>OY735198.1:73832666-73950166 GCA_963457665.1 Thysanoteuthis rhombus
TTCCCTGTGTACTCAGCAGCTAATTGAGTACACTCTAAGCTGTGTGATTAGGTTGGTGGCATCCCGCCGGTGGACATGCACCCTGTTGAGAGACTCGCAAAGATCAAGCTGACGCACGCAACAAAAAACGGAACTTCGTCATCGGCTTCCATACACATTTGAAAAAAGTCTTTTAAGAGATGGGTTGGGGTTCATACTGAATACTAGAGAAAACATCTTGCATTATTTTCAAAGGAGGCATTTCAATCCCGATCCTACTGCAGCGATTTTTCTGAAATTGTGGCACTAGAAAGGAGACAGTTGTATCCGAGATTCCATCCAACCGAACCTCGCCCTCGCGGAAGATAAAGAAAAACACGACCTATTTTTTTTATTTTTTATTAAAGAGACAATCGAAAACATCGGTTTTCAAATCAACCCACATCGAATATTAAGACAAAAGGTTTCAATGAAGAAACAGAAAATAATCGAAAGTTCACGCAGTGCTTTTCTCATGGAATGAGTTCTTGAATACGAGACAATATCAAAAGATTTCGGTTATTCTTTTATTTCTCGCTCTCATTATCTTTCTCAGTCATTTTCTGGGATATCGTCTGGTCGATCGCCGAGTTGAGAGCTCACTTGATGCTCTGTCTGCCCGTTTCTTCTATTACCGATGCTTACTTCTAAAATATTGGATACATTAAAAATTTAAGGCCTATCTTTTGACAAGCTGCTTATTACAATAACTGATAATCTCGTCAGCTGGCCATTGTTATGGGATCGGTTGGTCCCAAACCCTAGATTAAAGCAATTGTTATCAAATGGACTTTGTGATTGTATTAAGCAGCAAGCGCTGTGTATATCTTGTTAACATCTATATATTCATTCATCTATTTGTTTTTGTATCTCTAAATCAATGTCAATAAATCCTTGCTATAACGGATTAATTTGGAGAAGGGATGATAATTAAAGCAAAAAGTTTGTTATACCCGATGGTTGCCCTGCCCGTTCGTTAAATAAGAAGTAAGTTCACTAAATCGTCACGTTTAAGGAACATCGGTAAATAAGAAGAAAGCTCATTATGGTCCACATGTTTTCGGCGTTTATCGAACTGCAGTTTGACAATATTCAAAAGAAAGCCTCATCTACTGAGCGTTTAACAGAAAGTTATGAGTCTCATAACCGCTGACTGAGCCACTGTTTTATTCCTTTAATATTCTCCGATAAAGAACATATTATCTCTATAATTCGTCTTAACTTGTTGAGCAATCGTGGCCATCAAAGATGGTGATAAGGTCTATCGTTTCTTTTATATTCGCGTGTATTAATGTGTTTATGTGTGGTGTGTTCCAAATTCCCTGGCCGCACAATTTTGTCTACAGACTCAAAAATTAGCAACAGTGCTCTAATAAACACCTCCTAAACTACTTACCATGATGTTTTGAAAAAAGCTTTTTTGACTTTTTGTAGCACTTATTCTGACGGGTCAATTGATGGCATCTACATTCTCCAGAATATAGATATTTTTTACTCTATTTTAAATGTTTTCCAATAGAAAACGCCAATGATATCATAAATGAAATTCATCCGGACCATTTTTATTCTCCGATAGGATTTCTTTAAATGACTTCAAATTTTGATGGTACCGTTGTTCAATTATTGACTGTGATGGAGATAATTTCTTTCATGAAAATATTTAAAAAATAGGTCCTAATCAAAGATCAATAATGGTCAAGAATACTTCAAGTAGGAAACAAATTCAAAATATTATTACTACGACTATTACTAGTATGCATTGACTTGACGAGAAAAAGAACAGATTTTCTTCAAAAACTGCGACGTTGAGTATATTTTTTGCCAGAATTTGTCAACAATTGTTTTTATGATAAAACTATTTGTTTTCTTTCGAGTTTTCAAGTTAATCCATGTTGAAACGTCCCAAACAAAAAATAATGGTTGCATAGAAAATAAAACGAGAAATATCGTTCCAAATGCAATATGATATATATATATATATATATATATATATATATATATATATATATATATATATATATATATATATATATATATATATATATATATATATCATTTAGGTTTCATGTGTTTGCTCTATATGTGACTATTGGTTGTTGACCTATCTTTTGAGGAACGGTAGGATTTTTCTTGTTTCTGACGGTTCATGCATAATAAACCCGAAGAAGGCTTCTTGGTATTCCTATCGATCTCAGTAATGCTGCTGGGACGGGTATTTCTGTTCTCCCTCAAATCACAAATTCACCCTGTTTTTCAAGACTTTTCGGAACCTTCCGAAACGTTCCAGTAATGATAGTCACAGTCGTTTCGCTCATACCCAACAATTCTCTTTTGAATTCTCTAATATATACTCTTCCCGAACGACAACGTTCAATATCTGACAGATATTATTACTATTATCATTGTGTGTGCGTGCATTTTTTTTCCATCAGGGGAAAAGGTAGCCCGATTTCTCATTTGTAGATCTCAAGATCTCAGCGCGTTCATTGCATCGCTTCATTGAGCCCCGAAGGTAAAAACCGATGCCGAGGTCTAGTTTATCTGATTTCCATATTAAAACGACATGATCGGCTCATAAGGGAATGCACTATCTCTGAAAAAATCTCCGGTTTTTCTTAGCTGAAGGAGACTCTAATTGGCTATGCAGTTCGTGAAAAGTATCTCACCACCACATGCACATTGCACCCGAGTATTGGTTGATAAAACTTCAAATCTTATTAAAGAATAATAACTCAATAGTTCTATGTACTTATGCAGGGCTGTATATGTTGAAAAAGAGATAGGTAGAGACGCAGCTTCGAGTCTTTCTGGGTTCATCTTTAAGTATTGAAATATTCACATATGACAATAATCATTTTAAGATTCACAGTAATTATTTTTTTCTGTTGGTTGTTGGTAGTTGAAACTGAACCTGAATTCAAGTGTAACATTTAGATGGAAAGGATATGATTTCGAAGACATTTCATAATGTGTTTCAATCTTCACTCAGAGACAATAAAGTAAGTAGTGTCAAGTTATGAGTTTTATTTCAACTTTGGAATTCGATATCAAACAAAGCAGAAAATTCCAGTGATGTCATAAATTGAATTTATTCTGATCATATTTATTCTTTAATGGCATGTTTTTTTTAACATGACTTCAAATTTTGACGCTACGGTTATTCAAATATTGACTGTGATTGCAAGTCATTTTTACATTCACAGTAATAATTTTCTCTTTGAGTCGGTTGTAGTTGAAACTGAATCTAAATCCAAGTATAACATTTATACTGGAAGCATATGATTTCAAAGACGTTTCATACTGTGTTTCAATCTTCACTCAAGCACGAAAGAGTTGTGTAAATGAGTTTTATTCCATATTCATGATTTAGTGTAAAACAAATGTTAGCAAAAATCTCTTTGGCTGGTATCTTGCTATCCAAAGAAATTGTTTATTGGCAGTACATTTCATATGCAGCACGTCTGCATTAATTTTGGTTCTTTCATGGACAATTTTTTCAAGTTAAAAGAAAGATAAATATGATTGAAATACATATTTATTAAACTTAGCATGGTCTGGTATTCCCTCTCTCTCTCAGTAACAATCTGTCTACCTTTCTTACGGTAACTACTTAGCTAACTCACTCTATTCTTTCTCTCTTTCTTTCCTCATCTCGTAATTTATCCATCTCTTAGTTATTAGTTTTAGCATAGTCTGGCATAAAGCTATGTAATAAAGCTCACTGTAAGGATCAAACTCAACACCTTAGTGTATGGAATATGTCTGTTCACCATTGTGCGAAGGTAGGCACCAAAATCTACCCATTTATCAAATAACACATCAATGTGCTTTAATCTGAGAAAAAATAGTAATCTCTCGTTCTAACAGCACTCTTTTCAACGACATATATTTTTATATCGGCACTGTGTGAAGATAAACGCGTCTAAATTGCACGTTTGTTATTATATTCATGTAGAATTATTGTTGAAGATGAGTTTGCAGCAAGAGCACGTGAATATTTCAGTGTATTATTTTAAAGATTAATTAATTAATTATAATCAGTTAAACTCTTGGAATAATGATGCTGCACAAAGTAGGATTGGGCATTAAAGAGTATTTTTTGTTTGTACTTTTTGCCTTCTCATGACAACTACACTTTATATGGGAAACAACCGTTATTGTAGTAAATTCGCTTTAACAGCTTTCTAAAATCATGGTAGTGCTGTAATAACAGGAGTACAACATATCAATAAAATAGGTAGAATACCCAAATATAAAGGCGTCAAGGGTCAGAGTTGTTAAAGGTCAAATCAATGAATAGAGACATTCAATGAATGATAAGTCAAAATCAATATTTAATAAACTCAGCTAAGTGAAAAGAAAATGAGGAATAGGAGATTGTGTTCCAACAAAATTCCAAGAGGCTAGATTCTGCTTTTCTCGAAAATCAGCATCAAAAATTTTTGCCTATTGGCCACTGGTGCTGGCTGGAAGTACACAACTCTCATCCACCATGCAAGGTAAACGCTGAGCTCCAATTTACCCAAGCCTCCACGAGGACGGGATGTAAGACAACGTCGGGTTAATGTGGACAAACTTGCACGTGAACGTATGGGACAGGAACTCCTTCAAAAGATTTGTTATAGTCCGAGCAACTAATGTTGCGAGGCCATAACAGATCTTGGCTGGGTTACAAGGCGAACCCTTATCCCTCTGGCCTAGACTACACGGGACATTACCAATGACATTGCATCTGTCTGGCTAGAAATGGAAGATCAGCTAAAGGCTGAGCTCACTCTGGAATCCATGCCAAATAGTAGGAAGATTGTGTTGCGACAATTTGCCAAGTGGAGAGAGAGAGAGAGAGAGAGAGAGAGAGGGGGGGGTCTGATATCCTGAAAAAATCTGCATTCGAAATTCCTAGCTTTTGATTTAGCTCGAACCCTGACCATTGGCACCGGTGGGGATTAACTACATTCATCAGAAAAGCAGGACAAACGTTTGGCTTAGTCTTACATCATGCTAAATAGTGGAGAATGAGTGGTAAGAAGATTGTATAGCACCAATCCTTCAAGGGGGAGAGCGTACTGTTCTTGAAATCAGCATTCAAAATCTTGCCTTTTCCCCACTGGATACTGATCATTGCGGAAATACGTATTTATATTTGAATGACTGCGCAAGATAACTTCCCAAACTTTATATTTTCAGCATATTTAGAGGTAAATGCCCAGTTTCTTTTTTGTTTGATCATTATGCAGAGGGTTCTAGCTTCAAAATAAAATATAGATTGAGCATTGTAGCACTGGATATTACGGAAATATAAACTTAAAAAAAAAAAGGGTTCGTTGGGCACTTATCATGCGTAGCCACTCATTTCATATAGTGATATTCTGTGATGACAACGGCATTTTCGCTCTCCCGCCATATTTTACAGATATTTCTCATTAGCATTAGCGTTAATTTAGGTCTTCGTAGAATTCCCTCAATATATATTCAATATTCAATTCCTCGGGAGACTGAAAGAGACACCTAGGACATTTTTTTTTGGCTCAGAAATACTTAGAATTATGAAGTGTCCTAAAATATGACGGAAAAATGTGGAACAAAACTCAAAATATATTGTCTAATAAAATCATTGTCGACATTGAATAAAGCATTTTTTAAAAATTTCTACTAAATAAACAGGACAAATATTTTTTTGTGACAAACTCAACATCAAACAGGTCTGGTTAGCCACTCCATAGAAACTGTCACACAATCAATATCTCTCGATTACATAACATGTTAGGGTTGATCAATTGAAAAATTACAGAAAAATATATTTTGTTGAGTTGTTGGGCAGTGCTCACTAAAAAAAATGTCTGAATGCTGCTGGATTCTAATTAGTGATCAGTTTAGCATAGAATATAAAATTGAACCCCTTCACTAAAACATATTTAAGTGGGGAATAAAAGAAACTTTTTTTGTAGGTATAATAAGTAAATGTTCAAACTTTCTACCTTCTAGCTTCATCGATATGGCCTGTACGTGTGATACGTACATAGACCAACTTCAAAGCTGAAAAAAACTTATGAGTCGCCGTATCAGATGGCAAAATCCAATCGTCTTGTCCGTTGTAGAGGACTATGGCAAGAAATAACAAGGGAACGGGTTTAAACTTTATCATCAACTCTTATGTTTGCATTGAAATGTCAGCCTAGAGAATTAGAAGGAGTTTTGACTTAAAAGAGTTTCGTGTAAAGAGAGTATATTGAAGTTTAAGTTGAGACAGGTATTGTTACCAGCTTGCCGCTACCTTTAGGTAAAGCATATCGTATTTAAACGATACGGAGACATAAACGCATAGATTTCTGCTCGTATATCTCATAAAACCGGATCATACATTCCATTATATAAAAATCACAGGAAGTCATGAAACATATTTAGTTAAACCTTGTACCGTGGATTATGAAAACTGAGAAGAGACTCCAAGGTGGCAATTTTTGAATTGATTTCTCTGATCTCTGTCCTTTATTTCGAAGCCTCATATCTATCAACACATATTAGTTGCTTTGCTAACGATATACCTAGAAGTAGAAATCGAAGGTGCAATAGTATTTGGGAAAGTCATGTAAATTTCCTGAAGGTACCATCCCCGGCACTTACCCAAATCTTCTGCTTAGAGACACTCGAAAGCGAATTCCACCACAATTTACTTCATCACCTTTCTTCTCTTCTCGACAACCGTACTACTGTTGTGGATATAATTACATTTCTTCCCTTTCCTCTGCATACCTCTACCTAGCCTCTCGTCCTGTCTTCCTTCTTCTTTGTGGTCATCACGTTGCAATTCCAATTTCAGAATCTCTCCCCTACCCAATCGTTTTCAGCATGATTTTTGTTTAAACTTTGAAGCATATGACACGGTCAGATACGTTGCTAATTATAATGTACATTAGCTCATTAAAGCGCCAAGTATATAACGTTATTTGACGGCAGAATAAAAAGAGAAAATTAATAAAACAAGAGAAGAGAAAGTCGGTTCGATAATGGATAGATAGGTATTCCCTAAGAACAGTTTTGCACTATGAAACTAGATTTTAGTTCTGATTAAAAGCAGATTCAGTTACGTTTTATGATTTTATATTTAGTAGATTAAAAGGTCATTAGTGAATTTCAAAACCCTAGTCAAGTCAAAGTTGTAACTAAGGCTTGATAGTCAACCTAAGGCCAGTCCTACATCTGCATATAAAAAACAGATTCCCAAGTCTTCTTTTTCATTTTGTTTTGCTGAACTCTCATAAGAGACTATACTAGGAAGTTATAAAAACATTTGTTTCCTTTCCGAAAAATTTTGCCGTCAAGTCGTGTTATCGTTCAGTGTATAAATCAAAACTATCAAAGTTAACTTGTATGTACCGTGAAGCAGACAACGTCCAGACAACCGAAAATTGATTACAATCTTGGTTGTACCCACAGGAAATATCAAGATAGTGAATTCGGACCTCAACCAAATGGAATCAAACGGTCAATTTCCGAAGGAAGAAAGTTGCAACCAAGTGATGTTATTTACATTGAAAGTTTATGGAGAATTCATTATTATTACGATTTACTGAAATCGTATGGTTCGCTGAGCGGTGGATGATTAGACAGATGACCTATCGAAGAATAGATGGGGTCAGGTAGATGTTATTAATAAACCTGTCAAAATAAAGCTTTAAAAAGGTAGAAAAAGCTTTTTCCTAAAATGGAAAAAGAATAAGTGTTTAATGGAGCATTGATGCCAGTTTTCAAAATTGTAAACAAAAGAAAGCACCGGCATATTTGTCCCGTATCAGATACGAAAAAAGACGGAATAAGCAGATCACTTTGGAACGTAATCCACATCATCATCATCATCATCATCATCATCATCATCATCATCATCATCTCTTTCTCGTCTCACGTTGGATATAGTCCTCACACTAAATTCGACAAACCTCTCTATCATGGGCATCGTGGAGCCGAAACTGTCTTAACTTGTCTTGTTCGTAACGCCATCTGATTCTTTGCCAGGTAAGGTTCAACATGAGATATCTGGGAATCCATACCGTTCCAAAGCTGATCAAACCTCGTCTTGACCCCTGATCACCCTGCTGCTACGTAGAGCGGCTGTCTGATATTCATGCAACATAAACTACCCATTACCATTTGGGTTTTCAAATGGGTTCTATGATATCTCTCTTCTATTTTTCCCAACTATGCTGCGCTGTTTTGTGATCTCTCCCTGACATGTCGGACATGATTTTCTCTTGTTCATCGTGCTCAGAAGAGAACCAAGCTCAAAACATGTTGATCAATGTCGACGGATCGATTTGAAATACTGTTATATTCATTTAATGTTTATCTATGTTTCTTCTGTGGCGAGGCCTGACCCTCGCTGTTTTGACGAGCGAGAATCCATTGATAAGATGTCAATTATAGTCAGTCAATATTGGCTATAAAGGTCATGTTTAGACACGTGAGGCAAGGAGCCTAACAAAAACGAAGAAAAAAAATGAGAAAAGATGAAGATGGTAATAAAGGAAGTGGAATTTTCAGTGAAGTTCTCTGACCTATGGGTGAATTTATCCAAATGTTTTTACTTTGATTCTTTCATGCATTGATAGTTCCTCATCGGGCAAGGGGTTATATATATATATATATATATATATATATATATATATCGTAATCATCATCATCAGTCATTATAAATCCACCGCTGGATAGAGGCCCCTCCCATCTCCTGATATCTGTTTGTATATAATTGTTTGTATATTTATGATAATGTATGTAGCTATGTTTATGTATAACGAGTATCTGAATATACTTAGACATATGCGTATTGATACGTTTATGAATGATCATTTTTATGTTCATACATATCTATTGTTGTAAATATCCAAAGGAATGCTGACATATCTATGAAAATGTGTTCCTGTTTGTTCTATTTTTGGTTCTATATATGAGTGAATAGCTTTTCCCAATGTATGATAATGAGCATATCCGTTTTGTCATCATCAACAGTGCATTTAACTTTTAGTGTTTGTTCTAAGACTACAAACTACCTCTAAAATAGATATTTCCCCCACCCAACACCCATATTTCCCGTCGGGCCTCACCTACTGATAGATCTGCACACAGATTAGAGAAATGCTCAAAAATGATTTGTGTCTCTTTTTAGACTTTAAAATACCAAAATTGACCTTTATTGTCCACCTAAGGTCAGCGCCACCTATCATCATTCATCCTGAAATCAAGTTACTCTTGGACACAAATTTGAAGCTCGTGGGGTGCAGCTGTGACCTTGAATTAATCTTCGCTGGTCACCAGATGTTTATCTCATTCCGGGTTCAAGTTACCTTTTTACAGAAATTTGCAACCCCTTAAGGTACATTAGTTACCATTAGATTTGAGGATGCTGAAACTGACCCCTTTCAAAATAGAGAAAATGGACCTTGCCAGATCACTAGATGTCATAGATACCTATCAAAAGTTCCAACATATCATGAACTCCGATGCAAATCGTCTGTCTGCTCGTTCGTCGCTGACTTGACCCTGGTTGATTTACCTTCCTATTATGACATAACAATTACTTAAAACGTCTGATCATGCATCAAAATATCTTGTGTTGACTTGAGACTTGAAGAGAAACTTAAAATTTAAGAAGTTCAGATAAGTGTATGTATATATGCATACGTGCGTATATACGCTATATGCGTATGTGTACTTATGGTCATGTGTATATGGCTGTGTATATTTGTAAGGTTATACATGCATGTATGCACCTATTGGTAATATAGCATATAAATATAGATACGTATGGACTCTATATCACCTTACAAAGTAACTCAGTACTGGACCATGACCTAGATTCCCAATAACCATGGCAACTAATTCTTGAAATTACCCATCTCTTTGACCAAAACAATCCATAAAACACCCATAATTGCTACTACTACTACTACTACTACTACTACTTCCAACAATAGATCCAACCAAACCACCATATATTTCTTAACACACATAAAACAGTCTAGACTCACCACTATGGTCTCAATGATCCTATCAAAAACAAAAGAAAACAAAGACTCAAAATTTGATGTCAAGTAAAGAAAAATTCCAACGACGATTAAATATGGTCGGAATAAATTCTATTATTCACTTCATTGGCATTTTCATCTGGAAAACATCTGAAATAGGGTAAAAGCCATCTAGATCTGATGTGGGTGTTATAATTAAACCCGTCAAAATAAGGCGGCTAAAGGTTGATAAAGCCCTCCTTCCCCACCTCTGAAAAATTGGAAATAGTCTAGTTGAGCACTGATGCCAACTTTCAAGTCTGCAGAAAAAGGGAATGGCCAGCTGCACTGGTACACACAAACAAACACATATACACATAAATGCACGTACACACATAAAAAGAATAGTACCCTTTGCCACCTTTCATGATTATAGGTGTTTAATTTGAGGTTCTAAAATCACTACCGAAGTGGCTTTTTTGGTCACTAGTTAATTAATGAATGCTGATGGAACTCAAATTCTAAATATGTGTTTTACATGCATAATCTATGTGGGACAACACACTATAATAAAAGAAATGTAATTAGTCAGAATGAACCACTATACAATAAAACTTTCAAATGTTCAAATCTAGGTTAAATCTTATTTTTGTTTGGAAACTCAATAGAATTGCTAGTTACAGACTCAAGATAATCTGCTCGCTCCTTGGTTTTAGTACTGGCATAAATTACACTATATAATACACGTAAAACAGCCAGGGAGAAGAATCTTTGTAACATCTAAAAATAAATCAAATAGGTTTCTCCATTTTCCTTACTCTATATAGTGAGACCGATTTTCATTTTCTCGTTTAATTAATTAGCTCGCTAGGATTTGGATCATACATCTCAGAATTGACTGAAGAACCTTTGTCATTTCACTCTTTGAAAATGACTGGCATGTTATAAAAGAAAGCTTTTTTAAGGGTTCAATCCAAGTATTAGAATAAAGATATTACAAAGTACCGAATTCTTCTGACCGGACTTCGGCAGAAAAGATAAAAGATATTTGAATAAGGGTGTTGATGATGATGATGATGATAATGATGATGATGCCTGAAAGAAGCAAGGGGGACCGAAATTTTGATAGCGTTAATATTAATGATGATCACGGAGAGGATGAGGAAGGCGATGTCAATAAAATTGAAGAGAAGAAGATTAAATGAATCCAGAAAAAAAAGAAAAAAAGAAAAGAGAATTATACTACTGTTTACAACAGAATATTGATACTGATATTACAACAACCTTCCGTAATTCTGTAATGATTCATTTTCTTCGGAAAAGCCAACTTTCTCCATGGCGCAATGGTTAGCAAACTACTCCTGCATGCCATCACTATAGCAGTGAGTTCGATCCCTACCAGGTGAACCACTCTTGTGTCCTTGTGTTGAAGAAAATCATGCTTTGGAAATAGCTGCAGGGTGTGCATCTCCGTTGTGCAATGGTTAGCGAGCTAGTCTCGCAGAACATTACTACGGCATTGAGTTCGATCTTGATTGGGTGTCCCACACTTTTGACCTTGTGTTGCACTAAGCTAAGCTTTGTGAATATCAGTAAAAGCACTAAGGTGATCGAACAGAGAAAATTCAAATAAAATGGTGAACTTTTGTTTGATCTAAAATGACTAATCGGAGGGTATGTCTTAAGGGAACATAATGGCTGGTCGATAATGCCGAACGATTATCAGTTCGGTAATGCCCGAAGAACCCATTTGCTGATTATTGGCAAATAATTATCGAGCAGCCAATTCGTTCCAATGTTATCGATATAAATTCGTTGTTATATCTGCTTTCCGATTAATGAGAACGTTTTGCTAGATATCCTTTATTATTAATAACGTGATAAAGATATAATAATGAAAACGAAATTAAGTTAAAATGGAAGTGATTTCACTTAAAGAAAATATCGAGTGATATAAGAATAATAAAAGGAGTCTCGTTTAATGAGCAGATTTTGTGAGACTTCATTTTCTTTTGTTTTTAAAAGTTGGAAAAAAGTCTCTAGTTTTGATAGATACGAGGACAGAAATTGCTCACTTGACATCGTAACCTAGTATCACTAAGACAGAATGTTGCTTTTTTTATAAATCGTACAGAATAATGCTAAAAGTGGAAGACTTACTAATATAATTGTTTTCGTTGTGCAGCTTGATTGTTAATAGAAAGTATATTATTATTTGATATTTTGAGCGCATAGAAAGAAGATGAACAAATTTTACAGAACAATTTCAAATCGGGACATAATCCTGCTCAAGTTTCTGATCTGGTCAACCGTGCATTTTGAGTGAAGACAACTAGAGGGCAAACTGTTCAGCGTTGATTCAATAAGTTTAGGTTCGGAAATATGGATACGAATAATAAACCTTGAGGAGGCTTGAACCTGTTCCTATTGATTCAAAATTATCGTCAGCAATGGCCAACGACCCATGAACAACAGTTCGAGCCCTGCACTTTCCTGAGACTTTGAGACTTCAAAAGCGATCATGTTACGTCATGTCAGTGTAATAAAAAAGGTTAAAAAGTTGGAAAAATTGATTCCACATGAACTGAAAGAAATTCTCCATTTCAATACCGACCCAATACCTCTCAACTGATTGTGTCTAAGAATAGAGGACTGGAATTCGAAGTTTTGCAGCAATCTTCAAAATTATATGGAATTCGTTCAACAGATTATCCTCTTTCCAAGCATTTTGAACTTCATATCCGTGATAAAAGATTTAATAAGGAAGCCATAATTCGTGATTTTACTTCATTGGTTATAACAAAACTTGAACAATTCTGTACATATGGTACATTCTCTTTAGAGGATCATCGGAAAAAGTTTATAGTTTCAAAGAAAAAAAAGAATTTCATGGGTAATAACCTGATACTATTTATTTTCATTATTGTTCTCCATCCAAAAATCTTTTTTAAAAGTCCTGATTAGAGGTAAGACCTATCAGAGCTGTAATATAACGGTTTTCAATTCTCTATTGAGCCCTTTAGATGCATATATAAGTACTTACCAAGTTTAACTCACTACGGAGCAGGATTCACTAAGGATCGAACTCAAACCCAATAGTGATCGTCTCTTTGAATAGCTTGCTAGTGATTGCATCACACAGCTAGGTGCCCTGTATGAGTTATTACAATATATATACGCAAACACAGACAGACAGACAGACACACACACACACACACATATATATATATATATATATATATATATATATTTTTTTTTTATTTTTTTTTTTTCCCCGGGGAAAAGTTTCGATGTTTGCTGGGCTGAAAAACATCAATAACGTCTCGCAGCGATATCATAGCAAAAGAAACGTTGCAAGGTTCCTATGACAACGAAGAACACAATCCACTTGCAAATCAACATATCCCAGTATGAAAAAGATGGTAAACATCGAAACGCGTCTCGGTAATAGAGTATAAAAGAAAGTATAATGATTTTTCTAATACTGTCATTATATGGTTACATGCAGGATAACTTTTCAACGTCTCAGCCTTATTACGAATTGTGGAAGCCGGAACAAACTGTAACAGAGCAATGCTAGAGTGAGTAATTGCCTCGTATGAATGACACATTGGAAGAGAAAAGACTCTCTGGAAGAAAAAACAAAAAAACAAAAACCGTCGTATGTTGATTTTGCTGCATGACAACTCCCTTCCTTATGATGCAAATTTGCTGCAACAAATGATTATAATGTTGAGATAAGAATTACTTCCACATGAAGTGGATTCTCCAGACTTGTCTCCTTCAGGCTGTCATACATACATGACTTGAAAAATTGATTGAATATGTCGTCGAATCCAAAAGAGCAACGTTTTTTAATCAAAGAATACATGATTTAACTGAAAGTTGACGTACGTAAGGTCAGAGAAAGCCAGTGAAAAATTCTGCTGACAGAATGAGACTATGAATTACAATGAACAAAATATTAAGTCAAGAAGATACCGAAAACTATGCATTGATCTGATATTTACATTACATGTACGTACCCAGTTTTATGTATATATTTTCATCCTTATAAAAAAGGAACCCAATTTACGGAGACAGTGGTGAAAACCAAAACCAAATCAAATTTTTTATGGAATATTCAATAACTTCACAGTGCAATATTTCACACTCTAATCTTTCTTCATTTCATTCAAATTTACATCCCAGATCTCTCATTTCATGTCCGTGCGGATTTTCACCCTTCAACGTATCAATATTTTACAACTTGATGAAAAAAAAAACAAAAGAAATAGAGTCAATCGGAAGAAGGGCAGTTTTTAGATCGGGTTTAGAATACTAAGTCGAAACTCAAGTTCAGCTCCGACTATTTAGGTCAATGCTCTCATATAAACCTTTTCACAGCTAAGTCACACACACACACACACACACACACACATAAACTTAACTAGACATATATTGTGGTAAGGACAACGTTTCTAGCAGAGGCCGAAGGTAAACCTCGTTTGACGGCGCAGCTAAAAACTCTTTGGGGATCGGAAATTCTGTGTCGCGCTAATGTTGGCTAGACTTGGTGCTGAATCACCAACATATGGACCATTCAAGGAACGCCATGACAGGATATCGGGCCCATTTACACGACAGAAGATCAAGAGTAGACTAGTTATGTTTATGGACTCCAGGCGAAAAGATATATGTCTCCTCTTCCCAACAGTAGACGAGATTATTATGCTTATAGACATTGCACGGGATTTTCTCTCCTTCTCAGAACTAGTTTCAACAGCTCTCTATATACCAATTGAGTTCTATTCATACAAGTGTACATTGCAGCCGTTGTTCTTTGATACTACCTTTTGTTTTTATTGTCCCCCATCACTCATCATAGTACAAGTTGTATCTCTCTAATTGGGCGCTCTGTCATCCGACGTAGTACACTCTGTATCTCGTTAATCCGGCATCCTGCGGTCCAGCATCATTCACTATATTATAATTTGCATCTCTGTAATTCGGCGCTCTGTGGTCAAGCAACTCCAATGGTCAGATATGTCCGGAATCGACCGTGATTAATTGCAGTTTAATATCTACGGCTGACAACTCGAGACATGAAAAGTGGGGAGGGTATACATTGTCAATAGACGACATATTGATACTGAACTCCGTATACATAGATAAGTGATATCTTTGTCGGTGGGAAATATATATAAGAGAATTGAGTATTAACGATATAGATGCAAGACATCTGCTTGTAATGTCTTGGTGTGTGAGATCGTTTCATCAACTATGGATTATGTGTTCAATTTGACTTGGAGTTTCATAAAAAGTGAATTATTATAAATACAGCAAGTATAGTAAGGATACAGTATGCGTAGGGACCTGATTAGTGTGCAGTTTTGTATTTTCACCCGGACCCCGTTATAGGCGTTCAAGCCCATGTAAAAGTCAGGAATTTGAATACTGATTTTCAAAGCAGAAAAAATATTGTCCGCTTGGAAGATCGATTTATCACAATCTTCCAACCAACACCTTTTTCCTCCCGTCTTTGTGACGAACCCATCATAACTTACCATTTATCTATACGTGTATATGTGTGTGTAAGTGTGGAAGATTGACAGTCATTGTAAAAATCTATCGACCCCTACACAAGAAACAAAGAAATGAGATTTAGATTTTGAAATGACAACAAGAAGATGAAACAGTTCACCTATCTCAAGGCCCCATAATAAGTCGGGCTTTCTTACTACAGCTAATCGAATTATGATGCTCTTTAACTTCCATGTCAATAAAACCCAAAAGGGATTGTGGCTGTCTTATGCAGTGCATTGTCAGTGTTGTGAGTTCAATCCTGATTCGCTTTCATACTTTTTTGACCTTGGCCAAACTGAGCTATACTCAATACATGCGTAAAAATATAATCATTTGTATACACACTTACTTTGTCTATTACTGCTATTCTCATTTATCGGACTATTAGCCCCTCAAGAGCTCTTTTTAGATCCCAGGGATACAGAAAAGATCGTCACAAATTAATTCATTATTATCTATACGACCCCTTCAAATGTACCAGGGCCCCAAAGACAGTAATATGGCCTTCGTTTAGAATGGCTGATGTAATTTCATGTTTGTCCCTTCAAGCACACCTAAACGAAAGTAAACACGTTTACAAACCCATATATATATGATTCCATGTATATACATTTAATGAGAGATTTACGCACATTTATTACATAATAATCGATAGTCATATTGTTTTATTTATGGTCAAATGTATTTAAAGACATTCTTAGAAAACAGAGAAAATCCAGAGCCCTAATTTCATGATGTTTTGCTCGGTCTTCAATTATCATAGCACTGATTTAACATTAATAGAATATAGCCATTCAGAGTAAAAATAGTCCTTTGTGTTCCACTCTTGTGTTCCAACCTAGTGCTAAACTAATAATCCTATGTAGAAAGTCAATAGATCTAACCATCAAGGCAACTTACATATTTCTAAAACAAAGGCACACGTCAACGATTGCCATTTATATTAGAATACTACGAAAGCTGTGAGAGGTCTAATTAAAGAGTAAGAAAATATAATGAAAAACATATTTCTTGATTGGCATTTAACGAGTATAAAACATATCTTAAAATAGTTGAAATTCACTTCTTGATTTTTACGTAAAGTCCCAAAAGTGAAAACGCCTTCAGCATTTGTTTTGTAACGGGCTGTCATAGAGGCAGTGCACACTCCCCTCTTCCCCCTTTCTCTTCTACACCCCTGTCCCCTATGCCCCTGAATAGATTCGTGGTCTTCTGTATCTTTTACAACTCAAACATCTGACAACTCAGCCATTTTTTTGTGTGCTCAAAAATGTCCTCAGTATAAATTATTGGCAAAAGCTTCTCCGTTTACACCATTTCAATTATTTTTTTTTTTTATAGGGACGTTTTACTTTTGGAGAGCAAGAGAAACATATTTTAAGTTTAGTTTTCTTTTCATTCTGCACGAATAAATACCACATATAATGGTTTGTGCGATTCTCATCGCAAGTCATCATTTATTTTTCAAGTTTTCCGTGGACGTGACGTAGTGCTGAAGATAACAGATATCTGATTAATGTACACGTCTTTTTATGCTTAAATAAGAATTATACGACATCATGTTGTTGAAAAAAGTGGAAATTAAAGACTAAACAGAGTCCGACTCAACATGTTCCTCTTGATCAGAGAAAACAGTGTGACGATGAAAAAAAATCAAATTGACAAGAGAATAGTAGATCAATTATGAAATATTAGCGTTTTACTGTCGCTGAGTCAAATAATATATGTTGCATTACAGATATGGTATTTCTATCAAGCTTTTATTTGGAATATCAATGATCCTTTTCCAAATATGGAGGACCTTTTTAGACAGAGTGAACTAACACAGTTAACATGTTTCTCTAGTTGGCGATCTCTTTCTTTCTTTCTTTCTTTCTTTCTTTCTCTCTCTCTCTTTCTCTCTCTCTTTATATATATATATATATATATATATATATATATATATATATATATATATATATATATATATATATATATATATATATATATATCATGCGCACAGTCTGTGCCATTGTACAGAAAAATTACATTTATTCCTTATTATGTCAAGAAAAAACAGCTTTTTTGTTTTTGAACCTCCTCCAAGTGCGTTTTTAGTAGAGGGATCAGTAAGCAATGCATGTTTATGTTAAATTATTCTGTAGTTTGCGCCCAAAGGTGTTCATGCTGGTTTCTAGGAAATTTGAACTTTTCAGGGACTAACTTTTCTCACTTTGGGGGGATGCTTTGATCACCCCCAACACGGCATGCTGCAAGAGGTCATTGGTCACGTGACGGATTCCATTGTTTTTGATGATGTTTATTTGATGAAGTATTGCGAATCATTATTATCAATTTTTATGCTACTATTAAACTTCATATCAATCTTTATTGTTTTTTTTTTTTATCGCAACTAAACTCCAACTGTTTTCCCTTCGGAAGCGATTGAGAATCGAACTTGCGACTCTTATTGGTGAAGTTTGGCTTGCTTAATGTGCGACCGCTCAAATCATTGGGTATCTGGAACTAGAATTACGAGTGCAAGTCTGATCAAACCTTTGGATCTTTCCCTTTCCTGCGCTGATTAAATATTTATTCGCTGCTGAAAGGAATCCGGTGGCACAAAAATACACACGTATGAAGATTAGCTATGTTCATTTGTCGTCTGTAACGCTAAAAGATGTAACTGACGTAGTAAAATAGAATTTTATGTTCCGATTGCGTAAAATAAATAGTGAAATTATAAGATACTACATAAATATAAAGATAATATACGTTAATTAATTCTCTGTTTGTGTTAACACATCTTGTGTAATTTACCTTCCTATTATGACATAACAATGAAAATTACGTCACATAAACTCTTGAGACTTAATGTCCAGCCCACCTTATAACCCGTTCCTTATTATGTTTAGTTTTGCATGAGAATTCTTTTACCTTTCTCCATCATTATGACATTATAAATGTAAAAACACATCAATCATAGGATATTTTGAGTAGTTTAAGCCCCACAGAGCAAATGAGGTAAACGTTAGGATTGGAAGAGAAGGATGGATTCTCATAGTGAAAGGACATTTTAAGAACGAATGAATCATGAAAAGATCTAGTTGAGAGTAAGATAGTCAACAGAAGACCAAAAGCTCTACGCGTTCCCCCAACGATCTTTGTGCCAAAGTTATCGTATTAAAGCTGAAGAAAACCCTTCAAAACAGCTTGAGTTGAGACTTGGAAATAAAAATTTAAAATTAGGATACTTGAATCATTAGAAATAAATTACCTCATAAATAGCTTTGGGTTTTTTAGTGCCGATCTATACATACATAAATCCATCACTTTTGACGGGTATATTCTCGTAGGAATATAATAAATGATGAAAACAAAAACAAAAAAATCAACCAGCCCGTGTGTGATCAATAGAACACTATTTTACAAGCTTGATTCGATGCATATTTCTATCATCCAAGACGTATATAAAATTAAATGCCTATCTATGTTTCATATATGCCGTCATTTTTGACGGTACGGTAAAATAGTTAATAATAATGAGAGGAAGTCTTTACTGCTATGAAACTCAGGTATTGATTGGCTATGTCAAAGTGACTAAGAAAGTACAATCTTTTATTCACCATTACTTCTTATAAGTCATTAAGAAAAAAATTTGGGGAAGAATTCAAGAAAAGTAAAAGTAACTAAAGACATCGTTGCACAGAATTCTGCAGTAAACAAAATTAATTCTGTCTCATGGTTAGTTTGTTTTTTTTTCTTTTAAATTTCATGATATGAATTTGCCATCTACAACTTCTTCATCTGATGCGTGTATCTAATGGCGACCATTTGGGGGAAAAAGGTTTAAGATAACTCTGATGATATTAAACTCAAATTGTTCGTTGCTTATCGATGAATTCTTGCACTGATTGTATCAGCTGTTCTTTCTTTTTTATCAATCAGAAATGCCTGTAAGCAATGAGACAGTCCATGCGCAAACGCCTGCACACACATGCACACACACACACATACATACGAACACAAACACACACACATACATCCATATACGCCTGCACACATGCATGTGTGTATATAGGTGCATTTTCATTCATATGCAGATTATAGGGATATATAAAAAATTTATCGATATATATGTAAGTGCATATAAAAATACAAACACTCATATATATATATATATATATATATATATATATATATATATATATATATATAGTGTGCATACGAATAGATGTACCTTCGTGCATGCTCATAGCTTTGCAAAACGCTTCCAGGCATATACGTGTGCATATGTATAAATGTGAGTTCCCTTCGTGCATATGTTTGATTGATATATGATATTAAAGTGTCCCAAATATTTGCTACACACCATTTAAGCGTTATCGTGCAGATGGGGTGGATCATCACTGAGAGGCATACATGTATTATCACTTATATATATATATATATATATATGTATATATGGGAAAGTGTGATGATATATATACATATGTATGTGTTTGAATACATATATATATATATATATATATATATATGTGTGTGTGTGTGTGTGATATCTATGTGTATATATGTATATAAGTGTACATACATATGTATATGTATGTATACATATGTATATTATATATGTGCATATATATATATATATATATATATATATATATATATATATATATGTGTGTGTGTGTGTGTGTGTATATATGCTCATGTATGTGTGTATATGTACATATGTAGTAGAAAACGAAAAAAGAGAAATATCTCCACTCAGTGTTTCGATGTCTACAACATCTCTTCTGAAGTATTAATTGATCATCTTCCGGTTTGGATTCATTAAAAACGGTTATGTTTTATTCAAGAAAAATGTTTTTTTCAATGAATCTGAACTATAGGAAGACCAATCTATTCTTCTGAAGAGATGTGGTGGACATTGAAAAATCGAACAGAGATATTTTCTGGTTTACATTGTAAACAGTCATCGAGCACTCTCACTGATGTTTTTTACGAAATTATCACCACCAAAAAAATTATATAACTGTTTATCCCAAGAAACATACACTTCCCAGGTGTTATGGTTAAATATTCAATATATATATATATATATATATATATATATATATATATATATATATATATATATATATATATATATATGTAATGGAATAAGGCTTCGCTACACAAAAACGTTAATGTTTCTGTCCTGTTTTGGCTTCTTCTGTTTGGTCAGAAAAAAACAGAAAAAATGAAATAGCGTTGAAATGCCGGTATCGTTCAAAATTCCAATTAACGAGCATAACTCAATAACCCACATATACATATACTAAAAATAACCACCAAAGATATCTTACTCACACAGACACTTTAAAGAACGACCCAATCACCATAATTATATCAACCACGTGACCAAACCCCCCAAAATCAAATTAACAACTTAGGTCATATAGAAGGGAACTCTAATATTGAGAAGCAGATCTAAGTGAGAATAATGTACACTCATAGAGGAAACATACCACAGAAAACAACGCCCTTTTGTACAGTAGGTATGCAACAGTTGACTACCTGGCTAAAATAGATTTCCGAAATGGTAAATTAATCGACTGGCAACCATTTTCTCCATATTTCAACGCAATTGAAACTCTCTTGAGCAACTTCTAGAGGACGGTGTATGACGTCAGATTACTACACGGATAAATAGATGAAAAGTTATTCTAACAAGTGATGGAACTATAACTGCTGAAGGAATTCAAAATCAAAGAAAAAGATAAACGGATGATTGACCAATATCTCTGGTTCCTGGGCAAAGATCATACATTTCAATGGAAACGATTTATATCGGAGTTTTTTCTTTTAAAAAGTTAATTTGTAGACTTCAGTATTCATGTAAATGAATTTTTATAGTTCGTTTAAACTTCCTTACTTCTAAGGTTGTAAATGACTTCGGTCAGATCTTGTGTAATAGATACATGGTGGATCTTGTGAATTGTTTACGATATTCATCGGCCAAGATGATGAATATTTGGACGACTGTTTACCGTAATCTCATCCGATCCTCATGTTTTTAGGTCTTTTCAAGTGTTTGGCTTTACAGAATCCTTAACACAACTCTTTTGAATCCTAGTACATACCTTTGTTGGTACAATCTTTAATGGTCTCTGAGAATAAGTATCTAAGATTGACTTCTAGTAAATGTTTTCAAAAGAGAGATCTTTTATTTATTTCTCTTCTTTCCTTGGCTTCAAATCTCCAATTGGAAATTATAATCTCCAAATGATTTTATGGTTTAACTCGCACTTATTTTGAAGAAACTGTCAAAAAGATATCAGGAATGGCGAAAGAAAAATTGAAGCAATTTTCCTGGGATTCGGGGGCATATCGATCATTCATCTTTTGATTGTCTATTGAACAGATGCTGTATAATTACTGTTAGTTTATGGTTTATCGAATTAAATCTTATCAGAAATTAGACCGGAAAAGCAGCATGGGATCAAAGCGTAGGAAAATGTGTCTTGAAGAAATATCATTTGCTCCAGTTGACGGATCTTTTTTCTAGCATGTTTTCTCTCTCTTATAAAGGTGGGAAATTATTATTATTATTATTATTATTATCATTATTATTATTATTATTATCATCATAATCATCATTCATGCATTTGCTTGATCACATCAGATCCTTGGTGATTATCATTGAAGATTCAAGTGACAGTAAATCTCCAGCACCCTCCAAAGTATCCTCATAGAACTCAACTCTTCACTCTCGTCGTTTGAACAGACTCAGGTCTTACTCAAAACAAATCCAATCTCAATCCTAATCTTTCTGGCACGGTTCCAAATTCACCAACTACTGTGGGAACATCCCCAACCTTTATATTCAACGGAATTCTCAGATCTCTGGCTTGTAAGGTCCTGGTATTTCCCTAACCTATCTCTTTGTTTCACTTTCATCCTATGATCATCTAATACAGTCACATCTACAATCTGACTGATCCAGTTTTCTTTATTTTCTCTAGGATCCAGTGTTTTCGCTTGGATAGAGATGTCATTATAAATCTCAGTCCAATGTTTTTGTTTATTTCCACTGACGTATATTTTGCACTAACACCATTTATTTACATGGTCAAACCCAAGTTGCTTGCATAGTTTCCAATGTCTCACTATTCCAGCTCTATTGTGCCTGCTTTTGTATTCCTTTTAAGTCATCTCAGCTGCATTCACTTATGGTGTGGTTTACAGTCACACAGCATCCTTAACAATTATGAAATTTACTTTTTTGAAGGTTTAGACTAATTTCACGTTAATTTAATTGGACCTTATTATTATCATTATTTTCTGTTTTGCTTCTTCATACTTACCTTCCTTTATTCTTAACTTTTGTTTTCTTCGTTTGTGAATTCGTTATATTTTCTCATTTATCTCGTTGATTCACATCCATCTCAACCTTTCAACCTATCCATCTATCTATCAATCTATGTCTGCATAACTATCTATCTATTTATGTATCTATCAGCCTATATATCTATTAAATATCTATCCATTTGTTTATACATCTATCTATTTTTATATCTATCCATTTGTCTATTTTCTGATAATCTATTTACACATCAATAAATTTGAATATTTTTCTCTGTCTACCAATCTATTCATATATCTTTTTTAACCTTCAAAGCCTCTTTAATATATTTCGTACATGTCTTCAGAAGTTGAACACTGGAAAAGATACTATGAGCATCGAAATACGTCACTGATACCTTTTCCCTAATTCTTTTGCATTTTCAGCAATTAACTCATATATATATATATATATATATATATATATATATATATATATATATATATATATATATATATGTGTGTGTGTGTGTGTGTGTGTGTGTGTGTGTGTGTGTATATATACACATATACACATATATATACATATATATATATAATTATATATATATATATATATATACATACATATATATATATATATATATATATATATATATATATATATATATATATATATATATATATATATATATATATATATATAACCACACTCAAGAGTCGTTATACGACAAAACAGCTCTCTGTGTATGGATTGCTATTACAGTCTTTAATCAGAGTTCAAACTCTGGTAAAAGCCAAGATAGTGAATGCCTAATTTCATGGGAGTCCTTCTCGCTAGGAAGAGTGATATGACACTTTACCCAAGTAGCAGATTCGTGTACACGTGAAATTGACGATAACAAAAAATGTATGCATCTATTTGGCTAACAAACAATCTGTCTGTTTGACATTTGACGTTTGAGATGGTCACATGTTTTTTCAAGGCCGTGTGCGATTCCTGGCGAGAGCCATGATTTCGTTTGATTTTCAAGGCTAGCGTGTTCTACTCTACATTTGAAGATTAGCGCCAAACACCCTCCTTACTCTCATTTGGTTAATAAATTCGTATGTATGTAAAATCATCAATACCTCTATTCTTCATTTTAAGTACTTTCTTCCCTTTTTGTCCATTCTTCCCAATTCCCAGTGGGACTCATGATAAAGATTAGATCAGATAAAGCAATTAAAATTATTGCACATATTTATACTTGTATCTCGCTTCTTAAGAGTTTTATAATTTGTCTTTTTTGGACTATTTTTTATTGGTTCTGTAATTATCATATTCAGTTTGTATAATCTCTTCCTCTGTTCTCGTTTTTTATGTCGTTTGTTTTAATTTTCAAGTCTTTCTTCTCACGGAGCGCTTTTTAGTTCTGGAACAAGTATTATCGCTCTTTGGATATTTTCTAGATCTTTTATATTGTTTTTTGAATATGGGGACTGTTCTTGCACTATATATTCTTATTAGGATCCCGTGTATCTTGCGAATAATATTTCAAATGTTTAACAAGGAACTCAGATCTGATGATATTCGATTTATTCGTATCTGTTTCGGGATTTCACTCTTCCGAGTAGTAATTCTGGTAAATTAGTACGTGTTTTATATCAAAAAGGGAGGAGTGAATAGTCCGAACATACAATAATATAAATTGTAAACTGCAAAAAAGATCTTCTCTACTTATCTTGATAAAACTCTAGATTCCTTATTTTGCATTTCTAATGTTCTTCCTTTTTATTTTCTGTCGTATAATATATTTATTTTCATTCTATCTATTTGATATTTTTTCATTCTACAGTTTGTCTTATATTTTCCATAATTCTATTTTTTTCATATTTCACTATTTCCTTCATGTTTTTCAATGTTTTTTTTAATATATCAATTTATTTATTCGTTTAATAATTTTCTTCTTTCATTCATTTTTTTCTCTTTTTGACTTATTCTTTATTATCTGATTTTTCACAGTTACTTTCTGATGTTGGCATTTTAACAAATTTTCTTTCTTTTTTGTCTTTTTTAAAAACTCTCCTTCCTTTCGCTTCTTTGTTTTTCATATTTCTCCCAAAATTTGTTTCTTGACTTGATATTGTTCTTTTAACTCCAACTTCTCTTTTCAGTGTTCTTATTCCTCTTTTCTTTCATTCTTTTTCCTTCCTTCTTAATTTTCACTGATTTTTAATCAACCTGAATGGGATGCCCCATGTTTCAAACGGTGCGACCCAATAATATTGAAATATAATCTTTCGGTTGACAAGGAAGGCAATTTAAATGTGAGAACAGAACCCCCTGTTTCAGGTTCCCATTGATTATTTCTCTTAGATTAAAAGAAAGAAATACACGAGATGGCGGTTACGGATCTGGGTAATGAAGGAAGACGATTGGGAGCGATTTTCATTAGGTATTGAAATGTTAGATCTCGTTAGATGAGACGCCTTCCTGCCAATAGGTCAAGATTTGATTCAGTTTGTTAAATAATTGCACCGGGAACCAGTAGATGGCGATGCAAAGTGGATTATGCTACAATCCTGTATATGTTGACATAGTGTTAGCAGTGTTGGAAATGATTAGGTGATTTGTTCAGGGGGCGGAGAAGATTAAGAGGAGGAGAGGACAAAACCAGAGGAAGAAATTGAACTGGTTGTGGGCTAGAAATGCATAATGGGAAATTGGACGCCATTTTTTTTTTAAAGATTTCTTTTATTTTAAAGAACGTATTTAAAAACGTTCTCCGCTTGCATTTAGTTTTCTTCAAATGAAAACCTTTCTTCGTCTGTTAAATATTGAGACAGGCTTTTGTATCATTTTAGAGTGAGCTTATTTGTTACAGAAATCAGCGATGTCCAGATCAAAACTTGATGATTATTTTAGTTGATTTTCTCCAAACTATCGATATAATTTGAATTTTTCTTTCTCCATTTTCTTCATAATATACCTACGTTTTATTATTTTTCTGCAACCATCCAAGTTTTCATGCACTAATTAAGGGTTTACGTAGACCAGCTTGAAAAAATGACTCTAATTTGAAACACGTAAATTTATTAGTTTATCCCAAAGTAATATTTATCATTTAATCAGACATCCACTTCAAGACAAACTGATGCATTTCTGTGGACTAATTATTTAAAAACTGAGCAATTTGTTTAAGTTGGTCCCCCCATAAAGAGAACCACATTTTTCAGGGTAGATGGTACATTTTATATTTCCACCACAGCTAACTAGCCACACACACATACACACTCACACTTGAACATGTACAGCGTTTATCTGACATTTTGGAAACCCAAATAGAAACTGTCATCACTCGTGAATAGAAAAAATGACTTTGTCTGTCAAAATAACAATTCTTTCAAATTTTACACCCAGTAAAAATAAACAACAAAATATTTGTTTCCATTCTTATCTATAACAGCATACAGATATTATGGATTTTAACTTCGTGAGGTTTGCTTCCTAATTAAGACAACTTTCAATCGGGGCCACTAAAAAGAAAACAGGAATGAATGATGAGACAACGGAAGAAAATGAAAAAGAAAATGATAGGGGTGATGTTGATGGTGGGGATGATAACACACACACACACACACACACACACACACACACACACACACACACATATATATATATATATATATATATATATATATATATATTATGGTTCGGCTCTATAGTTGCGCTTATATTTCATTTTTAGGAATAAGAAAAAAAATCAAAAGAATGTTGTGTTGGGAAGCGAAGTCAACCTTGTTGATCGGCTGTCTCTTTATCACTCTAGTCTTCCGTGTTCTTACGAACGTATAAGTACGCATGCGCGTCTGACAGCCATGATGTAAGCTCGTACGTGTGATTCCCCCAATTCCAACATGCCGACCAACACTGTGAACAACAAGATTATTTATTAAAGTACACTGAAAAATATTACTTTGGCGTTAAATTAGTTGACAGATGACGTTAGTGCGTCGACTGAGGCAAAGGGCAGAATGTGTTAGTCGTTCGGTATTACTTCCAGTGTGCATGTCATAAGAACATCTTTCTCTAAATCACGTCAAATCAACACACCAGTCTTCGATTTCTGAAACGGCAATATCATCATAAGTCTTTGACATGGCCATTTCTGACGTCACACAGCCTGAAGTGTTAGTGTCTATCACATGGCTAGGATGATATCAATTTGAGATGTACACACTTCCAATAAGCTTTTTGAAGATTGCGTATGCTGAATTTGTATTCCTTTTTTAAAGATGAAAAGTATGTAGAATGCCATTATCGGGGGACCCTGTCAACCTATTGAGATTTTTGAATTATTTTTTTCAAGACAGTACATTTAAGGAGTAATTTTCCGTTTTAGTAATCCCATCATCAGTCATCTTGACAATGGTCTTGTAATTTCACTCCAATCGTAGAAACTGTGAGGCTTAAGACCGTAGCAATTCATTCCCCCATAATCGTCTGCCCAGCATATTATGCTATATCGATTGTCAAGGTAGCATGCGTGAGGTTCATTTTTTTCGACCAAAAAAAAATCAGAATACTTGAAAGATAAAGAAAGATATTTGCCTGTATTTTTAGGCGAGCTGATAACAACTGGTATGTAAGTGGCTTTGACTTCTCGGTGTAGGAAATTGTTGAGAAGAAGGGCTTACGTCAATAAAAGATTAACGAAAGCTACAAACATCTTGACTGAGGTAAAAGAACATACTGGCCAAAACGCTGTCAAAAAAAAGACGATTAAAGTGAGGACACTAGACCAAAAATTTCTTGGAACATTACCTTTGTTGATATTCACAAAGCCATTATGAGACCACATCTTGACAAAGGTATTTTCCATTTCATTCCATGGAGAGAGTGATTGCACTAATCTTTGCCATCTCTAGTTGGCATTTTTTTTCTATTTGAATACTGTGTCTGATCTTTTCATACTATGTTTACTGTCCTGTGAACGCCGATCAGTTATCCTTTTGTGCCATCGGTTGACCCTTTTTTTCGGTGCATGTCCTGTCTGTCTCCATTTTTTGTTGTTAATCATTTGTACAAAGTCCTTCAGCCTAGTCCTCTACCTCTTTCTCTATTGCTAAGAGTTAATCCTAACATTGCTCTTTCCATTGCCCTCTCTGTGGTTTTCGAGTGATTTCGTAAGTTTCGAGGTTTTGCACCCGTACGTCAGAGCTGGTATTATGCATTGATTAAGATCATCGGCAATTTGCTTTTCAGTACGTCTCTATTTAAACCAAATGCTTTCCAGCCAATTATTATGCACCTTCTTATTCTATTTCTGTGATCTTTCTCTAGCTTCCTCATCGCTTAAATTGTTCATATAGCCTTGTTTGCTTTCACGTATTCCAAGGGGAAATCACCAGTGGGGAAAAAGACAAATATTGAACTATCCGTAAAATGAAAGATACTTTTTTGCTAGATGATCTTTAGCATACACACACACACACACACACACACACACATATAGATAGATATATATACTGGTGGATACTCACAACAGGCTTCAGGATCGTACGTCTTTCAGGTTAGTTTGATTTACAAATGCAGAACTCACCTGGAGATCGTAGGATCGTAAAACAAGTTTATCTTGAGGATCCATCAGTATAAATGGTATACGAGCTCTATTTTCTGGAAAAAGAAATTGAGCACTCTTTCTATAAAACCAATACTTTATTTGAAATATATATA
Organism: Thysanoteuthis rhombus; assembly: GCA_963457665.1. Lineage (NCBI taxonomy): Eukaryota > Metazoa > Mollusca > Cephalopoda > Oegopsida > Thysanoteuthidae > Thysanoteuthis > Thysanoteuthis major. The sequence goes on from OY735198.1 coordinate 73,861,269, forward strand.
TATATATATATATATATATATATATATATATATATATATATATATATATATAAAGAGGAAGATTATGAGCGTCATGTAATGAATTATTCTCAAAACTATTAACACTTTCGGTGATTTCTACGTAGATCTTCGTAGATAGCCCCCACGGGCCACTACTTCAAAATACTAACATTTCTATACCTCGATGGTGTAACTAGGTGAAACTATATGACCCAGTTCACCTTCTCATCGGTAGTCTCAGGGAAACTAGAAGAACAATAGAGAGCATAAGTGTAAAAAGAGAGAAGCGTTGGAAACGTTAAATGCAATGTGGTTATGATATGATTCTGATGAAACATGTTTCTCCTCTCCTGGCAGGCACATATGCACACACAAAACCATCATATATATATATATATATATATATATATATATATATATATATATATATATATATATATATATATATATATATATGAAAAACATGTGAAAAAGACAGTAAAAATGCGTGGGATGAGAGATCATTCTTATTGATATTGAAATACAATATGTGAAAAATGATACATGAAAAAGCTGAGAACAAAATTTAGAAAAGAGAGAGAGAGAGAGAGAGGGTGGGGATAACGGAGAAAAGAGGCTTACACGGAGGGAAAAGAAGCGAAGAAAAGGAGAATCAGAAATATTAATATAGTGGGATTGATAATGAGCAATTTTAATTCAAATGAAAGCTGTTCTACTTCCATTTTCCCTCGGTTGCAGCTGCATTTTATTCCACTCACTTTCAGCTTCTCTGGACAACTGCAGCACAATTAAAACTGAATTAATCACCACTTTGAAAGAAGAACACATACCAGGAATTAACGTAACACCTCGGAGGCTTCTTCGTCTCAGTCACATTCATTGAGCTATTTTGACCATTCCTAGGGCGCCGTTTATTCTATCACATATCCTCAACCCAACAGACCCATCAGATCACACGCATATACAAAAATTATATTTTTCAGATGAAACTTTCTCCACCCGTCTCTTACGATCTTAATAAACTACCCAACTACCCAAGAAGAGAAAAGAGTCACGACAAGGAAGTCAGACAGTGATTTTGATGCATGAGCTCGGCTGTTGCCAGGTTACAAGTGCAACGTAGTAAACAATCATAGAGATGGAATGAAATGTTCTCCCCAATTACACCGTAACTATCGTCCGTGGTTACAACAAGCTCAAGATATTTTGTCAGCCAAATATAATAGAATGAACAATTTCGCTGAAAAGTGGCATAAGGCCATACATTGTAAGTTACGGGAAACACCCTAATGACTGGATAATCATTTCACTTAACACAGCAAATGGTACGATGATTTTTGTCCGACGAAATCGCAGTTTAAAGAGGTTATATTACGGAAAATTGTCCGATTCCAATATTCATAAAGCTCAATTTTACAGTTTTATGCAATCGTAACTTTTATAAGTACTCATTTGATATGCTTAGGTGGCCCATAAAGGGTGATTACATCTACTGCATAATTACATTCGTCTTGAGAAGGAGAAATGAATGAAGGCTTCACTGAAAGACAATTCTGCATTAAAAATCCTGACGTACTTCATAATAAACAGCATACTCTGCTGGTTTAATTTGATCTGATCTAACGAATTACAGAATTTTGCAAATCAAATCCGTCAGAAATTTGAGTGACTACTTTATGGCCACTACTACTGCTCTATCGACCGTCACTATCACAAATATAAAAGAGCTACTTCTTATTATAATCATGAATAATATCATCAAACAGTTATTGTTATCATAATCAGTCGGTTCCAAACTCATCATTCAAGTGATCACAATAAGCGGCTCTCTATAAAGCCAGCAATTAATTTCATTAGCCAGTTATTGTTATCTAGAAGTCTCTGTCCCCAAAAGGACAATATATATATATATATATATATATATATATATATATATATATATATATATATATACATATAAATTATTAACTTTTACTTCAGTTCATACGTAGGGATATTAGTTACCTGTTCCCAGAAATTGCAGGGTTGCAAATGTAGGGGGTGCAATTTGGTACTTTTCAAGACCAAAATCCAGCAAATTCGGTACCGAACCAAACAATTTGACTCCGAAAATCAAAATTAGGTACTGAATGAAAAAAGAAGAGATAACGATCTCTCACTCACGTATGATATGATACGAAGAAAATTACATGAACAATAGATTTTAAAACATGTTTTTAATCCATTTTCTAATGTGTGATCTATAATCTAATGGTAGATTTTAAGTCATTTGATTATTTTAGCAATGAAGCTACATTTTGGGGACCAAAGACTATACAAATTTGATCTGATGATCGATTTAAAAATTTTTGGTTACTTTGGTATTAAAACTGCTAAATTTGAACCCGAGACCGTACACATTTGGTCCTGTGCAGCAAAAGACGTCTGGTAATCCTTCGATGTTGTGTACAGTCTTCCACAGATGAGAGTAATTCTAACTTGACAGTAAAATCGTTTAATCCAAGCCTAATTCTAACACCAACTCCAAACAAAGGCATGGTTCAGGATCAGGTTCGTGAAGGTTTGATTTAGCGATTCATTCATATTTCTTTAATTGAAAAAGTACTACTTATTTCTTTCCTCAATGTGTCAGATGAATAAAAATATAACTTATTTTGTTGAAAGAAAAATTTTTTTCCAATAAATTGGAGTTTAATAAAAGGTAGAAAGAAAGAGGGGAAGAAATCAGGATTAGTCAGTTTATTGAAGGGTACGAAGATAGAAGGAGTGAAAGGGAGGTAGTTTATCAAGATAGTTGGGCAAAAGAGGAGAGAAAGTTTGATAGTTTTCTGAAGGGATAGAAAGAGAGAAGGGATAAAGAAAGAGAACTTAGTTTTATAAGAGGGGAACCGAGAAATAGAAAGGTATTTATCGTATATTCTCGAATATAAGACGAGGTTATTTTACTACGAATGGCGCAAAATCAGCAGCTCGACTCAGGTCAGTCAGATATGGCTTTTTATGTAATATCTATTTCAAATCATTGGGAGTCTGGTCAGATTTTTCATCATTGATGGGAATTTCATTTTTACGACCTGAAATGTTGAAAGTGAAAGAAATTCATGTTTTCTTGACTAAGTACCATAACGATGTAAGGGGTATCTTTCATGATGACGTTATGACAAAATAACGACTTGCATTCGAGCCAGTCCATTAAGTTAGTTTAATAAAAGGGTTAGAGAAAAAACAGAAAAGAAAGTTAGGTAGTTTAATAGAGGGTAAGAAAGGAGGATGTAGAAGTGAACATTTGGTACTTTGATAAGAAGGTAAAAATGAGAAGACAGAAAAAGAATTAGGTAGTTTCATAAAAGGGTAAGAAGGAGAGACGACAGAAGAGAATGTAAGTTGTTTATGAATGGTATTTTTTTTTGTTGATATTTTTGGGTATGAAACTTATCCATGTTTTTGTTACACTTAAATAAAATCATGGACAGTCTAAAGAGTTTAAAAGTGATAAAGGCAGATGTGGAGATAGATGAGTGAAGAGCAGAGTCATGCAATGATGAATAATCTTAGTGGTCAAAACTCATGGAATTTCCACAGTTCGAGCAGAAGTAACATTATTGATGGCAACACTCGGTATCCTTACTTCAATAGATTAGAATTGGGAAAGAGTAAAGAAGTTATTTGAAGACTGACTCGTATTGAAAGTCTTTGTTGGTTTCCTTGCTGTAGAATTGAAATTGGTCAATCTCTGGAGTGAAAGTTCGGGTCGTTTTTGGATATTAGTAGTATACATAAATATATTTGCCACCACAAATTAACCCCCAAACTGAAAAGATTTGAAAACTAATTTTCTATTTGGGAGTCTTAACAACTGTTTAAAACTTAACCTTGAGAGACCTGGGGCATCAGTGATATTGGTCCACACATTTGTGCCCGATCACAGAAACGATTGATTAATTTGCAGTGATTGTACCTCTGTTAATCAATTCATCGGGTTAATACTGAATTCGCTAGTTTGAATAAAATGTCAGTTACTTAAATTCTTAAGTGGAATATATTGCTAAAGGCACTATTTGTTACGTTCAAATGGGTCATCACGTGGTGTTTCAAGATGCTAAGCTCTCTTCGATTAATGGCCACGGGGCCATAAAAGGAATCTCGCCTGGGACCTAAAAAGTTCTAATGCGAACACGATTCAATCAAAAGCCTTCGTCAGCAACACGGTATCCATGCAATCCCTACAAGATTAAAAACGAGTCACATGGTTTCAACTAGAAAGCACTCGGAGAACGCATACCTCTACTAACACTATAGTCAGGACCGGTATTTGTGAGTGGATCCGATCCGAAATTGAATCGATTCTCCCGTACCCTGTTGACCATTCTTAGACGCAATTTCATTGAAATTCATGGGGAACCTTCGGAGATATATGAATTTAGAGCGATACTATATGGTGAGGGTATGTAAGAACGATGTGGGTGAGATAAAAATTGTTTTGGGATCTGACTCAAAATTGGATCATTTTTCATATCATCCATTGCACACCTTCCCTAGGAATTTCATTAAAATTCTTTGAATACATCGTGAGATATTATGTCGACAGACAGACGAACATACTGATTGGATGACAGAGAGAAAGACGGAAAATGCGACTGAATATTCCTCTACAACTTAGTTGGCAGATAACGTGGGTAATCATGAACGCTTGCATCGACCCAACACTAATACTATTACGTCCCAGTCAGCTTTGAAGATCAGCATTCAAAATCTGGGTTAGTGCTATCTTGACTTAAATACCATCTGCAAACAAGCGTCGGCGGGGGATACGCAACTATGACGACGACCATGTTCCCTGTCAAGGTTGAAAATAGGTGCAAAAACCTTGGGCGGTCATTTTTAGGAGAGTTGGTTGCCTGAGCGCTCAGTCCCTCTCCCTCTTCTCCGTGGTGGCGTATTCGGGAAATTTTCGTCAAGATATTTGACAATGGAACAGAGTTCAGGTACGTGGATTCGTACTTTTCTCAAAGGCGTCGATGCCAAGTGAACATGAATATCCCCTGGTAGTGTTCCGACACCTGAACGCGATAGCTTACACTCTTCGTAGTCAGATAGCTGAAATATTTTGACTTGACTGATGTGAAATCTCGAAAGGCAATAAAATAGGTTCTTGCACGTGTTTTCATTTCCGTCAGATATAATACATCGTTGATAGTAGTCGTAATCTTAATGGTGTGCAACTGAAAATAAAGGATATAGAATAACGCAAGTAATTATTATGAGATATTGCAAGTAAATGTTATGAGTTTGATGACTTTTTCAAAACACAACAGTTCAAACATAGCTGATAAAGAGTTCTTATTTCTTTGAAAGCGAAGTGGTTTAACATGAGAGAGTATTTAGAGTTTTCACTCAATTAGAGTCAAATATCTTTTTGTAGAAATATCTTCTCTAGTTTTGTTGTTTGCTCACAAACGATATTTTTTTCAGGATTGGATTAACATTTGAAAACCATGTTGATCTTTGTTCTTATTAATCGTCTGCTTCGACGTGTTTCTTTCGCGGCGCTACCACATCAGATTGTATTTGAATTATGGATCTATTTATAGCAAAACCCTAAATGCCTATGGTCGTTCTTGATCGGCTTTCATTGTTTGCGTTGAGCAATCTTCAGATTGTAAGACCAGGCAACAATAAATGACCTCTAGTCTGTCTTGCCTTGAAAATGTTTTAGTGTTTCCGTTTTCATTAGTTTTCTCATGTGCAATCATAAGTGATAATATTGTTTTGTTTTCGAAAAATATCGACACACAATTTTTCATGTCAACCAAACGTCAGTATAACAACGACGCAAAATTTGGTGAAAATAACTTGCACTCAATTTAGCCTTTCTCTCGGCGCACCTACTGTCTGAATATTCGTGAAACCCGTTCCTATTAGTGGTTTAGTCTTTTTTGTGTTGCCCGTAATAGTAAAATAATATCTATATTATTTAAGCGCATCGTTACAACTTTTGAATCATTCAAAATGCTGCAGAAGTCTTTTGTTGCTCGGATCTGTTAATTATACAAGTTTATCACTCGACAAAATAGAAATAAATTCAAGGGCTATCGGATGCAGCCGACATCTGAAGAAAATCATGTCAGTTTGGACGTTGTGTTCAAAACGATAAGATATATAATAACAATGATACAAGAAGTTCGGAGAGTCCATTGACCGACTTGTAGAAATCAGACGGTAAAGATGGCGATACCAGTCTGAATAATTAGTGGAGTAAAGATAAGACCATATCACACAACTTAAGATTGTATTAATTCTTAAGCAATAAAAATCAATAGAAAAAATAGAGAATGTAAAAGGAGATGACCTTTTCCTCAACCAACCAGTCGTTAACTCCGGTGTATAATTTCAATAAAAAAAACAATGAGAAATCTTATATGTTCGCAACTAAGTGCTTGAGCGAGGATCTTTTGGTCTAGTTTATGAAAATTGTTTTTGGCCACAAGTTTCATCAACCTAGTGCGTACGGGAACGCGACAAATCCATCAGTCTTCGACTCATTCATAAACTAATTATGGGCTCACCAAGCAATTGCCGTCGCTCCATAGTTAAAAATTATTGATTGCATTAACCTCTTCCATAAATGTAACAATTAGCCATGTGTAATTATCATTTGTAACGATTACTTCATCAATGATGTCTTGTATCACAACCGTAGAAATCGAATTTTGTTACATTAAATCTAATAAATTGCATCTTTACATAATTTTGTTTTCAGATCACTTTATGATATAGGGAATATCTAACATGAACAAGAAAATGCTTTGCAACATAATGTTTTTGATAAAAGTACAGTGTTCATGCAAAATTACCAAATTATTTCCGTCATCTTATTGGTTAGAAATCAGCAAAATGAAGATGGTTTGTTGAAAAAGATAGTAAAATCAAAATTTTATATTCACATCGGTAATTTTACTGAATTTTTACTGAATTTCCATTTGCTTTGGTTGGTTATTCTTCGAGATTCGTGTTTCACTCAGTTGAAGAAGAATAAAAAGCTGGACCAAATGTATTTTTTATTTTTTTTAAATGAGCAGACGGCCAAAAGTATACATCTCTCGTGGAGTGTGAGAATTCATGGGATCTCAATATTAGATGGTAGCCAAGACATATATCGCAAGCTCATGCATAGTGATGACACGATGAATTTGGTTACCTTGTCGTGGAGTAATGGATTGCAGATCACAGCAATAGTGAGTTTGATCCTTATTTAGTGTCCAACACTTGTGGTCGTGTGCCGTACTAAGCTAAGCTGGACAAATATTGATGACACGGTCAACGTTTAGAAGAAGCCTGAAAAAACCTTATTGCTTAAAACTTGGCTAATTTTTGGTGATATAATGAGAAAAATGATGATATATGAATGCTACACATTCTGCAAATTTTGCTAGATTTATCCATGCAATCGTTATTGGTTCTTTTAGGTTTGTTAGTAAAGAAACAGAACGTGGGTAAAAGTTGCGTTTTTTATAATACTTTCTATAAGGAAAGTTTATGTCTTTCAATCAGATCATCTGACTTGATAGATCGTTGTGGTACCATGCTGGGTCTTCCATGACATTTCTCGAGTCAATGGGGCTTACTTTGCTGTGCCCATTTCCTATCCAAGTTAGATGCAACAGGTTGTACTGGGTTACGTCGGATTCACAGCAGGAAGTATTCCAAGATCTGACCTATTTTCATGCTTTATCAAATAGAAATGTCTTCCTATGTTCGCATAGTGAATTATCAAATTGAGCTCTTTTGCCTGAAAATGATCCTTATTTGTGCTAGAAGATTTTAAGATCATAAAAACTGGTATGATCTATGCACTTTGTATAATTTTTTTTAAATTGCTTGCGCATGCGCGTCATTCATTCAACCCAAGCGTGTATTTCTTAATCAAATTGTATGGAAGTCGTTGGAAGCTTTGTGAAAAAAAAATCCTGCAATAAAAAAAGAAAAAGAAAGAAAAATTAGCCTGAACAGGTTCTAGTTTTACATAATGAGTTAGAATGGAAAATTGCGACACAAAAGGCAAAAAGAGATAAAGACAAAAATATCATCGCAGAAAAAAATATGTTTGTAATACGAAATAGAAACAATAAAATAGAATTGGCGGAAAAACTCATTGATCGCTTCTTCCTTTTTGATTCAAAGTTCAAACCGACATCTGGTTATCCTGGAGGCTCACTTTCTGAGTGCAATCCACTTCCACTCTGAGAAAAAAAATGGTATGAGATTTGTCACGTGATGCTCCACAGAGGACGAGGAATAGGAGGTTATTCAATTCGGGCAACATGATAAAGGAGGGTAAATGAAATGATATTTAAAATGAAAATCATAATCACAAGACGGATTCTATAACAAAGATGGGCGAAGTAAACGTATATTTGAGGGGAGAATTGACAAAGTGTTAAATATATACAGCATTTGGACGGATTGGCCACTCTGTTCTCCTGTAAAGTTACTCAGCATTTATCGTTTTTCGCTAAGAAATTCTATCACCCCTCAAAATACTCATGGCAAGGAAGATATCGGAAGAAGATGTGAGTTAAAAGATTTTATTTGGATTGGCACATGCTACTGTGTTCCAATACTTCTGTTGTGAGAACAGTCAAGTGTTAATCAAACCTACCTCGGACATAGAGAGTCGTGAGTTAGATTCCAACCAGGTAACAGGTAGATGAAAAACCACAATTTCTTTCACTTCACTTTTTTTGTTGAGGAAGCAATTTCGGCTTTACATTCCTCGAACTGTTGGCTACCACTGCAAAAGTTCAAAGAAGAAATGGTTTAATGGGAAAATCGACCATTGTGAAATAATATGATAGATAAATTGCTGCTTGCATGAAATATAATAGGTGTCCCCGAATCACAGAGAGAATTGAAAATTCATCCGAGCAAATCTGATCAACTTTTACTACTGCTATTTTTTCTACATTTTCACACATCACATTTCGATTGAAAATCTCTGATTTTACAAGATGGTGCTGTAGCGAAATTTTGTAAAAGTAAGTAGGCATATCAATAAGCCAATAGCTCAATGATGAAAGAAGCAGACATTTTACGCAGCCAATATCCCGCTTTCAGCATAATCCCCTTCCTTGTTAATGCACATGATTCAGTGATGGATTTTAACCTAATAGATTGATAATTATACGACAAGAATTTCAGATCACACCAAGCGTGGAAAATTATGGATGTATCAAAAGAATAAATATCAAGATGAACAAATAAAAAAAATCTTTGGGGGAATCAGCAGTGGCTGATTCTGTGTGTGCGTGAGAGAGACAGAGACAGAGAGAGGCAGAGAGAGAGAGAGAGAGAGAAAGAGGTGGGATCATATAGCTGCATGCAGTCGAGCAGAGACTGGATCTTTTCAACGAAACAAAATAAGTACAAGCAACGAAATATTCTTTTGCGTATTGTCTTCTTTCCATTATCTTCTGCCGTTTTCCAACGCTGACAAGTTTGTTTTATACACTGTTGCTTTGTCTTAGTTTCTACACAATCAAGTTCATCAAACCCCAACGCCTCAACCCTTTACATACTTTTCCTAAGCCTTCGTTCGTCGACTTTCACAGTCTTTGTTACGTATTCCATTTATTTTCCCTCGAAATAAAAGATGCTCAACATACGCCTACCTATCCGACTGTCTTTTACGTAAAACTCCCAAAACGACGCTTTATGCTTGGATTGTTTCTATGGAGCAATCTTACAGCACTGTAAAGAGCAGAAGTTCCCGTTCGTTGTCAATAAATGGTGCTCTTGTTTGAAAAAATGAAAAGAGATAGAACGTCTTTTGTCGAAATAGACTAATTGAGTGGTAATTACTTTAGACAGATTCCCAACAATCACTTTTTGTTTTCATTGAGGAAACAGTCTTCTTCTAGGCTCCGTTCTGCTTTTGTGTGTATGTAGGTCCTGTCTTGTTGCTCTCTTTTCCGTACAGTGAGTAATAGAAAAAAGAAGGAAGAATGAGCCGATTATGACCGGAAAAATATTACGGTTTTGTAATGTAGACAAACAAGTCCGATTATTTATCGTAGTAAGGCTTTGGCACGGCATAAATGTTGATATATATATATATATATATATATATATATATATATATATATATATATATATATATATATATATATTGCAGAAAACTGGCTTCCTTATAGGCAGAAAATCAAAACAAATGAAAATAAGGTTAGGCACATTAAGGAAAAAACACATCTTGTGTTATAATAGAAGGATTGCGGATCAAGAGCTTAAGAGAAAGACACCAAAATGGAATTTAAAGTAGGAGATGTATTGAACAGGTATATATATATATATATATATATATATATATATATATATATATATATATATGTGTGTGTGTGTGTGTGTGTGTGTGTGTGTGTGTGTGTGTGTGTGTGGAGAGAGAGAGGGAGAGAGAGGGAGAGGGAGAGAGAGGGAGAGGGAGAGAGAAAGGAGATGAACATGGATCGATAGAACAATAGATAGACGTATAAACGTAAATAGAGATAATGGCAATATAGAGAAATAGGATAAGATTGACAAACAGATAGAGGCATTCTGAAATAGATAGATCGCCTTGCAGTGGTTTAGTTGGGAAATTACCATCAAGTATTTTGGCAGGTATGACAAAACTATTTATACCGTGTACAAGTGCATGTTTTTATTAACTATAACGATGCAAGAGAGTGTCTGGCTGCCAAGAAAATCAGTGTTCGAAGATCAGCTTTTAAACCGGTTTGAACGCTCACAGAGGCAAGAATGTCATCACTCAACTAACCAAGTAGGCCTATAAATAGATAAATAGATCGGAGCAGACTTTAACAGAAAATGTATTTCAAAATTATTCAAACATAGCTACACTGTCATAAAACAAAGCGAAACTTGATGTTTACAAAGAGAAATATGGCTTTGCGAAATGGAAACACTAGCAAACAGGCAGAAATCTTTTTTAAAATATGAAAGTAAAACTGTAGTATTGAAGTTCATGCCTTACTCGTTAACCACTTGGAAGCTGTTGATAAAATGTACCCCAACAAATTTCTTTTCTCTATTATTTCTAAATTGAATCGGATTGTGCTTTTTGATACTTCAGAGATGTAGGTAATGGAAGTGAAAACAATCACTGATCTGGAGCAGCTGTTGAGATATGTCTCTGGTCTGACGTCAGAAAGATAACCCGGTCCCTACTGGTTGAAAAATCTAGATCAGTGCACGTTTTTCAAAAAAATCAATTTCATCTCTTCTTTTCTTATCCAATATTTGTTTCAATCATCGTATTTTCGTCCGAACAAAAGCCTTGAAATTTTTCCTTCATTGTGGACTGAAATTTCTATCGGCGAATCCATAACGCACATATTGTCTCAGCTTGATAATAGTAGTAGCATTCTGGGATTGAGCCTTATGGTTGTCAATCGTTAAGTATCTTGTTCAGCGAGCAGATGTTATCTACATCAGGGTTGTAAATTATTCTTTTTCGATCCCACGGTTTATCCAGACGTTTTTTGAATTTGTTTAGGCTCGATGTTCCAACTATTACCTCTGGAAGATTGATCCAATAATCAGTGACTCGGCACTTGGATGAGAATCTTCTGAAATCTTTTTTTTTTTTCGAATTTTTTCATGTATATTGAGCATATGGCCTTTCCCCTCACTTTGGGATTATCAAAGCAATAAGCACCACGAATATTTTACCGATATCTAGATGGAGAAAAAAGAGCGTTGTGACTTTTAAGATCATGATGAGTCAATTTCACGGTGACCAATCAAACTGCTATCAAGACCCGTAGAAATATCGAGGTATATGTTCTCAATTCTATATTAAGTTGTCTTGAAATAACTATCGTTTTTAAACACTCTACTGACCAGTCAGCTTCTATAATTCATAGTTCAAACGACATTTCTCACGGGAAAATCTAAGAATATAATGCATTTTGTATTACATGAAACATATTTAGAATCTTAGTTATTCATTTGTAAAATTATAGTGTCTTGATCATCTGCATCGATACATGATTAAAAATGTTGCGCTAGGCGGTTTTAACCTCAGTATTAACTACGGAAATCGGGAAATGCTCTACATTTTTCTTAAAGTATATCGCCAGGGACCAATTGACAAGTTCTTCAGCGTTCTAGTCAGCTTCCGTCTCACTGTCTGAATCTGCTGCAACCTTTTTACAAAGCTATTTGTAACCGTCACCAGTGCTCAGTTGATTATCGGCTTAATCATCACTTTCGTATTGTATGACTTTAGTCAGTTTTCCATCAAAATATTAATGCTTTTTGAATATTTTCTTTTAGTCATCTCTACAAACAAAAGCAAGTTATTCATTGATCACCCTTTTTTTCTAATTTCCTAATTGATTAAACTCAATGCTACATGCTACCAGATGTTGGTTACATGACGGTTTCCATAGAATGACAAACCAGTTATTATTATTATTATCATTATTATTATTATTATTATTATTATTATTATTATTATTATTATTATTATTATTATTATTATTATTATCATTGAACTCGTTGCTGTTGCTAGGGTTGATACATGATTCACGATGGATGAATTAAAGCCAAGTACGATCGATATATGATATTTGGGATCCATAACAAGAATCAACGTTGCTTTTCTGGTGCTGATATCAACCGTGTTTTTGGGTGCTTAGATCAGACTGTTCAGGTCATGCCTATCTCATCCATTCGACAACAATGCATATCATTAGAGATGGCATCATCTTTTGTACACTTTCTGAACAGCCACGAATGGCGTCATCGAATAAAGGGGATAATAAAAAGCTAATACAATGACGTTGGAGTTTTTACGCTTTTCTCTTAGAATCTCAGACCTATCTATCTATCTATCTGTCTATTTATCTATCTGTGCGTATGTATATAATGTCTGTTAGGGTGAATCTATAAATTCATATGCATAATAAAATGCGTACGTCTATGTGCATCAGTAATATATATATATATATATATATATATATATATATATATATATATATATATGTGTATGTATATACATGAACATATATATATATATGTGTTTGTGCATGTGATAGAAAGAGGGTAAGGCTGATAGAGTAATCTATTCGAGGTTTGAATAGAAAAAAGATTAACTTTTATGTTGACATATTATGATTGACTAGATTCTACGGCCGTAACAGTTAGAGCTTTATATAATCAGTCTTTCTTCATTTGAAGCCACTGCATCTTTTACCGGCAAAACTTGGTTTTTAGCCAAATATTAATATTCGTAATCCTGCTTCTTGGAGGTTTGCTCACAGCTTACAATGCAAGTTTATGCTGTGACGGCCTTTCCACGTTGTTGCTACAAAACAGCAGAGTGCTCTTTCAGGGTAGCTGCCTCGTTGCATTCTCCCTAATTTTGTCCACGGCTTGTAATTTCCCCGTCGAAGGGGAGACAAATCTGAATAGTAGGGGGACTGACTAACGTTGATGGTGCGTTGTTTTACAGTAAAAAAAAAGCCTGCACGAGACGTGAAGAATTGATAAGTTTGTCATTGTAAATGCAACGGTCTCACAATACACAAGCTCACTCAATAGCGTTTTACTGCCGACTGGGTTATCTCACCAGAGAGTGTCCGTTTGTGCATGCGCTGTAAGGTCGCATTTGGTCGCTAAGTTGAATCAAGGCTGTACGACTGGTTTTTGAGGCATTTAAAGTGTCTGACTGCCCCCCTCATTGTCTTCTTATCCCTCATTTGGACCCATGCCTACATGAGCTAAGCTTAGTAAATACTCTAGCAGGTGCACACACACACAAACTCACACACAGAGGGACATTGACATACATGCAAACTCATGCACCCCAAATATATATATATATATATATATATATATATATATATATATATATACAGAGAGAGAGAGAGAGAGAGAGAGAGAGAAAGAGAGAGAGAGAGATGGATTGATAGATGGTGAGGAAAATGATGAGTTTTATCCGACATTGTAGTGAAATTAATGGACAATTTGAAAACACCGAAGTTTTAAAACATGCATAATAACAGACGCAAGATTGAAAGATTCTCGATTTTGATTTGAAATTCTTTTGATTCAGTTTATCAACCTACACTGGCAAAACATTGGATCACGTTTAATCTGCAATTGATTATGCATAATAATAGTCCTATTCTATCAGTGTCGTTTACATTAATTCCAAATCACTGACAATATCGTTTCTCACATTTAAAATGCATCCCTACAATGAAACCATTACCAATACATACACAATATGCAAATAACAACCCTATTCTGTCAATAATACTTGCATAATCCCTGACCACTGACAATCCCTTTTGCCTCATTCTTTATGGATTTTTATAGTAAAATTAATTTGTAATCCTTTACTATAGTAAAATCATTAGCAATGCAATTGCCTTATACATATAATAGTCTTGTTCCGTCAGCAACGATTGCTTCAATTCCTGGCTACTGCTGATCCCTATTTCCTTGTTTCAAATGCACAACATACAGATTGCGTGTTGAAACTTGCAGAAACAATCTCTAGGTAAACAACCTAATAATCCAATGCTTAATCATCGAATGTTAACCTTTCATTATAATAATTTCATTTGCTGATGTCGGACAATTACAAAAGCCAACCACAAGGGTGTTGGAATATCGGTCAAGGCAGTGATCACCGATAGGAAAGTCCGTAACTTTGATTCTGAGAAACCAAATTCAAATGCTCGATTGCATTTGAAATCGCACTGAAATACAACCGAAATAATCATTCCATTTATCCCTGCCAGAAAAATGGAAAATAGGAATATGTATCTACACATATCTCTATGTTAGTCTTTATGATATCACAAAAAGTTCAAAATGAAATTAAGATTTGTTGAAGGATGGCCCATGAGCTCTGTAAGAAATAATCCAATTTTGGATCCAGGAACTTTCTTTGGTTGAGAATTATTATTAGGTAAGAAGAGATGAAAAAACAGTCTGAAATGTAGAAAATCGTTGCCCTAAATGAACTGATTTCCATTCACTGTTTAGTTGTTGTACACTCCTGGGCAAAAAATTAGCTGAGTCCCTATATATATATATATATATATATATATATATATATATATATATATATATATATATATATATATAGTACATTTTTGTCCAGGTGTGTATGACGTTAGCAGAGGTAAATGCTTTATAATTTTCGCAGCAACTGCAAGAAACTTTCTGCGCTGTTGTATTTGCAATCATTAGAATAAATGGAAGTCTTGATGCTTTTGTAATTAATCCTACCTGTGATAAGACGGGTTAATTAGACAGTTATTTGTGTGTCCGACATTCGACCTTTTTTCTGTCGGCATATTCTCTTGACTTTGATTCTTATTATCGCATCTGATACCTGGAATAAACCCTGTCGTCGCAGGTTAGAAGGAGGGTAGAGATGCAAATAATCGGAAAATTAGATTATATAAAAGATTGTTAGACGATGAAAATCTGTCGTTTCAAGAATTTTTTGCATGAAATTTTTCTAGTTGACAAAAATCGAATTCTCTTTGCAAATGGAAACTGGCCATCCTCTGTAAAGAGATAAAACGGCGAAAAACGACTAAGCAAAAAAAATATTTTGATTAGAAAAGAAGGAAAGAAAGAAAGGGAGAGAGGAAGAAAATTAGGAAAAGAAAGGAGGGGGAAGGAAATGAAAAAAAAAAAAAGACTCAAACAAAAAAAAGAAAAGGGAAAATGAAAGAAAAATGAAAGACTCCGAAAGGGAGGAATTAAAGTGAGAAAGAAAGCAAATATAAAAAGAAGGAAACAAAGAAAAAGGAAGAAAAATAGCAAAAGAAAAAAATGGAAGAGGGCAAAATTCACATCAACTAAGAATTGAAAACTACGCGTCAACAACTTTTCTATTTCCCAACTAATGTTTTTCAGAACTCCGATTTTTTTTTTGTCTGGCGACATTAGGTGCTCTGGGCGTCGCTCAGTAGAGTGAAATGATTAATTATACATATATCTTTATGCTTGTGTGACAGTCTCTGCCTTTAATCCCTTCCCCTCTTCTTTTTCCCAATTCCAAGGAATAATGACAAATCATAATTGACCGGATCTTCATCCATTACCTTCAGATCAGCTGAAGTCAGGTTCCACACTGGAAGAAAAAGATTGAGGAGTAAAGACGGTTGGAATTAGAAATAAAAGATACTTAAATTATGTAAAATAAAAGTGGGGGGTGAGAGAGAAAGGGTGGGAATATGGATTCTTCGCCACATAAATCTCTCTTTAAAGACGACGTAGATTTAAACTTCTCAGAGCAAACAATTTTGTGAATTTATTTTGGAGCAAATGGCTGACAGGAGACCGATGACGCTGTCGATGAAAATCAAATCTCTGTTCAATTTCGGGATAAAATTAGAAATAGATAAATTTATAATATCATAAAAGCTCAACTAGGAAGAAAGTAAGCGATCTCAGTCATTCTTAATCGATACAGACTTTTAACAAAGTACGTTCACTGCAGATAGTCCCATTCTCGGTCGATATTTATCAAATTCATTTTATTTCAAAGCATGTTATCTATCAGCTGTATCCGTTTTATGATTTTCCTCGTTCAGATTGCACAAAAACACTCGCAAAAGACTGGTGTCATGGAATAAACTCCTATGATGGAGATGGATCTCATTAAACTTGTAAAATTCATATTAATCTACTAAATATTTATAATTAAATCTTTCATCGTCTTTTTTCGTTAGTCTCCACAAGACGTTAACATCCATAATTCAAAGGTACAAGTGCCAACTGCAAACTGTATTGGAGGTATTAGTTTAAAGTCCTATTCCTATCGCAATTTGATCTTAAAGAATGAAAACAGTCCAACCTTTCTCCCGAACGGTCAGTTTTATAGATCTTTTTGGTTTTGTTTAAGATCAGTCAAATTTTCAGATTTTAAAGCTTCGACCGAAAAAGGGAATAATCTGTTGAATGTTTGAAGGAAAAAGTATCAGCGATGTTGCACAAAGTATTTATGATACTTTTTTTCTTGTCCCAACCACATGAAAAATTTCATAACCAATAGGAATTGATATGTTGAGCTTATTTCGATAGTTCCCACCCACGTAATAGAGGTTATGGTTATGGTTTTGGCTTTTATAGCGGGGACTAATGGAGGGAAAAAATTATTGGCGTTAGTGGTGACCTAAAAGGAAAGACTCAAACATTTTTCTCTGAATGATTTTTCGATGAAATATTGTAACCATTGTATGATAGTCCATTCGAACTAATTTGCTCGACGTTATATGTTTTTTTATCTCAGAGCTTAAGCTGCACTTATGTCCGGTCTCCCTACGATGATGGTTGCGTTTTAGAATGTTGAAACTTGACCTGAGAAAATATGCAATTAAAAGATGGGAGTGCTGATGGAATTTGTTTGGTTTGTTTGATGGTTGCAGGTCGCAGAAGCTCTGTGGGTGAAGACCTGAGTGATACACGAAAGGCAATTCAAAGTACTCACAAGAATGGGCAACGGTTGTGACAATTGCAGGGCGGGAAATGCATGCCTCCCTCGGATATCAAGATTCGAGATTCCAAAATACAATAGAAACCACATGAAGATCCGGGAATGCTGCAGCTGAAACGTAATTAGTCCAAATAAATCAACGTACAATAGATGATAATGTATACTATGAACAGAAGATATATGTAGCTTTGTATGTATTGATTATAGTGATGGATACATTATTTGATATTGTTTGAGATATGATATTTCTATGCTTGTTATATGCTTTAAGAATTACATATAATCAACTTATTTTAGTACAGAACAATATCAAAATGAGATGAAACAGGACTGGAACACTATATTGTGCCAGTTCTCCAAGTTAGTTGTGTCTTTGTCTTCTGAAAATCAATTCACAAAATTTACCTTTTCATTATTTCGAAACGAGTGTGACCTGCCCAACAATAATATCTTTTTGACCTTTGATCGACCACTGAGCAATGATTTTAAATGAGATTAGGTTTGGGGCAAATTTCAGGCATAATGTAAATAAATGAAAGTAGTTCATACTAAATCATCATCATCATCCCTCATAAGTCCACCGCTAGACAAAGACCTTTCCCATTTTATCCTACGATGACCAGGAATGGCTTAACCTTTGTCTTACCGGCAAAGCTTTCTATTTCATCAATTCATTTTGCCTTTAGTCTTTCCGTACTGGTTTGATTCCTGCTGTCGCCCCATTTTCTTTAATTATTTATTCCATTCACGTTGTCAAGGTCAAATGATACATTCATCGTGTAATAAAGGGAGATCATTTAAAATAGCGATTCTGTATAATATAATGCAATTTATAATTACATATATATGTGCATTTGCGATTTTCTTATAAAAATGTCTCCTACCCATCATTTGAAATAATGGAATCTTCCACTGCAACAATTTTCTTTTGCATTCTCTTTTGAAAAAAAATAATGCAATAAAAATCGAATATATGCAGTCCCAACTTTTCGCTTTATGCAACCAGTCATTAGAGACGCGCACAACCTACTCGTCTCTCTTTCACACCCCAGGCTCCTGTATCCTCCACCACCATGACCTCAGATGATGCAGCCTGACACACCATCTTCACTATTTTGGGTCTATGAACGCTTAAAACTTCCCCCCATATAAACTAATGATAATTCTCTTCTTTGCTCTGCGCCATTTCAGATTACGAAATGCTTTTACATAAACTCTCTACTTTCGGATACTGATGAGAAGCTATCTATTTGTGAATCTTTTCCCTGGGGTTAGTACACACACAGACACACACACACACACACACACACATATATATATATATATATATATATATATATATATATATATATATATATATATCACAGCTTCAAATCCTAAATATTCTTGAAAAAAAAAGATAACTTTTTCTCCCAAAACTTACGTAATTTTAAACAATTACTTCCAAATATCTATTCATGTAATTTTGACGGAAGGTTTATCACGGGGTTAAATATTATGGTACAATTTGTGGATTTTTGTAGTTGGGATAATCTGTTGTTTACTATGTAACTGTTTCGGGGATTTAAATAAAAAACTTATATTAACATTGCTCCCATGGCTACATATACATATGTATCTCCCTTCTCTCTCTCTCTCTCTCTCTATATATATATATATATATATATATATATAAATATATACATGTGTTTACATATGTGTGTGTGTGTGTGTGTGTGTGTATCATCATCCTTTTAGTGCCCGTCGTTGGACATAGACCTTCCCCCAGATTCGACAGGCCTCACTATAACGCAGGGCTAAGACTTTCTAAACTCTCTGAAGTTTGTCACTCCATCTCGTATTTTGCCAGGGGATCCACCTTGAGAGTCGTGATGTCCACTAGTTGTCTGACATTCTTTTAACATGGCCAGCCCATTGCCATTTGAGTTTTCTAATGGTTACTATGATGTCTCGGACTCCTGTCTTTTCTCTAATGTATTATGCTCTCGATCTCGATCTCTCTCTATCTTTTCGTGTATATATATATATATATATATATATAGAGAGAGAGAGAGAGAGAGAGAGAGAAAGAGAGAGGGGGGGAGAGAGGGGAAGACAGACAGACAGACAGACAGACAGACAGGCTGGCCGAGAGTGAAAGAGAGAGAGAGAGAGAGAGAGAGAGAGAGAGAGATACAGTGACAGAGAT
Source organism: Thysanoteuthis rhombus (assembly GCA_963457665.1). Classification (NCBI taxonomy): domain Eukaryota; kingdom Metazoa; phylum Mollusca; class Cephalopoda; order Oegopsida; family Thysanoteuthidae; genus Thysanoteuthis; species Thysanoteuthis major. The sequence goes on from OY735198.1 coordinate 73,880,978, forward strand.
AACGGACGCTTCCTATAGGACTCAACAGCGATTCCAAACCCAGTCAATCTACTTTTGACACAGTGGCAATAAAGAGACTAACAAGACTTGATGGAGAGATTGGTTGTATTCAAAATGAGAAGAAGAAGAAGAAGAAGAAGAAGAAAAAAAAGAAGCGATGAGACACCTGGGTAAGTGAGAAAAGGGACAAGAGGATTAAGGTTAGATAAGTGGAGTCAGTAGGGGATGTAATATTTTTACGGTTACCAAGGTAACTTGGTAGTCATGCCTGCGTTACAATGTCACACCAGGTTGGAAAATCAGCTGACGAGTGAAAGGAGAGATGTAACATATTTTCAATTATTGATTCTGTCATGTCACTGATGCATTCAGGAAAATACGATATCGATAATCAGAAATGCGTCCTGTTACTCAGGTGCGAATGCACCCCCACATGAAAAAGAAAAAAGAAAGAAAGAAGGAAAGAAAGAAGGGAGGAAAGAAGGAAAGAAGATCGTTGGCAGAGAGATGAATAAAGATCTGAAGATGATCACTTGAAAAAGGAAATGAACGAGAAAGGGGGGGGCGATCAAAAAATATATGAGATGAGGGAAGAAAATTAAAATGAAAGAAAGAAAGAAAACATTTTAAAAAATTGGAAGAAACAACAGATAATATTTCAAGGATTTATTATTTCTATACTGGACGTTTGACGAGAATAGAGCTCCGTAGAAACACCAGAAAAAAATTCTTATTCGAAATATTTACGTAATTAGGATTTTTTTTACTTCTGTACAAAATTGTACATTGATAGGGTACTCATATACTGGGAACAAACTGATCAATAATTACTGATTAAGAAAAGTACATTTTTGTAATCTATTTTTAATAGTAATATTTTCCCGGATAAAAACCATCTAACTATAACTTAGAAATCTCCCAGTGAGTGTGTGCATGCGCGCGCGCGCGCGCGTGTGTGTGTGTGTGTGTGTGTGTGTGTGTGTGAGCAATAACTTGACAACTGGCCATTCTACAAAGTTGATATTCGCCAGATATCTTGGTCCATACAGAATCAAATTTGAAGTCATTAGGGTCAGCAGTTCTCGATATGAGGTGGGGGGCTCGATTTACAATAATCCTTTCGGGACAGATAGACAGAGAGAGGGAGAGAGGGAGAGAGAGAGAGAGAGAAAGAGAGAGAATCTTTTTTTTCTACCGAATTTTTCTGCAGAGCGAGATAAATTACATAATAGTTAGATGACATAATAGCATTTTTAGTAAACTTCTGTTTTGATTATTATTACGATCAACAGCGGTATTTCTAGTTTGATTGTTGCTACTACCAACATCATAGATAAATAAAAGACACTGTTCCGTTATTTCAAGTAGATTTTCATGAAACTAGATAAACCTTTTGAACAGGTATGCCCTAGTAAAACAAATTGTAGATTATATCTACGTTGCTACTTTTGACAAAACTTGTTGGTCTTCATTTGTTTTTACGTTTAGTTACCAATTGATTACGGCAACTGAGAGTCGTGCAATGTGTTCATGAAAGATCATGCCCAACATCACGTTGAGAGATCGCAAGACAGCACAATATACGTAGGAAAAGATAGCAGTCAGAGACATCATAGAATCTTTGAAAGCTCAAATGGCAATGAGCTAGTCATGTGGCAATACTGGCCGACAACCGATGGACATCACGACTAACAACTTGGATCCCCAGGATCATATGAAAGAAAAAACGAGGCTGGCAGAATACAAGATGGAAAGACAAATTAGACAAGTTCCAAAAGTATTGGCTCTGCGACTCCCTTGATGGAGAAGTCGGGCGAATCCTGGGTAAGGTCCGAGTCTAACAAGGGACGATAAAAGACTAATGATGAAAGACTAATTATATATAGTCTTAGTACCTAGTGCTTTGCTAAGGACGGAAATCTACAGTACTTTAGTAAGTGAAAAACTCATAGAAGTTGTTTGAAGCTACCATCCCAAGCACTTGACCAAATCTTCTGCTCAAAGGCACTTGAAAGCGGATTCAATTGCACCTCATTTTATTTTCTCCGCCTTTATTTTCTCGATGGCCGAATTCACCCCAACCTTCTGGGTTCCTCTAGCTCGCTTCTCTTTCCTTCTTATCACCCTCTTTGTCGAGTTTGTGTTTCGATTCCATCTCCAGACACTCTCCTCTTTCCCATTCTCTTTCAACATGAAGTTCTTTTGTGTTTTGTTTTTCTTTCAAAGTGTGATGGACGGAATTTTTACTGACTGACTTATGGACGAATGAACAAGTCGTGTGTAATGTAAATTACAGCTGGTAATGAAGGGTCTCACAAATCTTGTTTGATCAAAAAGGGTGGTGTGACAAAAAAAGAGTTGAAGAAGCTCTGAAATCGAAGACAGTATAAGAGATATTATTCTCTATACTGACTTTTTTCTTTTCTACCGTAACCTGAAGCCTTATTTTCGGTAGGTCTGAGCCTTTCGCAAGTAGCACTTAGAATGATGATCCCTTAAGAACATTGAGTTCTGTAAGAGACTCACAGCCTTGAGCCAGACGAAGCAAATTTTAGTAAATGAAATGAACCGTTCGCGAAAACAAAAGAAAGTGAGCTTTGTTGCCAGGACCCAATTACTGACCAGTCGAATTAATTTTCTGGAAGATGTTGAAATGCAGCAAGTGTTATTCTACGTGAGTGTAAAGCTGCTTCGGTGCCATTAGCTGATCAGGTACCGAAAGTGTTTACTTGACCCTTGTATCGAAAGAGAGAGAAACTCCATTTTGTCACGACCATGTTTAATCGACTAATTTTTGTCATTCTCTGATAAGCTTGAGTGGGGCCTGCTATGAGTGAAAGATAAACTGACAGCAACTCAATTTAACAAAATAAATTAATAAATGAATAAATAATTGGAAAGAAAGGCCGTTTTGTTGTATGACATCTCATTGACTATCTGTTCATGTAACCAATGATGTCATGGATAGGATTAAACAAACATATCAACACATTCATTGACTCTGAATTGCATTAAAATACAGCAAATTCCGGTGGTAAAGTAATGAGACAATAGTCACGGTAGTAGTTTAACACTGACAGCATTCGAACCTGGCAAAGAAAAGCAAGGTTTCGGCTAGCAAATAATTTCACAATAGAAATGATCTGCAAATGATTTTGCAAGGTGAATGCGTTGAAAATCAGGGTATAAGGGATTGTCAGTGGTCAATAATTAAAGCAAACATTACATACAAAACAGTGCTAATACATACACACATGTATACATACATACACACACACACACACACACATATATATATATATATATATATACACACACATACACACACCATTAAGAAATATATAATCTTAAATATCAAAAACTTTTATTTAAAATGATCCCCTGTATCATTAAATTATACATTTACTGTGTGATAACGGAAGATCATTTCCAATAAAAGTGTCAATAAGATACAACTCAATCTATAATTATATATATATATGTGTGTGTGTGTGTGTGTGTATGTGTGTGTCTGTGTGTGTGTTTGTGTATGTGTGTGTGTGTGTGCATTGCAGAACATTTCACTATAAAATGCCTTTCAAATGCATTCACTCAAGAAATGAATTGGGAATAAGTAGAAAAGGATTCTCAGTGGTCGGAAATTATTGCAGGCGGGAAATTATTTCATCATAAAAAGCACTGCAAATAATTTTATTATAGTAAAATATTGTGAAGTATATAGATGTGGAAATGCTGACATTCAGGAACGTGAAGATTGCCAGCAGTTAGGAATTAGTACAAGCCTTTCTGGCAGAATGAGACTATCATATGCAAATATGAATGTATTACACATGATTTACTATTTAAAAAAACTGTAAATAATTTAACAATTGTGGAATACTGTCGATGATTTTACTGTAGAAATGCACTGTTAAAAAGTAAAAAGGAAATTATTGATAAGATATGTATAACTCAAATGCCTTGTAAGTGATTATACTATAGAAAATAATAGCACTTTAAATAATTAACATACAGGAACGCAGGGCAAATCACTTTGTCAGTAGTTAGAAATTAATATAAGCTTTAATGACAAAACAGGTCTATCATATGTATAGTAGAACTATGAATCCCTAAATTATAAAGGTGCATTGTGAAATTTCCACGGAATTCACTGATAGATTTAAAGAAAACTATTACATTTTTGTTGATATCCTTGTGTTCAACAACTGTTCCTCAGTGAGTTTTCATTCAAGTCAATACCATCGTACAAGGATTTTAACGTATCAACATATGGCGTACAAATTAGTTCTAACAACTCGACGTATACTCGAGCTCCATACATTTGATCTTATGCCCGACTATGCAAAGCTTAGTAAATATTGAGTGAAAAAATTACTTAACATATTTGCCTTTGAAAAGGATATGAACAGATATCATATTTTCTTATTTGACAAAGTAATCGGAACTTAAGTCAGGTCACTTTCTTGAATAATATTACTGGCTGAAAATCCATCCTAGCTAATTTTGATACCTCTGGCTACAAATTTAAATCTATGGAGAACTTTGGGAGATATTGAGTGGTGTTGAGAAATTGCTACGAAACATGGATCGGCTCATAAATTGAATTACTTACTCCTTAGCATATAATCCACCCTCCCACAAAATTGAAATTCATCAAGAAGCTTTAGAGAAGTTGGATGGTGTGGGCGTATATCTACGATGCAGGTGAGGTAACTGTAATATCTATATCTGGTCAAAAAACTGTTTATGTTTTTTTTAATCAATATGATGAAGCAATGAGTTTCAGCATCTATAATCACTGATTAAAGATTACATTTGCAAGCAGTCGGACACGAAGTAAGACTTTAGTTTAGCGTGATACTTACATTGTTAATCGGATTGCCCACTCTGCTAGCAACATGGCTTTGGTCTCATGAGTGTGCAGAGAAAATATCATGGGGATATGTTGTGTGGCTCCTGAGTTCAGCTGTCACATACGGACAGACAGACTGACATTTGGTGAATTTGAGGTTATGAAAAATATCTTAGGTACATTTTAATACTTCTCAATCACATATAACTGATTTGTCAAATATAGAAAGTTTCAAGTTTATTTGGTTACTTGAAATGGCAGAAAGAATTTCACGGGTCCAGCTTTTTACTATAGATTTCGCTCTCAATTTTCTACGGATCTTAATCGAGCAAATTCAATGGTTTGGTAATCTTTCAGCGCTAAAAGTCACATAGTACATTCACCAAGACTTACTGCTTCGGCAACGATTAGGTTCAACAAATACAAAGGCTTCGATGTTGTTCAAACATCAATCAATACAACTCTTTGAATATGTACTATTATGACAATTTAAGTGATTCGTTTATTCTGCCATTTCTCACATTTTTTTTTAACCAATCCTAGATTGATTGCCCAATGTGACTTTTCGCGAGTAAGATGGCGGGCAGTCAGCGTCCGTTAAAAGCTCGGCAAATGTTTGCACTTCTATGTACAAAGATCACTCCTACTTTCGGAAGGAAATAACCCTTATCTTGTTAATGGAGATGTTATGTAATTTAAACATTCCATTCCAGGTAAAATTCACCATTTTTGCTCTATCATTTTCTTTCCACCTACTCTTCATTTTAGATTTATCAGTGACATTTCGGGGAATAAAAATGAGCCAATCAGTTTGGGTCTAGCAAATCAGATTTTCTTTGAATTCGGCAAAAAGCTTTTTGTTTTTAAGTTAAATAATCAATGTGCCTCATGAGGCGCAGTAATGAGAAAAATGGACGAATGTAATAGAAACTACGGCTGTGCGAATAATCTTTTACGATGCCAATTTCTTTGGTTGTCTGCTAGAGGCAAATTCGATCGGCGCAGCGGTCACTTGAAAATTTTAATTCAAGGAGATGACCATCTTTTAGACAAGAGGTTTCATACTTGACTTGGTTAAAAATAATATAATCAAAGTAGCTTTCTATGTAATCAGTAATAACATGGCTAGGAGCAGGTAAACAAATTCGCCCAAACATTCATATACTCTAATAATCACACACACACACCCGTGCAAACCAAAAATGTGCCTAGGAGATTTCAATGATATTTTTTGGTATCACTTGGAAATTGATGCACTAACATTATCATAAATGTATACAAAAGATTAACATAAAACAGTAGATTCATATCTAATTCGACCACCTTTAGTAATATTCTGGTAATCATTGAAATTCTAACTTTTGCAAAAAGCAATCAACATGTAGAGAATGCTGCTGTTCTTGGAAGGCTTTCCACAAACATCACTGAGAGTTAGTTTTGAGGGTATAAAATTCCATTTGTTCTCAGTTGGGTACGTATCCGGTTACAGGCCAGTTCGGAAGATTTGGAAGCCGTTTTCTATCAGCAAAATTTTGAGGGATTTCGCAGAATTGCAAGGTGCATTGTTCCGCTAAAAGATGCCATCATATCAAAATTCCTCCCCAACATGTTTGACAGTCAAAAAAGACAATTAAAATAATGTTTCCCAAGACACCTTTCAGAAACGTCGCTGACTAACTCAAGCCTGATTCGGGAAAACCAGTCTCTATTCTTTCGTTTTTAGCACTGGACAGAATCCTTCTGATCCTTGACACTTTGGGGATTCAGCAGGAGTTTCTGCCTACCTTCTAGATGAAAAACGCTGCTTAGATAATTTTTTAGACATCGTTTACCTAAGTACATTACGCTTTTATATTCCGCAGGTAGTTAAGTGAGATCTGACACTTAAGGACTATCGAAACTCCCAACCCTCTCTTCCTCCTCTCTTCCTTTCTTCGGTTTTCTGTTCCACATCACTAATTATATGGAAATTAGCTTCTGAGGGCATTATAATTCATTCTCATACAAATTGTTTTGGAAGTTCACTCATTGTTTATTCATTATGTTAGATACTCTTATCTGCTTGCAAATTAAAACCCAGTCAGTGTTACTTTATTGTTCACTAGACAACTCTGCTTCATTCGCATTCGATCAGATATTGCATGTTGTGACGAATACTCTCTAAACAGTAAAATATTACATTTCGTTCAGAGAAGAATCCATAAAGGTAATCACTTTGTCACGGTTCTACTGCTTGTAGTCCTAACCGATATTCGTCGCCGTTTTAAGCAACTACTAACAGTAAACTAATAAGCATAATGTATTAACTTGCACTTTTGTTGTTTGAGGCAGCAGTTATATGAGTAATAGTCTGTTTAGTATAAATGAATTTCGACGTTTGGGTTTTGTAATACAGTACTATAAAGTGAATCTCCAATATTAATTAGTGAAAGCCTTTTGTTTCTCGTTTGCTTTGTATTTTTGTCTGTTAACTTCTGAGATTTAAGATTTAATTCAATTGCTTCTATTTTTGAAGCCTCTCTCGTATATTGAATATTCGTGTTCCGCCGAATCCCTTTCCATTCTGGTATTGTCTGTGGTGATTACTCGCTTAAGTTTTCTCTGGTGACAATTAGCAATAGCATTATTTTACCTGTTGCATCAAGTAGATTAAAAAGAAAAGGAGGAAGATAAGTGCTTTATGTAATTCTGATCATTTTAATAGTGTCCTAATTTCCCTTTCTGCGCAGCAACATGTGACTTTTCTTTTTGACATTGAAGAATTCCATTTACTTCCGGCGATACCCCCCCCCCTAATGCCAAGTTCATTCCATCCTCTGAAATCGTGCTTTCAATCTTTGGGCGAGGCTGCGTGAAATCCCGACGACTATTTGAAGGAGCAGGGATACACAGAGGATGGAAAGACAGCTAAGCGTACAAATGCATTGTGAGGACGTCGAAAGTAAGATTCCCTTAAAGAGTTGATTCAAACACTTCTATAACCTTTCATATATCGGACCAATCTGTTTAGCTATCAAGTTACCAAGTGTTAGTCAGGAATTTCTCTAAAAACCACTCCATTAGGATATAAATAACCTCATTTTCAATCATTTAATCTCTCTTCGTAGAAACCACACACACATACACATACACGCACACACACACACACACACACACACACACATATATATATATATATATATATATATATATATATATTGTAATAAAATATAATTTTGCAGAATACATATTTACAACACATCATCATCAACATCATCAAAAACTTCTTTCAATGAAATACAAATCAAACATCTTCAGTTTTCTCTTTGTTGAGTTCTCACTCTATTTAGAATTTGAAGAGATTGAGAGGTTGAACGACGGTGGTGGTATCGTCTTCCAATAAAATCGTCTAATCATCGTCCGACCAACTGCTGACGTTGAGGCTGACCTCATTTTCACGTGTCCTGATCATGTACTTTGCTTTCATTGGACTACATGTAACATTGATATGTATCTTATGAAGTCAATCCTGACCCCAAAGACTGAGATCCAGACAAAAATATGTATATATCTATATTTACTAGGCTAGCACAAGGGTGGGGCATCCGGTGAGAATCAGTCAACGCCCTATTAATGAACTCACTACGGTTATGGTCCAGAACTATTCTGCCAACAATATCTTTATGCCAGGCGCCAAGGTATTTACTCAGCTTTGCTTAGTATGATACAAGGCCGGAATTGTTGGACAGCAAATAAAGATAGAATTTAACACTGTAATAATGGTCTGCGAGACTAACTTGCTAATCATAGCTCTTTGCTAGGTGCCAAGATATTCACTCAGCTTAGTCTGGAACAAAGCTATAAGTGCAGAGCACTTAGTTAATACTCACTACGGTTGGAATTGTCTGCCAGATGAATTTGCTATCCACTGTGTGTATTCATTTGTGGTGTAAAAATTAGAAATTTAAAACAATATTAGCTATTTGTACCAATAAAAAATAACCGTGCTTTGCATAAATTATCGTTTAAAAAATCTTATTATCTAAAAAAAATTATATAAAATTATCTAAAGATAGATTTTTTATCCAAAACTATCTGAAAGTAAATACCAGCTTTGGGCATTGTAGGCTGGTTCAACCTGACCATGGAGACCCCGAAAGCACTTTTTTTTTGGGGGGGGGGACATTAGTTGGTACCCAGTAATGTTGTCTTACTGATTCTGAAGATTGTAGCCCTCAAAATGTGACCAGGAGAACCCGGGGACACAAACAGACAGGCACATCGACGAGCAGAGAGAAGAAATCTGTGGCCAACTTGGTTGGTCGATCCGCTGGGCCATTTGTGAGGCTACGGTGATTCGTCAATTTGAGTATTTGATGTCATATCAATCTTCTTAATCGACCTATTAATTGTGAATGACGAGAATTTCCATCAGTTCTATGGCAACTTCAATAGAATTCCTGTTTTATTGTGATTGATGGCTGCTCATTTTTTTTCTGTGAGTCAAGGCTTTCATCTTGCAATGGTCAAGGACGCTCATTCTCCACCACCTTTTGCAGTTAAAGGGTTAATTTTCATTCCATTGGTTATTATCTCAGTTTTGAATTGCAAGAATTGCGTATACGTAGTTTTGATTCAAAAATCACCACTTTTCAGGCGTCACTACTTTGAAGAAATTGATCACTTGATGATTCCCACTGTTTTCCATACTGTGTTCCTCGAACACCCTCACTGCCCTCCTTAACCCATATTTCTTGATACAGTGATTACCCATAATGCAGTTCAGTTCAAAGCATACCTGTTAAATCGTTCCAATTAAATCATCAGAAAAAAATCATTGGATTACAACTAAGCGTAAAATTCTTTCATGTTAATTTCTGGGTCGGGAATGGAGACTAAGTTTTCGGTTTACGGAGGCAGCAAGCATTGGAAAGAGAATAAAGAATAAGACTATATGGTTAGACTTTATATTCTGTAACTGTTGGTTCCTGCAGTTCGAGCAGTTGGGCAGCAGTCGTGCTAAGATACGCTTTTCAAGGAAACGGGAACGTGTAATCGCGTCTCGTCGAAAGTTTATTCTTTATTTACAAACGGTTGAGTAGCAACAGTGCGATTAGAAGACACTGAAAATACCATGAAAGAAATACTATTTGAAAGATCAGTTGTAATTATCAACTCACCATCAGAGTCAATAACAGTACAACCGTGGCTTAAAAAATCCAAGTCATATCAAAGAAATTCCATTGAAGAATAAAAATGGTAAGAATAAAGTCTATTCATGGCATCACTGGAGTAAAAAATATCTAGAAACTTTATGAAGAATCTAGATGTTATCAGTTAAACCCCCAGAATAAGACACCCCAAAAGACCTAAAGAGTATTTCCGCCAAAAAAAAACAACACTTTTTTTAGAAGGGGGTAGTGGAGTACTGATGCCAATTTTCAAGACTGAAGATGAAACGGTATGACCAGGAACGCTAAAATGAACAAACAAACAAACAAACACATAAATACTTGATACATCAACACACACACACGCGTGCACACAGGCAAGTACATATATTTAAAAAAGGATAGAACTTTTTGCCATCTTTGATGTCTACGTTCGTCCAATATTTCATCTAATAATAAAATTCAAGATTAAATCCTTACTTTTAAAAGATATAACTGGTGGATCTTGAGCCAAATTCATTAAATAGTTTTTGATGGTTGAATATTACAGAAGAACCGTTTTTTCATCTTTGAAAACAAAAAAAAAAATACAAACTAGCAAGGAGAGTTTTTTTTTCCTGAATAAAGCATTATTTGCTGAGCAGATTACGACAGGATATTCTTTATCCACTTAGAGACGTATTTGACGAGTAATGGCTTGTCTACAGTTCAAAAACCTATACTAAGTTTAGGAGCTAACCTAACTTAATATGTTGCCGTTGTTTTTTAATGCCATAACTAGGAATCTGCATTAAGCATATCACCCACGTCAATAAATCGAAAACAACGGGGGATGTTTTTTAAGTGCATAACTTATTTGCCTGACTGAATCTTTATTAAAGTTCTTTGCTTAGTGAATATGAATTTCGAATGAAGATGTTGATTGGTTGTTAAGTCGTACGTCATATTTAGGTAGGCCATAGCCTTGTTCTGGATTCTTTTCTACCTTCGAGGATTCTCTGATATTCTAATCATTTAAACAACATTGACATCCAACCGGATCTCATGACGTATGCACACTTACAAGCAGCGCCTTTTGCTGCTGTGATATGTGAATACGTACGTAGTATGTAAAACAGGGAGCACAGAAAGAGAAGGGGTAGAAGAAGGGAGAACTCAACAGAGAAAGAAGAAGAGGGAAAGAAGTGAACAGGGTTAAAGAAGGTGGGGTGATTTTTTTAAAAAAGAAAGAAAAAAAGGAGGAGAAAAGGAGGGACAATGAAGAGCGTAGAAAATATAGAAAAGAAGAAGAAAAAGAACAAGATAAAGGCGAGAAAGGAAAGGGAGAAAGAAAGAAATTAGTAGACAAAAAAGGGGAATAATAATAATAATAATAATAATAATAATAATAATAATAATAATAATAATAATAATAATAATAATAATAATAATCAAAATGAGAAAAGAGGGAGGAAAGAAAAGGAAAAAAGATGGAAGAAGACAGAAAGTTAGATAGACAGCAAGGTGCATTGCAATGGACACTGATAAATTATGAAAATCCATTTTTTTTTTCCATTAAAGTTTTGGTAACAAGAAAATGATACACAGAGCGAAGAGAACTGAAGAGAAGGGGAAAAAAGGAAGAGAAGAAAGAAAAAAGAAGATTATTAAGGGAAAAAAGAAAAAAAAGGAAAAAGGAAGAAGATTATGGTGGGGAAGAAGAAAAAAAATAAAGAAAATCAACGAAACTTGTGTTTCGTTTATCTTGATTTTAATGTAAAATATCTTATTTCCGAGCATTTTGAAAAGAAAACAGCTCTATTTTTGACACTTGATACAACTTGAGTAGGATTCATTGCAACTCAGAATTGAAACTAAAGAAAGGCCCATTTCACAATATAAAACAAGAGTTTGATCGAAAATAATTCGATAAGTCAACATCAACGAACAGCTACTTCGTGAATTTTGCGCTTTTAAGTGTTTAAAGCAAACTTATATGCATGCAGAGCATTAAACGTCGATGATATGTGGCTGCCGTTTAATCATCATTCGAATCAATGAGTTAATGACTCGTCTGATATTCATCTCTCTCTCTGTCTGTCTCTGTCTCTCCCCTTCTTTGGTCTCTATCACACGCACGCACACACACATACTTATATACATACACGAATTTATATACATATATACGCATATATACACACATTCACACACACACATATAATTTCCAAAATGTATGTCTATCATCACACAACTCAATGGTGTTTTTAGCATCTTGGTTTTTGAAAATTCGAAAACTTTTCAAGATGGATATATACATATTGTATGGGTGTGTGTGCCTGTGTGTGTGCCTTTGTTTAGCACAGTACCTTGGTATATCGAATGTAAATCCACCTATCATTCCTCCGGCAAAATTCATAGAGATGAAGATAACGATGTAACCTCAGATTTATATGGGTGTTGCGACACTTCATAAATCCTCGTGTATGATAACTCATAGATAAAAACAAAGACAATAGCCAGAACATTTCTAAGTATCGATTCAGTGTCTAGTTACACTTATCTATCATCGTATTTACATGACCAGGTAACAAAATCGCAAACATATTTTTTCTTCTTGTAAGCGTCAATTAAATATTAATTTGAAAGTTTAAATGAGGCATTGCATCTGAAATTCAACCTAATTACGAATCATTATTAATGTTTGCTTTCTATAGAGTGATGAATAGTTAAGTATATCATTGACCACTGCAAACCAGTTTAATATTTTAAGGGTATTATCTTATCAGGCCTTACGTAAGACCCAGCCCATTATTCAATTTTATAACACATCGATGAATATCGGACATAAACAATGAGTATTCCCATCGTGGAAAGAGAAATCCCAAGAAAGTTTGAATCAATTTTTCTTTAAATTAGTCTGATTAGATTTGAATAATGCCCTGAAATATATAAAACTGCAATGTAAACTGAAGTAATACTTTATTTAACAACATCGTATTTTCATTTGTTAAAATATAGTGTCAGTTTACGGTGTGTAAAGTCTTGTGTTGCTTACCCCATGTAATTACTCATGACCCGTGCTTGCCTATTATTGTGGGCCTATGGTGGACTAACTTGAACTTATTTGGGGTCAACATAGGGTGCCTGCTATAGAATAATGGGAAAGTATCTTATTAGCCATTGCAAAACACATGGGGAGGTCACAAGACACCACAGTGTATTTGAGAAAAAAACAGAGTTAGAGATATCATAGAATCCGTTAGAAAAAATTCAAATTGACTGAGATCATACTCGAAACTGTGACTGGCAAAAAATAAGATGGCAGGACTACTAGACAAGTTCAGAAAGTATTGGCTCCACGACACCCATGATAAAGAGGTCTGGCGAATCTTGGAGAAGGCCTTTGTCCAACGATAGACCAAGAGGCTGCTACTGATGAAGATGATGATGATGATGGTTTGATCTTTACTGATTACCCTTTTATCAAGTTTCTAGGTCAGACTAATCTGAACAAATATGTACAAACGCACTTTAACGTTGTTAGATGGATGTAATGCCCAACCTATTTTCGTCGTCGTATCAAACAAAATACTGAGAAGTTCCAGTTATGAGGTCACAATTCGTTCCTAATGGCAACTGTTTTGACTATATTTTTCGTAGTTTATTGATTTCAGTACAAAATAACCTTAATATTTCCCGTGTCACTAATGTATTGGGTCGACCTGAACTGCTTTGTTTTCTGAATTTCTTCTTTTGGTATCTGTTGGGACTGAACAGAAACAAAATACATGTAAATAGATGCCATTCTTTTACTCTGACCTGGTATTTGATACACATAGACTTATCGATAATTACTTAATTTACGATAAGGATAAAAACAAAACAAAGAGAATAATGCATTGAAACATGACACGAGCAAATAAACTCCATTGTTCTACTGCGACTTGACATTCAATATGTATAGGCTCATTGACAATTACCTAATCTACCATCAAAATGTAAGAGGAATAACCGTACATTTACTTCACAAATCTCGTACACCAGCAACGCAATCATTATCAGATTTCGAATGAGGGCGTGTCGCTTGTCAATCAAGTGGAATAAGCTGGCGTCAAACGGCATTGAAATTAAGAGTTCAATTGTGAACCAGGTTATATTTTCATTTACTAATGGAGGCAAAGCAACAACTATGTCTGGCCCAACCAGAAAGATATCGTCATTTGATGAAAGTGAAAAATTGAAAATCTGCTTCGTTATAAACTGATGGATTTAGCAGTGTGCGTTCACAACAGTCCAAGAACAGTGGTATAATACATTCATCCCGTAGATTAATGGAGAAGAGCAGCACGAAGTAAGCCACTTCTTAAACTAGTTGATATTTAGCAGAGAAAGCAATGGGAAATTGAAATGGTTAATCGACTCTTTTGATGAATTTCGGAACGTTGTAAATTTTCTTAGATGGGTTCTCTTTGGGGCTATTCTCGAACAGGGGATAAATACGAGTTTTAAATTGGCTAGATAACAGCTGGTAAAGAAATAGAACAAAAAACAGATGTTACACCAGATATTCTTTTTTAAATTTCCGGTAGCTCACTTTCAAATATGAAGAATATTTAGTTCTGGTGTGAAGAGCAATTTGGAAGCTCTGGCCAGTCAAAAATTCTGCTGCGGAAAGGGAATATTAATGCAAAAACTTATATTCATTCTACAGAAAAGAATTTCAATATTCACTGCAGCCCAGTCAGATATCCTGCAAAGGATAGATTTATAATGGGATTCCTACATTACTTATGCCGTCAGTGACCCAGTCCTTACTTAAGGTGAACAAAAACTAAACAAAAAAATGTGATGAATACTTGGAAGAGAGAAAGTCTTACAAACATACAAGACCACCTATTTTAAATATGTTTATTAAATGTTCTTGAACGAAAACTTGTTCTAAAATAGATGTGCCTATTTAGTCTTGTTACCGCTGTTACACGGGTACGAAAGGAATGAATTTTTGTACCCAGAAGTTAATTTTTTAACGTAGTAAATGAATTAAGTAGTTGTGGTGTCGGTCTAGACAGTTTAGAGCGTGGATAATTGTAATGGACGAACTGAGTTCAAATTCCGGTGAAGGTTGTTGACTTTTTTTTTTTTCAATGCTTTTACGAAATACAAGATTCTACCTTTCTCAACGAGGCCAAGTCAGGGATCATCTCTTGCTGCTGGTACCATGTAACTCTTATTGTGGCGAAAAATGGTACCCTGACAATCTACTGCGTCAAGGAATAATTTGATTAGAAATTATCAAGCTGTGATGGGTCAGCTGAATATGCAAACAGTGGTACTTTAATGATATTTGTTGACAAGCTTCGCTTTTTTTTTCAATTATACAATTGTTTTTAAATGTGTCCATACATCCCTATAAGACGCTTTTCAATCTGTTAGTCGGTTTGCCAGTTTCTCCAAATCATGTTAATAGAAATAGAAAGGGACAGGCGTGATATAAAAGGTGTGACTTCTGTTTGTTTTTTTTAAATTTCTTCACCAACTCTTACGTCATAACAAAATATCTAAGGTCCATTAAAAAGCCAAAGCTAAACCGGTTTATCTGGTAGTTGTGAGTTGAATTCACATACCCTAGTTCAGTGGAACAAGTAGAAGGGGACCACTGGGTCAACAACAGTCAAGATGTGCATCCGAATAAATCAAAGAATAACGCCAATAGTGTTTCTTAGAACATCGGACAATACTGGTCACGCCCCCCAAAACGTAATGACTCAAACGACAAAGATGAGGATTTTAGTCCAACTAATTCATTAATCAATGACAAAGATTCTCCTACGAATTTCAAATAAGCACTCTTTCAACGTATGTTCTCCCCTGGGTTTTATTTTTTTGTATAGATACGAAGTGAGGTAGCGTAATGGTTATGAGGATAGAGAATGAAATCGGCGAACCGAGTTCTTATTTCAGTTGATCATTTTCATGCTTTCTTAGCTATGATATCCTTGGAAAAAAACATGAATCTACAACCCTGAGCTCTATCCAATCGTCAGATACATTGGAAAAGATTTCAGTCTCTGACATTCCACCATGATTCAAAAAGAGAGAAAGAGTGTGTGAAAGATCATTGAAACAAACTAAAAAATGGAATCATTGTTGCACCCCTTGTCAAAATTCTCAGAAACCATCATCATCGTCATCATATGGTTCCCAGAGGTGATTACACTGTCATTACTTAGGGCTTTAACTGTACAGAATAATGTTTACATCTTTGAGTGGATTTATTAAGAAACACTTAATCCCTTTTATTTAACAGAATGATCCAGCAGATTATCATCACCGTGTTGTAACTTCGACCCTTCATGGTTGTCCCACACTTTTGGCCTTTTTGCCAGACTAAGCAAAGCGTACTAAATGCCAAAGTCGATTCAGGGTCAAGACTACATTTTTTTGCCCGGTTTTTTGAGGTTTTATTTCAAGATTTATTTATTTCAATGAAGGACAGTGAATATCATCATCAGCATCATCATCATCAATATGTCTTTTATTTTCTGTCATTGGACATAGATTTTCCACTAGATTCGCTACATCTCTCTATCGTGGGCGTCGCAGAGCCAATATTTTCTGAATTTGTCGAGTTTGTCCCTTCATCCTGTATTCAGTTCTGCATCAGATTTCTGGGGATCTATGTTTTAAGTCGTGATGTCCATGATTCTTTCATGTGTACGTTGCATGCTTCTTAGTCGGCGGGTCAGTCTATTGGTTAGGTTCCATGTTTCAGCTCTGTAGGTGACTATCGGGGGGATACATTGGTTGTGTACCCCTTTTTTAGGATAAATGGGATTTTCTTTTTTTGAAAGTTGAGCCTGCTACTTTTGAGTGATTCTTCGCTTTCCTTTTTCTTTTTTTTGTGAGTTCCACGGACATTTGTTCTCCTAGATAGATATAGTGGTCTACTTTCTCCAATTTTTTTCTTATCTCAGATGTGATTGTTGCACATGACCTTTGTTTTGCTGAAGGTCATGTGTAGGTCGACTTTCTTGTTTTGTTCATTTAGTTCGTCTAGCATTAGTTGAAGTTCGTGAAGGTTTTTTGCGCAAAGGGTGGTGTCGTCTGCAAATCTGTAGTTGCTCAGATATTTGCAGTCTAGTTTGATTCCTTTATTCTCCCAGTCTAGGTTTCTAAATCATCTCAAAGCAGACAGTGAAGAGTCTGGGAGAAAAGCATTAGGAATGGAATCAGCGGGATGAGTTCAAACTGTAATGTGGAAAAATTTAGGAAACCCTGAGTGTGAATTTCTCTCTCTTTTAGTGCTTTCTCCAGTATTTTCATTGGGGTTTTTGACTGTAACCCGACAATAAAACATCTTTATTTGAGCAAAAACTTTAACCCTACCCTCAAACCTTACCTCAACCGAAACACAATTATAGAACACGGATACGATTTCAATCCTATTGTATATAGAGAGAGACGGAGAGAAGGGAGGGAGAGAGAGAGTCTAGAAAGCTTTACAGTTTTAAACATTGAACATAAGAAACTATTTCAATTTTTTGTGTCATTCCAGTCACTTATTTCCTAATATCTGTCAATGCAATTCATGTAATTTTCTTCAGAGTTTTTCCCCATGTTTTCAATATACTTTGATTTTTTGTTACAATGTGTAAATTTCCTCTTGTTGAGATAATCAGTTGTTTACCAATTAACCGTTTCGGGGATTTTAAAAACAGTTGTATTAACATGGCACCCCAACAGTGTTGATCAAACACCAACTCCCGTTTAGCTTATGTCATACACGTAGTTTGTTATTTTACATACGGTATTATCAAAATGTATTGTATATGGATGTTATTTTATACTGCACACCGTTTAATTTTTTGAAACAGGGCTTATTTACGTAAGTTACCCCAATCAGTAAATATAACAACAGACGTGAATAGCTGTTCGTGTCACTTCTAAGGAGTGTCCATCTATGTGAATATTAAATCCATTGTGTCGGTTTTAATCTCAAACTGCATGCAAACTAACTTTTTCAATGGTTCATTAAAGATTGTACATTCTGTTCACTTTTTTAAAAAAAAGTTCATTTGAAAATCTTGAACCAGAATGTACAATCTGTAATGAACTATTGACAGAATCTTTATTCGTTATATATATATATATATATATATATATATGCATGTGTGTGTGTGTGTATTAGCTTTACAGAAAAAGAAAAAGAATTAGGAAAGCAAAAATGTTCTCTTGATTCATGAGAGCAGTTTTTTAAAATCATTATTTATCAATTTTCCCACCTCAGAACTACCAGGTGGACATGTTACTTTGCACACCTGGCTTTTGAACGACCACAAAACAAGAAAGAGGTAACTTTTTCCTAAAGAAAAATGTTCAAAAGAAAATGCCAAATCATGCCAAAGTAGACGTACCTAGACAAGTCACATGATCAGATTTTGCTTATCTCTGATTGGTTGTTAAGAAATAACTTTTAGAGATGGTTGTCGAGACAGGCGAGAATTTGTAAACAAGATTGATTTAATGATTAATGGGCGGGAGAAAAAGACTTGATATAAGATGATGATGAACGCACATATACACCAATGCGTAAATATATACTAGCACATATACGTGTGTGTGTGTGTGTGTGATGATTAGCCTTGCAAACGAAGATTTTGGACAGTCTCCACGTCTTACAGGTCCCAAGACTGCGGAATCAGTATGTGAATAGCCATAAAGTTTTAAGCTGAGTTGCAGCATGTACGCAACAGAGCCCCAATCTTTAAAACAAGGACGAAAGGACCAAGTTCCTTACGCCATAGGTTTTGTTGGAGGTTTTTACTCCTGGTAGATTCCCGAGGTAGCTGCAGGGGTCAGCCAGCCAGTATATTCTGTATTTATGCAGAACCCTTTCTTTTAAACAAGTTTCATTCAATAACATAGACACGTTCGTCAAATTTTTCCAGTAAGTTTCTCTAGTTTCCTGATATTGTTTTTTATAGTCGCTTAGAAGAAGAGTAAGAATTTTCCAAAATTCAGGTAGTATCAACTTTATTGATTAAAAAAAATCCGACTACTTTCAATCATCTCTAGTCTTTTTCTAGGTGAGTTTTAAAATCGCAGTGACGTGTTTCTGAAAATGTTCGATTTTCAATGTTATTTGACATCTCGTGCTAACTACGTCACTTCCGTTTGTATCAAGTTGTGCTCCAGTTTATTTGTTAATGGAAGGGAGAAAAACCTTAGTCGTAGTATATGCGATGATAAATATACGTCAAGTATGCGAATATGAGCTAATGTTGTAAATCTCTGTTCAAAAAGTACTCTATACCATTAGTAAAGTGGTTATACAATTAGTAAAGATTTTTCCAATGGTTCATTACAGATTGTACAGTCTGTTTCACTTACGAGAGATTTTTCAAATGAACACCCAGGTATAAGTCTATTGGGATGTATGAGATTAATCCGGCTTTTACAACTTTAGACAATGACGTCATCATAGTATGAAACACACGCTGAAATTAGTTTGCATCGCATGATTAAACAAGAGAGCATTGTGGGCTAAGTTAATTGCGCCTTTTCTCCTATACCGTGACAAACGTCTAATGGGAGAAATGTATCCCATCGTAATTTTATTTCTTGTAACAATAAAGATTTTTTAGATTTAATAAAAGAGAAGTTTACTTTAATCATCAAATGAAAATGTACAAGTGTTTGTTTTTTTCTCTATATCTTTTTTTTAAAAAATCAGGCAGTAAGAATTTCGATTAGTATTGCAAGGGTTCATCCTTATTACTGAGTGATACTGCATCCATCTTGAAATCGCAAATGCAGGCCCCTTGTTCTCGCCGCTTCCAAAATTTGACGCCTTTTATTTCCCTCAACCTTTTACCATCTTGACCTTTTGCACTTCATTTCCTCGATACTTAATATTTCTATCCACTAAATGTGACATTACACCAATTAATTGTTTCTGGTTTTTATTATGGAAGTTTACATCTAAATTTGTTCATATCTATCTATCATCAATGCAAAAGTTTCCAGCAATATTCTATAGAATGTTAGGAAGCGTCTTTGGGGTTTACTCAACTCTTTATCACTGATACATGCATGCTCTTTGAGGGTTGTTTTCTGAATCATGTGCATTTTATATTCAGCTACGACTTTCACCTTGATAAAATAAAATCAGTATTTGATGCAGTGTACTATTCATTTGTAATTTGAAAAGGAAAAAGTGCAGCAAAAGCTAAAAGTTGGAGCTTATCTTTACCATTCAACCGATACAAACACGTTACGGGAATGGTTTGCAAAAAAACAAAGAGTTTTTCAAGATAAGATTTTTAGATCAGGGACAAAGAACACATTGGAAGACCTTAAAACTCTAAAGTGAAACATTAGAAAAATGCAGTACAAATAACACATGAAAAATCAGATGTGACTCGATCAACTCTTTTAAAAGATACATTGAAATAGAAAATGCCCTTTTTAAAGCAAGGAAGTCGGTCGATGATTTTGCTGCATGACAACGCTGGTCTCCATTTTGTAAATGTGGTACAGGTGTGATCATGGAACTTGGATAGTAAGTAATTCTACATGCAGTGTATTCTCCAGATCTGGCATCTTCAGACGATTACTTCTTTTGCTCCTTGCAATAGCACTCCTTGTTTGGTTAGCAATAAATTCCAGATACCGAGTAAATCCTCCAAGAATTCGTCCAATCAAAGGTGGGATCACATTTTTTTTTACAATGGAATAATCAATTTTGCAGAAAGATACTTCAAGGACATCGAAAGCCTGAATTACGATGCTAAGAATTCATACGCATCGATGATTTAGTCAAAGATATGCCGAAAACTAATGCATCAACTTAGTTCACAAACATAAGATATTATTTCCAAGTATCAAGTCCTGTTGATGATTTAAATGAATATTGAAATATTCACAAAACTTCATCTGGATCTTATTTACTTTAAGGCATTTCCTTCTTTGTCACAAGTTTTCTTTTTCAGATTCATCTTCATTTATTTTTCAAAATGCTATGTTTAATATATTTATGCTGTTATCCATGTAAATTTCTACAATTTGGTGCAGTAAATAAAGGGTTATTTAAAAAAAATACTCCTCCGAGCATATTTCTGGAAATTTCTGTCAATCAGAATTAAATTGATGTGGTATGGTTAATGCCCTTAACCTGGCCAGGGCAACAGCTATCCCAACCCAGGTTCCCCGTATCACAATTTTCTCCTCGTCTCAGAGTTCGAATTTTTCGCAATATATGAAATTAAATTTTGAGGATGCAAGCACCTCCCCATGCACTATTATACCCATAGCTGGAAAAGTTGGATCAATGGTTTTCTCAAGGGCATTAGTGCTTGTCATAATTAAAACTTAGCTCACCCTGTCCATTTTTCAACCGGCACTTCATTAGAATTAAATTAATAACTAAAAATACATCATAAAGTATGGATGCTCAGTATTGACATTATCATAAGATATTGGTACCTAGTCTGAAATTGATAGCCTTAATATCTTGAGAATTTATCATATAATTTACATTCTAATTCTTCTGTTTCTCCTAAGAGTCTAAAATGCATTGTAGAACATCAGGAAATGTCATGTCACTTCCTTTTAATTTTAAGGAAATAGTTCCCAGGTGCCAAGATTGTATATTAAAGATGGAACATTTTTTTCCATCACTACTCCTTTGCAATATGAAATGTGACATGAGATATTTCCAACTTGAACAGTTTAAAGTACTTGAATCACCTTGATATTGACTACTTTTATCACGGGATGGCCAGACTTCTATGTCTAACTGCAATTAAGAGGTTCTGTCTGAAGAACATATATCCTATAACCACAGAAATCACATTGAGTCTGTCATCCGAAAGAATGAGTCGAAATGTAAAGCACATTAGCCTTGATCAATTTGCTCCAGGATCGGTCAATAATTATTATACTTCTCAATAAGGTTTTCGAAAAACATTAACATTCTAAGATAGACGGGGAAGTTATTACTTTACGTGTCAAGTGTCAAGAGCATCAGTTCACTTCAAGTTCCTCTCTCTTAATCACAAATCGTCAACTATATAAAGATGATAAAAATCATATCTATCTCATTAATTTCTTCTATCGACGCTTTCAAGTGATCCTCGAGAATTGACTCCAACAAAGTCACGTGATTATACAATCACCGTTTGTTAGATGTTCTGACGAAAAGAAACGTTCTTTTCAACAAGTAATGACTCCTTTTACATGTTTTCCTTCACATCTTCATGCTTATGGTTCAATATATCATGACTGACAAGGGGTATGAGTGTTGACATTCTTTCATGGTCAAATGATGATAGATTAAATGGATTTCCCGTAACCTTCACTCATTTCCTCTCTTCACATGTCTTTTTACTGACAAGATTCCGTTAAAAATAATGGTCCAGGGAATAGGGTGCAAAAACAGTCAATTCAGAATTAAAGAGGAGAATGGAAGATAGCAACATTTTATTGATAAGTATAATAAAATATTTTGTTTCTGTGTATGTATGTCACTGTAACACAACAAAAACGGCTCACTATAGGCATTATAGTAGAATCATTAGTGACGATCAAAAGTTTATTGAATCAAAATAACTATAAAACAACTAGTTTTTTTTACCATCAAAACTCTATGCGATCAAAGTGAAATCAAACATTTTTGCATTATCATTCTGAGAACAACACTTTGTTCAATTTATGACAAATAGGACCCGATGGCAGTTTTCTGATATTCAATGCACAACATATTGACTAAGAGTTGAAATTTGTTAAAACAGGAGTTAGAACAAACATTGCAAATTTTAGTGCATAACCATGGACTAAGAATACAATTTCTCGAACAACATACATGTTCAGTCTGTTACTACAGTTAAATGACTTAAACTAAGCATGGGATTGGTGGAATGGCCGTAAAGCCAGTGGGTAGTGTCAAGAGTAAATCTAAACATTTTCTATGTATATTGGGTTCAAATTCAGTTGGTGTTAAAAATGAGCTAATTGCTCGAATTTGCAATGTCACCAATTGGATGGAAGTTTCGACATATTTGTTTTGATAATCCTTCCGTAGTGTAATGTGATACATTAGGTTGGCTTAAAAATAATTGTGCTTTTTATCTTAAGATTCGATGCTTATTCATGAATGAATTATCATATACAATTTTAACGATTGAATTTTGGTCTATCTATTTAAACTGAAATTTTTTGGCCACTATTTACTGTAGTTTATTTGAGGCTGTCAAAGTTGGGAAAAAGTAAATTCAAGCAATTTAGTTCTGAGTTGAATATGAGACGTAAATCAGCGGAAACTGCTCGCAATATCAACTAAGTATTTGTTTGGAATACCAAACCAATGGCTCAACATTGATTCCAAAATTCGAAATGGAGACGATGGCCTTGAAGACGTGGACGTCCTTCTGTAATTGACGACATCCATTGGAAATCCATTGTTGAGCCAGACCCACGTAAAACAGCTTGAGAGGTTGCAGAAGAACTTAACGTTGACAATTCAACAGTTGTTCGATAATTGGAAAAGCAAAAGAGCTCGAAATGTCACACGAATGACTGTACAGAAATTTAACGAATTAGGCTAGGAGGTATAACCTCATCCAGATTACTCATCATACCTCTCACCGACCGACTACCTCAATTCCAATAATTTTTACCGCTTCCAGCAGGGGAGGGCCTCCAACAACCACGCAGCTCCTGAAACGCTTTTGACGAATTCATTGGTTCTAGGATTTCAGAATTCTGATCTTCTGGAACGAATGGACAAGTTGGCAAAAATGTGTATATTATGAACATTCTATTTGATTTAATAACTTCCCTTATAAGTTGAGATATACTGCTTTAAATGTAAAGCTGAAAAACTGCAAGTCTAAATCTCCTGCAGATAATACTATCGTCTGTCTTTTTTCGGAAGGGAAAAAGTTCAAAAAGTAATTCAAAGTCTTTTATCGTGCGTTTCGCTGCTGGTGTGTATTTGTCTGTATTTTTCTCATCATATGTGACTAGTGTACGGAAAACGAACAGGAAATTTCGGTGAACTATTGATAGGAAGCTTCTTGTTGGTTGTTTTGATAGCGACAGTCAGAAGCTGGTACTAATTCGACTGCTTTGCTTCAGATATTCTATTTGTTCCCAACAATGGCACACATTTTGACAAAGACAGACTAAAATGAACGGATACAGAAAGAAAACATTTTCTCAGTTAATATGCATTACATTGTAATCGAATGAAGATTTAACGAAAGATGTTTTTAATTTTTCTTTCTATTTGTCTCATTTTTGCGATTCCTTTCAATTTTCTTTCTTCTTTTATTTTTCCAATTTCCTCGTTAACTTCTTTTGTGTCTCTGATCTCAACTCTGAACACATTATTTCTGCTTCATTCTACGTCTTTCTTCCATTCCTTCATTTCTTCTTCCTTTTTTTTTTCATCTGTACTTTTCGTCTTTTTCTATCTTTTTCCTTCTTTCTTCATCTTTCATCTTTTATTACCCACTTCTTCTTTATATTTCTTCCTTTCCCTTTTACTCCCCTTTTCTATCCGTCTTTCTTTCCTTCTCATAATATATATTATCCTTTTTATTCCCAATTTTTTTCACTTATCTCATCATGTATCATTTTTTTTCTTTGTTTTCCGTCATTTCTTCGCCTACCTTCTTCTTATGTAACTTTTCAACCCTTTTTTTCTCGCTCTCTCTCTCGGCATTCCATTCACTTCACAAAATTACCTCGACTTCTCTATTCCAACAACCAGAACCTCTAAAAGAAAAGCAACATTATGCTTCAAAGATTGTCAAGATTTACTCCCTGTAATTTTGCCAATCATTTTGGAAAAGCCTGAGCACGTATCTTTTCACTGTTATGAATGCCCGAACGAATGGATAGGTTAACTGTCAAAGAAGGCGATGCCCTGCAACAATAGTATATCGCGTCTGAATAAGGAATCAGTCAAATAGCAGGATATCCCAGCACTTAGGTAACTTGTTATCAAGTCACGTTCTTCAAGTCTAGTTATCGGACGACTCAGTCGGGCGCTATACTGGTTTCTGTCAAATTAATGGCCGATCATGCACAGAGACGGTGATGTTAAACGGTGGGACAGAATTAAACACTGGTGAATTGTACAAGTCACATTTTTAGTGATAGCAAGACAGAGAAAGGTGTAAATTTGAAAATGGTTTATAAATCTCTTGGTAAGATTTTTACACATTGTAAATAGAAAATTAAATAAATTGATTTTTCAAGAAATATAATTTAAAATTATACGACGGCTTCCAATTTCGGATGTTGAGACATATAAGAGAACAGTTAAGTCTTTTTCCTGTTCTCTCTTTATGGATCGAGGGACAAGTCTAAAGAGTTCAGTTGGTTAGTCAGTTTGCTGGTCAGATGGTAAAATACAAGCAAAATATTAAGTTGTTTGTAAAGTATGTCGTATTGGGGAGGGGCGGAATAAAAACCCATTCCAAAGATCCCATAGTCTGGCACGTAGTTAACTAAATTCGTCTCTAAAATGTTCACTTCAAAATACTGATAAACGTCAGGATACTTTTTAAAATAGCATTTCCAAGAATATGAATAGACTAATCGTCAAAAGAAAAAAAAATTACAATACAACCTCATTTCTCAAATACGCTTTGAGGGGCTAAATTTTAAAGTAAATATATTTTGATAACATATCAAGATATTCAGCGATTGCATCTGGTGAGCAACGATTTCAAACCTAAACATACTCATATTCTCAGTTATATATACAATCCTATATATGTAAATCCGTATACAACAATGTACATGCAATTTATTATATACTTTGCATAATCTACCAATAAACAGCCTCCCGTTCATGAGTATGTGTACAATGCTGTACATGAGCATACGCACACACACACATGCATAAATACATCTTACTCTTTTTATATTCATACAAATGTTGCTCATTGACCATATATATATATATATATATATATATATATATATATATATATATATATATATATATATATATATATATATATGTATATATATATATATATATATATATATATTTATATATATATATATATATATATATATATATATATATATATATATATATAGGGAACAATGATAGAATAAGCGTTTGAATATGTATCATTGTATTAAATAGATCTTAGTTTTTTTTCAAGAGCTCAATACCATCGATGGAGCGGTTATGAAAAGATTTTCCAATGGTTCATTACAGATTAGACGTCCTGTTTCACTTAAATTCATTTGAAATTCTTTTTTGAGTTTAAGAGAATGTACGATTTGTAATGAATTATTGAAAACATCTTTACTCACTTTATGCATATATATATTGTGTGTATATTGTGTATGATTTTTAAACGTTCATAACACCATGAGTTGTAGACAAAGTGACTTAGTGCATCTACAAATATTGCAAAACAGATATTACTGTTTTCTGCAAAGGTCCTTTGTTCAAGGAATAATGAAATCTTTTTTTCAGCAAACATCATAAAATTCATGTTAAAGAGAGTGCTAAGTTTACCATGAATTCAATGCCTATTGCCATATCTGCTGTATATATATATATATATATATATATATATATATATATATATATATATATATATATATATATATACACACACACACACACACACATATATATATATATATATATATATATATATATATATGTCTGTGTCTGTGTGTCTGTGTGTGTCAGAAAGAGCGAGAGAGAGAAGGGAGTATACTGTGTATTAAGGTGGCAATATTGAATTGATATGTATCTGATAAAAAAAAAACCTTTTTAACTTCTTAGTTTGTCCAGTTCACGCACAAGTTCATATATATATATCATAACTGAGATAGCAGAAATTCAAACATATCTTTTTTGCAGAGAGTGGAGGGACAGGTTTCGTCATTGACATCGACTAGAACATCAAGAACAATTTTTTTTTATTGTTAATGTTACATTCGCATGTGAATCTAAGGGCGTGGTCATGTCCAAAGGTAGATTTCAGGTTTTAAAAAATGATTAAGACTGTATATTCTTGGTTCGGGAAACTCATCGGAAACGGTGTTTCAATATAGGACACGTAAGAGTTGGAAAATGTTGGATCTATGGGACTTTCTTTACTAACTTCGTCGGTCTGTGACTTATATTTTTGTTATATTCATCTTAACTTATGACTTTTTCACAATTCTCTAACAACTCATCAATTATGATCAAATTTGGTATGAGAATGGATCGTTGTTTTTTCTGTATATAATGAAATTATTGTGTAATGTGTTCTGTATTTGAATTATTGATTTATAAAATCCTAGAAAAACATTCAGGGAAACAATTAGATTACAACTATGATAACCTTTTTGTCAATAGGGAAAAATCAAATTAAATCGAATTGAAATTCACGAAGAAAACAATTAAAATACGACTATAATCACATTTAGAATTGGAAATGCGAAGTTAATGTTACGTTCCGTTGAAGTGAGAAGAACATACACATTACACTTCAATTTTGCTGAAGGATGGGTCACAAAACAAGTATATTGCCATGATTTTTCTTTCTATCATTATTGACCGAATAATGTGAGATAAAGTAAAAAAAAAAATAATAATCAAACTGCCTTCGGATTTATCGAACGATGTTCCTTAAATGCGACAAAGTACTGAACTTACTTCTCATTTACCAAACAGGGGACATCGATCGTGTATAACGAACTTCCGGCTTTAGCTAAGAACCGCTCCCCCAAATTAGCTCGTTATAACGAGGGTTTACTGTAATTGGTCTCAGGATGAATTTCAACATTGACAGATGAGTATCTGGTTTGGTAGTCACCAGTAATTGTTTATCGATTGAATAGATCCTATCTTGGCATCATTTGCAGAGAGTATTGTATTTATGTTTTCCTTCAGTTCTTAAGTAGTATTTTTCTTCAATTTTGTAAATTTGGTCTGATCATGATGTAGTTTTGTAGTTTTGTTTTGTAGTCTTGTCGGTCAAGAACTGCATATATGTTGGGCTTGTCGCTCGCTTGGATTGATATGAAGTTCTTCGGTTGCTATTTCAGCTTTTCTGTTTAAATGCTGTTGTATTTTCGGAAAAACTACTTTTATGTCTTTGGCTTTTAAAAGATCATGATGAAAGGGTATATTTCAATTGGCTTTTCAGTTTCTAACCGTAGGGCTGACTGATTAAGGATTTCAATCAGTGTATTTTTTTAAAAGTAAAATGCAGATAATCTTTAAATATATCCACTTAGGTGAGCATTAAATTAACTGATTTTCGTCAATTTTTAGATTTTTGCATCAGCAGACGTACATCAAATATGGCGTAATCAAGGTATTTTTGGATTTAAAAAAAAACTTGCTTCAAGTAGAGAAAACTTATTTTGCTTTTATTATAACTAACTGTATGCCATCTCCTTGAGATAAAAAGCAAACTTTGAATCAAACATTTAAATTATTGTAGAACGCTTTAACGTTTTTATAAAAACGTATGTGATTATTGCTACAATTCGTAATGTTTTTGGTACGTACTTAGCTGAGTTGGGGTTTATATATATATATATATATATATATATATATATATATATATATATATATATATATATATTATACAGAAACATAGTTTGATATGTAATTGACACTGACATATATATATATATATATATATATATATATATATATATATATATATATATGGTGAAGTAATGAATTTGCTACACAAACACGATTATTTTTCTGCCCTTTTGGGCTTCTTCAGGAGAAACTTTGCCAGAAAAAGCCCAAAAGGGTAGAAATATAAACGTGCTTGCCTAGTGAATCCATTATTTCACCATACTTAAAGCTCTACTCCAACTCATTGTTCTTGTATCGAGCACTCTATGAAATAAACATATCACACATAGTGTATTGATTTACTGATTTGTACTCTAACATATATATATATATATATATATATATATATATATATATATATATATATATATATATATATATACATACATACATACATACATACATACATACAAAGTTGTATCAATAAGTTTCTAGCCAGGTATGTAGTCATTAACTGCATTTTGATCTGAATTATCATTAATCTTTGATCAATGTAGAAGCTTTGGGTTAAGTGCATTGACGGGGAAGGTGATTAGATATCTGTTCTGTAAAATGAATATTTTGCTATAATTAGGCAACAGAGTTTTTGATTTACCTACATATCTATCGAAACGGAATTATCAATATTACCAATGATGAAAAGAATTTTGCCGTAGAATAACGATCAGCGAGCTAGTTCGATCCTCGCTGGTTGCTCTAACCATAAAGCTGAGCTAAACCAACTAACCACCTATTATCAGACAAAAAGTCATCTATGAAATTAGTCCCTTCATCAATTGTTGAAAGTCCAGTGTGATACTGATTCCTTTATTTCTAGTTGAAAGTCAACTTTGAAAGTGATTCTTCTATTCTCGGCTGAGAGTCAACTTTGAAACTAATTCCTTTATTTATTTTTGAAAGAATCCGAGATTCAAGGCGAAAATAGTTTTGATACGGCTGAATTTATCTTTTTCTTCCCTACTTGCAAAACTTTGACCACGAAATGTTCTAGTCATTAGAATAAAGGAAAAACAGATTTGGTTAGTCATCCAATAGAAACCATCT
Source organism: Thysanoteuthis rhombus (assembly GCA_963457665.1). Taxonomy (NCBI): domain Eukaryota; kingdom Metazoa; phylum Mollusca; class Cephalopoda; order Oegopsida; family Thysanoteuthidae; genus Thysanoteuthis; species Thysanoteuthis major. The sequence continues at coordinate 73,910,628 of OY735198.1, forward strand.
GTGGACCAACGTCGTTTAGCAGCATACTGTGTCCTGAGTGATCAATTAAAACTTTAGAAGAAGGGTTGATCGATGAATGTTACTTTTATTGCCCTTTGTTGTGCAGTAAACATTGATAAGTTTGAATTTTCAAAATACAAGCAGACACAAACCAGCCATGTAAAGAGATTCCACCCAAGAATAAATATGGTCGGATAAAAATATATTTATGACATTACTGGCATTTTCCACTGAAAAAAATAGAATAAAAGAGTATAGAAACATCAAGATCTTGGAGAACCTAGATTTTATCAATAAACCCGCCAGAATGAGGACAGAAAACGATTTTTAAAAAAATTCAGATGGGTTTAATGGAGTATTGATGCAAATTTCCAGGTCTGTAGACAAGACGATATGGCCAGGAGCATTGAAACAAAATTGTTCCATTTTATATTTTTGATTTCATAATTTTGTTGCTTAAAAATGAAGTCACTTATTGTTCTCACTTTGGGATAAGGTCTTTTGATTAACAATAACTGGCTGATAACATTGAGAAAAGGCAATGAAATTCAAAACAATTTACATTTCAATTCATAAATTTACAATCGTTGCTTTGAATTCATAGCTATGATATCAAATTAATCGTTATAACCAACTTCTCATAACCACAAAGTTAATGATAGTAACGATGAAAAAATGATATTAATTTTTTATTTATTTTAAATGAAATGCTTGGGACTGATTGATTTCGAAAACAAACTGCTCTTAACTGTATTAGCCATGATTATAATAAGCGACTCCCACTGTATCTACTTGATAAACTAAAAAAATTAAGACGGTATACACTAACACACTGTATCTTGGTTCGTTCTTTTGCAGACACTTTAGCGCGGAAAGGTACAGAAGAGACAAAAATGGCGGGCAAAGAAGTTTCTAAGCGTACAAGCACAACAAGCGGAACGAAAATGACGAAAGATACATCCAGCGGGACCATCGTCTCGACAACCGGATCAACAGGTAAATCCGAAAATTAGGGGCCCCCACTGGAAAACCACGTTTGTTTTTGTTTTGTTTTTTTGTTTGTTTGTTTTTTTGTAATCCTTATTCTCATTGTAAGTGCAGAGTTGGACTTATAGTTAATTGTACAGATAGAGGAGCCAGCGATATATAAGTGACCGCCTATAATAAGTATCCTACGAATCATCTTTTAAAAGTTGATATTTTTGTTCTATACAGAGCTACAATGCTTCAGTTTTTGGAAGCTTTAACTCTCTATGAATCATAATTCAGAGTGTTCAAACTTCAAAATAAATCTAAGAAAATACTAAGCATTGTACCTGAAAAAACTTTTTAAAAATATATCAACTTCTTGAAAATGGTTGGTTGGGAACTTATGAACAGCCATTCATATATGTATTCAACCTGACAGAACTAGTAATATTTTGAAAAATATCCAATTTTTTTCATTCCAGGAAATTATCCTTGTCGATTTTAATTTAGTCAGACGCCACTAATTTGACTTTAAAAAAAAAACTAACCAACGAACAGCGATCTTATAAAAACAATTAAATGAACAAGTCACTAAATGCAACAGGAAAATAATCGATGAAATTTATTTGTATTTCTCTGATTTCTGAAAGTACTAAATTTTCTTTTCATTCTTCAATTTGCGGAAATATTTTCCACTGACCAAACGTCACGATATCCCATTTACAAGAACGCAACTCCCAGTTTGATTCTTTACGTGAGTCTCGCCTGCTCTCTCATTAATTCTTAATACGTTTCTGTATTCAAAATGATTTCTACTTAATTATCTTTTGATCTTACCCGACTTTAAAATGTGTGTTGAATTATATTGATCGTAAAGTTAAACCAAATACTGAAAAAAAAATGTGTGAAAGGCATCTGCAAAACTAGAGGATACATTGGTTCAAGACAGGTCTGGTTGATCACTCAATAGAAATTGCCACGTGATCAACTTCTTTTGCAGTTTCCAATTTTTACAAAAAAAAATGTATAGTAATGAGTCTCACCAGCTGGAATTTTGTCCTCTCTTCGCTAATAGGGATAAATTTTTTGATAATGTACAAATTTTACTATGTATGTACTTTTGTGAGTTGATGATATAAAGTGCGCATGCGTCTCACGAGATTAGGGGGGAAATACCTTTCAGGCTTTTGGTCAAAGGGGACACAGTTATTAACAGGGTCAGTCCGAGGTACCAGCAAGGTGGGCTGTCACCCTGGGCATCAACTGTTAGTACTTTCTAAATACAAATAGAGAAGATGAGAGAAATAATGAATCAAACAGAATCGAAACAGTTAAAAGAAGAAAATCCCCTTATGCGGAGTCTAATCTCTTAGGAATATTGGACAGTTAAATACTTTCCTTTGTGCTAGAACCAGTGGAAACAATTGGTAAAGGAAATTTTCACGACTTTATTTATATTGTTTTTACGATAAAGAATAAATAAATAAGATAATACTATACGTTGAAAGGTGTTGAAATTCAACTTGTCCAGGATATCAGGAGTCAGATACGACCCAAAATGGAATACTGCTCGCACATCTTGGCAAGCTTCTCCGAGCAGGTGTTATCTAGCCTCGATAGAGTTCAGAACCGAGTACGTGGATAAGTTGGTGATGAGCTATCCTCGTGCCTTCAACCACTCTCCCACCAACGCAATGTAGCTAGCCTGGCACTTTTCTATCGCTATTTTCTGTGGAAGTGTTCGGAGGAGTCCTATCACCTGGTTCCACCAATGCGAGATATTCAAGTCAGAACACGATCTGCAATCTCTAGTGAATCACATGCACACTTTCTGACTATTCCACGTACTCGTAGATTCTGCGAACTGCTGTTCAGTGGGAAATAATTCCCCGAGAGTATTTTTTTCTGCTGAATGTAATATTCAAGAAATTTAGACATCTTAAGATTATTACGTTTAATAATAATATAACTACTATTACGTCTACTTCTACTGGGTGTGAAAAAAACAACAAAGGAAAGGGAACGTAGTCAAGGATTGATAAGGCGTGAACATCTCGTCACGAAAAAATTAAAGAGTGAAAACGTGTCTTGCCACTTTGAAATAACTTAAGCTAAACCATTAAAACAAACAACGACTTAGCAAATATAGCTAGACGCATTCGATTTCATAGCGTTCAAAGTCAATATAAAGTTGAACACGAGACAATTTTCATTGGGATGTTAATGTGAGCGGTGCAAATCTCTTTGAAATATGTTGCTCTTTTCATCACCGACATCAAAAGTATGGCTGTTGACAAATTTATTTTGATGTAAACTCGATTATATCACTTTCCAGATTTAAGCCATTATATATTTGAAAAGAAAACAAACAAACTTTGACGTCGAAGTCTGTCTTGTTTTAAAAAAACACATTTTACGAGTAGGGTTAATTACCACAACGAATTATGAATAGGTCCTCTTTTTGCGCTGTCTTTGGAAAAATCATAAACCCAAACAATTTAGCCCGTGGACGCACTAACGGACATGTTGAAACTTTGAAAAAGAAAGAAATCAAACGAAGATCACTCTATAATGGCAAGCTTTCGGTAGAGCAAACTTAACCTTAAAGACCAAAAAAATCATCAGTTCTAAAAAGTCTACAATCAATGCCTCCTCCCGATAGTCACTTAGGCGCTGAAACATAGAACCTAACAAAAAGATTGACCCTCAAACTGAAAACTATGCAAATTGCACATGGGAGAATCATGCTCAACATTACATGAAGAGATCACAAAACAGCGCTGTTTAATAGATAGAAGACAGGAGTCAGGGATATAGAATCCATTTGAAAACTGAAATGGCGATGGGCTGGTAATGTTGTAAGAATGTCAAACAATTGATAAACATCACGATTCACAACGTGGAACCCCAAAGATCATATCAGAAACTCTGGCTGACAAAAATCATGGTGGTGTTACAAAATAGACAAGTTCAGAAAGTACTGGCTCAGTGACGCCCAGGATAGAGAGGTCTAGCGAATCCTGGGAAAGATCTATGTCCAATGACGGACGGTTGAAGGCTGTTGCTGAAGATGATGAATCATATGAACGCATTAAAGGACATGAGCAAAAAATGTTTGGACGATCCTGCGAAGGTTTCTTTCCAAAAATCCTATTATTTCTCATTACAAAAAATGAGGTCATTATTTGAAAGTGTTCCAGTTAAGTTGAGGTGCAAGGATTCAGTTACACTTATACTGGAGCAATTTGGGCTTCGAATTGAATTCTACGGGTAACTTACAGAGACATCATGCGCACAACAGAAGAGAACTCGTTGGAAAGATTTATGAATCGCATTTAAAGGTCTATGTGGCATTTTTCCACTTGAGCACACATACCAACTCAACTCTTCTCCTGTCTTTTATATTGCAATGTACACAACCTGCTCTGATTGGCTAAAATAATTGATAGAAGCATTGATCTGATTGGTTCAATATTCCTGTTTAGCTCCGCCCACTTGAAAAAAAAATCACAAAACATTGCTATACGCTTGAACGTTGTTTTGTTATTGTGAACACATCAGATTCCACACTTCTTGAATTGTGGGTGTGGCAGGGTTAGGACCAGCCAGACAGTGCTATAATTTGTAATTTGGGACATGATTGTGACTAAAAGTAATCGATAACATTTGAGACGAGAATCGATTGATTTTTCTCAATGAAGCACATACTCGTCGGAGAAAAAATTGGGATGCACCCAATGCACGTGTGTTTGTTAACTCTCTCTCTTTCTCTCTCTCTCTCTCTCTCTATATATATATATATATATATATATATATATATATATATATATATAATCGAGTCTCGGAATGGAAAGTCGCAAATCTAAACTCATCGGTCCGTAACTGATAAGCTGGGATTGCCTCTGCCGACTCACAACCAGAAAGAGACAGAGAAAGAGTAGGTATTTTGCAAAGTATATATATATATACATATATATATATATATATATATATATATATATATATATATATATATATGAGTTTGAAGCTTGGCTACGTAGACATCCGAATTTGATCTGAAATTTTTACTGCATATTCTTTCAATATATGTGATTAATATTCACTGCTGAATTTGATGCATTGGCAAGGGAGGAAATTATGTTGAAATTATTGTTGTGTGAAATGAATGCTTTCTTCATCATGAGACTGCAGAATTATATATATATATATATATATATATATATATATATATATAAAGTTTTACATATATACATGTTCGATCTCGTACAAGATCAAACGCTGAATCACTTTCAGTCAAGTACACAAATAATTGATTAGATTTCGTGTAAACATACGTGCTTAGCATATTTTGCGTAACGACGCGTGTATAATTGACACCTGTTGACAAGTTGAGTCATTTATAAGAAAACACTCACTGCCAATGATGTTCTCTCGCCGCAGCTTACACATATAAACGCACAGCTGCGTACAATAATGTCCCTGTTTTCGTTTGCGTGTATCCCGGTGTATGCGTCGGGAGATGCATTGCAACTCACGTATTTGCAAGAAAATTGATGCCTCTAATCATATAAGTGGAAAATTATCGAAGCTCTTGCCTCAATCTATACTTTGGCTGATATTCATATTTTGTATTGGAGAAATTTATCAAATATCTGAATTGCGCAAGGGTTTCCTAAAGACCATATTCATGTTAAGCTGAATCGGTGAAATTGCTCAATTGGCGAAATTTTAAGGGGTTTTTTTTTTCAAGAAAATATGTAAATGCATAATTCTAATTTGACCAAAAGATTATTTAATCAAAAGGAAGACATAAAAAAACGTATTTTCTACGATAAAATTTCTATGTGAAAAAAGTAAAATCGAACGTTTTTCACCAATTGGGCAATTTCATGATTCGGTCCAACAAAACTTTAAACTCAAGTGAAAATTTTGAATGATTCCATTATTTTCTGGAATAAAGGCATGAACATTTATGAGTATAGGTTGGCTATCTTAACACTGTTCGATAAGAAAAGGCTGTGCAGTGATCATGAGTTGTGTAATTTTAACTGAGTTTTATTTACTAAGATTTTAAACTCATTGACAATTGACGTGGTATATAGGGTTCAATTTATTGGTTTCCGTTGTTGTTAAAACAGTGTCAAGTCTATTGTATTGGAATGTTGTCCGATTTCGAATGAGTTAGGATTGTTGAACTTCAGAAACATCACACATTGATATCTGAATAATTATCCATATGGATCTATAATGACCTGAATACTTAATTTTTACCCTTATAAAAAATATTTTGTCATGGCAACTATGAGCATAGCTTATGATTGGGCCTAATACATGTTTAAATCAGATACATCTATCTCCGTTGTTTGTGTATCATTTCCTAAGATGGACTCATCCCACGTCTGATGAAGTCCGGTAAATTGCAGTCTAAACGCTGCAACCATTTTTGCTGCAATTTAATCCTGACCTCTTGCTGCACACTGTATCAGACCCTAATCCTGTCGTTCAACAATCCTACCTCGTTCGAAATCGAACAGCTTTGATCTTTTTTCCCACAGTTTTGTCGTGCACGGTGTTGTTCGAGTTTTTTTCGCAATGAAATATGAAAAACAGAAAAGCCACAGGCGGAAATGGCATAATGATAGATTTTTAGAAAATGCAGGAGATGTATATAACAAAGGACTAGCGCAACTATTCAGACAATGCTAACGAGAAAAGAAAGTGCCCCACAACTTCTATCTAGGAGCAGTGGAAAGAAAAGAAACGATGAAGATAGTGGCAAGTACTGCCCTATTACTTTTCCACCTAACATTTACAAACTATTCTCTAAAATGAATGGATAAACAAACACTTCAAATAGGAACCAACCGCGGGAACAGGCAGGCTTCCAGAGTAATTATTCGACAGTAGACCACCTGCACACATTAAACCAGCTAATCAAAAATATATCAAAATATAATAAATCACTTTCTTTGATCGACGTTGATTCAATAGAACACACGGCAGGCCTCAACTCAAAAGAATACATGACTGTCCTCAGACTCCAAATATTTTCAATTCTCATTAGCTGTTTCGACGGTAGCAAAGTTCGATAAAATAAGATCAATGATACGTGCTTGAACGATTAATATACTTCCGGTTTGATTAACTTCCGGTGCAAATTATAAACAAGTCTTCCGTTAAAGGCTACAGTATACATATATCCAAATCACCCTTTTCTTCCACCTTTCAAATCCTTAATCTTCACCTCTGCTGCTAAAACCTTTTTTTTTCTTCTTTCATTCCTAAGTTTGACTGATACCAATGTGAACATCAGATGCTTCTCGGGATTTTAAAGGAATAAAAATCTTTAAAAAATCTATCAGTTCTGTACCAATAATTTTCCATTTGGCCTAATTTTTTTCTCATCTCATCTGGAAATTTAGAGGTCGTTGCATGAAAAAAAATACCAATTTTATTCAATAGTAAATTTTCTTTTATAATTCCCTTCATGAACCAAAATAAGAAAAAATCGAAGGAAGGAAATAGTCGCCGCCTTTGAAAAACAAGAACAAAAATGAAACCGTGATTTCTTTTTTAAGAAATGAAAATGTCGATGATAATAAATAGGGAAGGTAATACATCACGATCGTTACTGTAATCAATCACTTCAAAACGATTACGAATCATTGATCCAATTAAAAGGAACTATAAACGTATGTGCAGGTGAATGTGTGTGTATTTGTATGTATGTGTGCGTGAGTGTTTGTGTATGTGTGTGTGTACTTGAGATTTGATAGCACTTTTAATTCTAAAAAAATTTTTAAACTCCTACTGAACAATTTTTATCAAATATATCATTCAAATTATATTTTAGATAAAGCAGTTTTTTATTACTGGCCGTCCAGTTTTGCGTAGGGTCTGAACTGAATGTTTCGATCCTACCTCGTGGTACTGGAAGGGATGTTGGGTATATATATATATATATATATATATATATATATATATATATATATATATATATATATATATATATATTTATATATAAATATATATACTTCTTGACGTGAGTATTTGAATAAACATACTTTTTGCTTCTAATCGCTTGGTTATAAGAGTTAGAAACTTTATGCTAGGAGAACAATTTTTTTTTCCAATAGTAAGACCTGTATTTAGTCATGTTTTGTATGTCTGAAGTGTAAATTTCAAGTAATTTTTTTCTAAAAATGGAAACGAAAGTTCTTTTGGTTATATCGTCCTAAAATATTGTGAAGAATTGACAAAGGAGATTGAAAAAGTGAAATCATATTGCTATATGGAAGAATTGCCCAACTGGCAATTAATTTGGACCCCCCTGTTCAAAGTCCATACTGATTCCTGCAATCTTATATGATTGAAACAGATTCAGTGCTTGTTCAATTATGAGTTTATGAGCAGTACCTCACAGAAAGTATTGCTTGTAAATATTTGAACCCCGAAGATTTTTTTTAGTTTCATTGATACTGTTATGCCTGGTTTTGAAATTTATTAAAAAATGTTTGGTGTAGGTTACTCAAATACTCTAACATGGCTGAATAGTGGGTTAAACGGACGAAAAATGATGTGGAAAAAAAAGTAACTTTGAAAAGATTGGAAATCAAAATTTGCTTTGTTTTCATAGAAAAAACATTAAATCCCAATGGAAAAATTTTCTTGAAAATTTACCACTTACCATAACACATGGCAAGATATATTCTTTATCATGCTGATGAAGGAGAAAATTGGTTATTCTTTTGTAATATATATATATATATATATATATATATATATATATATATATATATATATATATATATATATATATATATATATATATGTATATATATATATATATATATATATATATATATATATATATATATATTTATATTTATTTTGTGGTTTTGATATCAATGGAAAATGTTTTTCCAATATTCCTGTCACGTAACCAAAGTACATTTTATGAAACTTCGTTTTTCTGGAAAATCTCAAGCTACAATAACTTCGAACTGAGTCTGGGAGCATCTCAGCGGCATATTGATATATTCTATACATCTGTTAGCAAGATGTGTCTTAAGGTATGAGGAAAACCTAACAGAAATGTAAATATATATATATATATATATATATATATATATATATATATATATATATATATATATATATATAAATTTCTCTTATATATATATATAGTATCAAAAATACTATTTTCTTTCAAAACAATTTTTTTTAAATTGATAAACAGAGTGAAGCAGTCGAACTTTCGAATTTAATCATTTTCAGAGCAATGTACGAAAGATTTTGGAGAGAAATACGCAACTCGTGTTTCTTGGTTCAACCAATTGTCAAGAGTGTTGGATTAATCCATCACTCTCAACAATTGGTTGAATCACGAAATACGGGTTGGGTAATTTTTTCTCCCTAATTCTCAATATATATATATATATATATATATATATATATATATATATATATATATATATATATATATATATATATTAGTGGCTCGAAAGCTATCCTCATAGACCACTAAAACTGTAGCAATTTCTGACTTCGGTGAGCTTTATACAACTATTATTTATAAAAGATGTATCATGGAATATTATCGTTATCAATGGAACATGTCTCAACTATGATCGTAAATTCCAGATTTCTGGCTGCAATATGGTATTAAAGGCGGCATTATATATATCAGTGAAGATGGTTAAGAAGTCAACATTGAATTTAAGTTTAATAGTAAAAAACCTTGGACGAGAATTAAGTATGACTTGGAAAATTTGATTTGATGATAACAGGTCTGGATGGAAGAAGAGCAACACCAACCCAGAATAGGTTCAGATATAGATTGATGGGGTATGGACATCAGTTCATTGAAATCTGTGTAAAAGACATGGGTTATCAGCGTCGAAGAAAAGCATACAATGATTTTGAAAACGGAGTGAGATAATGTATCAGAGACCTTCCACCACAAAGTAACAAAGTATACCCGAAGTGTTGTACTAACTTCAAAGATGAATTATCAAATGACTACTTTGAATTTTCATAGTATCTGGCTTCTCTGGCGAGGATCAAGTTCAGCTAGTTTTCTCACGACTTCTACATAGTTACGAAGTTCTTTACTACTGCTACTACTACTACTACTACTGATAATAATGATAATAATAATAATAATAATAATAATAATGATAATAATAATAGTAATAATAATAAAAGGCGAAATTAGAAGACGTGGGGAAGAAAAGATGGATTGAGACTATACAGACCACAGCACTGCTGGGGACGGCACGAATACTGAGGAGTATGACCCCCAGCTGTTAGCAGAGGCTTAACAGGTAGTAGTAGTAGTAGTAGTAGTAGTAGTAGTAGTAGTAGTTCTCGAGTGTGCCTTGATCCCTTACGAGTATTTTGTTTCATCTTTTCTCTTGGTTCCCGACTATTTTCTTACTCCCCGTTTTCTTTCCTCTCCTTATCATCTTCATTTTGTCACTTGTGGAGATGGGTTTCGTATTTAGTTTGTTGGTTCCTTTCAAAACTGTCATTTCGACTTTCCTCTCCTTATCATAACATTTGTCTTCTTTTCGCTTTCTTTCTCCCCTTCTCCTCGTCTTATTCACTTCCGTATTTTTCTGATGATGTCTTCGAAATCTCCTACTGCATTTTCACTGTTTTTAATTGTCTTGAATTAATTATTCTTTCTAATTTAATAATTTTTTCATCGGCAGAAATATAGAAATATCAAACATTAATTACAGAATGCTTTTTTTTTTTGCTCCTGCAATAAATATATTTTCCTTCCATTTTTGATCGAAATATCTTTTTATTGTCTTGAATCTATCAGTGAGAAAGATGAAATTCGCTTATATTTGAATACAAATATAAACTTTGTATGAATTGTCGTTATTCTCAGCGTTCCTAATCGTATCTGACGCCATTTTGCTAATTTGTTGTGCAACCTGTCGCTGAACTCACAACACTTACAATCCAAATGTCTGCTTAATAGAAACCTTTTTTTCGACTGTAAGATTCAAATTTTGCATACCGTTTTCATTAGTCGGGCGCGCTGTCAAAAAATTATCATAATTGAAAACAAATCAATTATTGATGATTTGGTTACTTCGGGTCTTTTGTTTTTTTAATTAATGTAGGTATACGAAGTTATCATTTTCAGAAAGCAAGAAAATGGTGATTCGTAAAATTTATGATCGCAAATGGATAGGTTCATGGTCCTGGTCAGTTTTCCTCTTGTAATTCATTTCTCTTTTTTGTAATTTTATATCCTGATTTTTGTATTTTACCATATTGATTTATTTTAATGTATTCTAATTTTGAGTATTTCAGCACTGTAATATACAAGATTTCAACAATATTAGTCTGAATAATTAATCGAATAATTCCACTTCAGAACTCTGGCCAAGATCTTTTTTTAAAATATTTGTCTTTTCGTGGATGGTCTTTCGAATGGGAAGTCGTTGATGTATAATTCTCACGTAGATATTTCTTGAACTTTTTATTACACCTTGGGAAATTTCTTTGGGTTTTTTTTTTTTACTAATTTTAGTGAGCCAAATCCAGCTGTTGATTTTCTGTGTAGCTACAGAATTCAAGACTCTGGCTTCTGTGAAAGTCCTTTTTTAGCAAATGTTTAGCGATAGATAAATGGTTACAAAATGATTTTTGTTGGCCCTTTGTATACGGTACATCTGCGCAAATACTTTGATACAAAGAGAATGGAAGTGAAAGGGACTTATTTTAGTCCGACAGCTATGCATACACATATGCACACTTCCATACCCAAGTACATGTACCTCGCAAACGCACGATAGAATTTATGAACACAGACACTCACTCATAGACACACACAAATCGATAGATAGATAGATAGATAGATAGATAAATAGATAGATAAATAGATAGATAGATAGATAGATAGATAGATAGATAGATAGATTCTGAATTCAACTCTGTCTAACACAGAGATAACTGGAACGAAAGATAGATAGTGAGTTGATGTTTGATCAACGGCTCAAGTGAACAGAGTTTGTTTGCCTTGAAAAACAGCATTCGAAACCCAAACTTCGAACCTCAGTCACGGAACACAAGTTATATATATATATATATATATATATATATATATATATATATATATATATATATATATATATATATATATATATATATATATATGTATATGTATATATATTGATGGATAGATAGATAGTGGATTCCACTGAAGTGAACATATTGTTTTGCCTAGGGATATATACACGAGGTGCTTCTAAACATTTTGGAAAATTTAACCCTGAAAAAATGTCTTATTAATTTAGGACCAAGTTTCTTTCGTCTATTTCGAAGTAGTCATTCAGGCATATATACTGCTACCCAAAGAGTACTTCGTCCAAAGGGCTGTACCACTGGGGTACGTAGATATTGCACTTGCTCATGATATGACAGCTTCTTCCTATTTTGGATTTGAATTCTGATAAATCCTTTGCGTTATATACGAATAAATACGATGTGTGTGAGAGAGAGGGCTAAAGTTTTTTTTTTATCTATATTGATAAGTACAAATGTTAGTTGACGTATTACAGATGAGAAACACTCGGGAGATGCCAAAGCAGATCATTGCTCAGCTTACTCTGGTAAAATATACAAGATTAGAGCACCCAGTACGAGATGAAGCTACTTTCGATGGGCTGCGAGACTTACCTGTTCACAATCGATGTGCGATGTAACTATACCTTTCCGTCGGTAAATCTATTTCACCAGCATCCATTTCAATCGGTTTATGCCTCTCAGTTCATTCATTCCACAGTTTATATTTATCTTGTCATCTTATCATCATCACAGTTTGTTCATATCTATTAATATATATTAGGTTTTCTGTGTCTACCTAACTACATACGGAAAATCTGATATCTACCAGATATATATCTAACTACTTATCGATCTCAATCTTTCCATATCTATTTATTTGCATAGAAATTTCCTTCCATCTATCCGTATCTATCGATCAATCTCGGTCTCTTCGCATCTACTGGTCTTTCCTTCTCAGTCATATTTATCTATGTCAGTTTACTCACATTTACTAAGCTTAATACGGTGAAAATTGTAGAAAATTGCGTTAGAAGAATGTATTGCACCAATCTTCCAAGAGAGGATGACTTTCCTACGCGTATACGCCCACGCCAGCAATAGCTGTGTGTGTGTGTGTGTGTGTGTGCACATTCAGTCCCGAGAATATCCAGTCAATTTGAAAAAATGAAAAACCAGTTGATTGAACTAGGCAACCAATTAGAAGTGACCTTACTGCGTATATATGAGCATACATCCTCTCATTGCATTACTCATTCAGAAGTTAGAAGCTGCAGAGGGAGCTTGTGTACAGCGTAACTGTGTCATTCATGATGGCTGAGCAAGTCATTCTTCGTGTCTTTTGCAAAACATTGCTTCACCCACGTCTGTCATCCATACAATCCAGATTTGACTCCCTCCGACTGCTGATTTTTCCCAAACCTAAAATCGACACTGAAATGAAGGATTTCCCAGACAGTAGACGAGATTAAGGGGGACGTAACGAGCTGATAGTGATTCCCAAAGAGGATTTCAAAGAATGTTTTTAAAAAAAGAAATGACTCCAGGAAGAGTGTGTAAGGACCATAGGGGAACGCAATGGAGGGCGCAAAGGTGCAAAGGTTTGCTTTTCTTGTTGATACGTTGAAGCGGCTACCCTATCAGTGGCAGGTCTGATTACAGACACACTTTTTTGATTCTTCATTTATTTAGGTTGTCTATGTTGAGTGATATATTAACAGTGTAACGACGGGAGATCATTTCATACAAGTTTCTATATAATATAACATAATTCATGATTCCGTCGGACGGATCAAATATATCCATTACTTAAATACACACACACACACACACACACACATATATATATATATATATATATATATATATATATAGATATGTATTTATGTATGTATATATGCGCTCTTAAATTAGTTAATGATTCCCTCTTCTTCTTCAGTTGATAAAAGTATGCGTACGAAGATAAAGAAACGGACATCTAGAAGCAGACTGAGATTGCTTGATAAAAACAATTTTGACACTCCATCAAAGACAATTATGTTTATGAATGAAGGAATTCATTAATAAATATTTCATTAAAAACCATACAGTTTTTTCTTGTTTACGTACAAGAGAAAGTATGTTTGTATCCAGTTTGTGCAAAAGAGCATTACTGACTCCATTGTAAAATAATGTAAAACTCACCACAAGGCAAACGAGTCGGCATTATAGCGTTTGTGTCTTATGTCAACGCAACGTACAAGGCAACATACATGCAGAATTCCTCACAGGGCTGAATGTATCTAACAATTCTTTAAGACACAAGGAGCCTAGTGTCCGAACTGAAAAAAATATCTTATTTATGTTGAAGTTTCTTGATAAGGGCTTCAAAAGTGTAATGGCATTTTTACGATTAATGTTGTATAGTATACGTCTATTGTCAACGGGTTTATCGCATATAAAGTTCAAATATCAGTGCCTAGCAGTCTACGTTCGTTGATATGGGCACTTATGGCACTCATGCTATCATATAAGTATTTCGCTTTTCAACTCTTGGTCCTGCTTAATCTGTAATATTCGAGGGTGTGTACATATGTGAGTGCTTTTATGGTGTGTGTGTATGTGTATGTGTGTGTGTTATATCTGCATTTAGCAAACTTTAATGATAGACCATCAATTCATCTTTTTCACCCCTCTCTACAAACACAGAAATATGCACACAAATACACAAACACACACACACACACACACACACACACACACACACACATATATATATATATATATATATATATATATATATATATATATATATGCACACACATGCACACACTGATGAGCCAAAACATCATGACCACCAGCCTGATAAATTTCTGGTTCTCCAGGTGCCTGCAAAACATTTCTTATTCAAACAGGCATCGACTCTACCACACGTCTAAAGTTTTCCTTAAAGATCTGGTGCTAGGATGTCGATATATGGCAAAGTACCTTCCAAATGAATGAGCGTTGCCAAACCATTAAACTACCTTCAAGAATTTGCTTTTTTTTTCCATAGAGTATCCTGATGCAATCGCTTCCCCAGGATTAACGCAAACGTACCCACCTGTCCATCAATGCAGGAGTGAGCGAAAGTCATTGGACCAAGTAGCTTTCCATTGATAAAAGGTCCAGTTCAGACGTTTGCATACCCATTGAAGGCCCTTCCTCTATCTATCTACCTATCAATCTATCTATCTATCAATCTATGCATGATACATACATCTCGATGCCTGTATGCATTCGTTGTTATTTATGAATGCATATGAATGTGTTTGTGCTTGTGTGAGTCTGATATTGACTGAGGACTGAGAAAGCCAGAATATATTCTGCTGGAATTCGGCTATTTTAGTCTCAAAAGCTCCAAGGAAACGCAAGGTGTTTTTTTCTATTTTCGTTTTATTTTATATTTATTGAATATCAGGGGAATAAATACTCTGACCATTTTTTTTCCATAAAGATGGAACAATGTTTCTCTTAGTGCAAATAATATCCCAATGGTCAGCGAAATTTCTTTGTCCTAGATGAGGTCGGTGCGAACATAGATCCCACTACACTAACATGCACAGAAACCAGCTGCCACTATTGCTCCTGTTCGATGATAAGGAACGGAGTCTGGATGGTGGGTTTTGGTCACTCACCAAACTGGCTTGGATTTTTCATTCATTCGCCAATTCTTCCTTTCCCACTTTACCTTCAAGTTCTTTATTTCCCCTTTCGTTCTTACTGTCCTTCTTTCTTTCTTTCTTTCTTTCTTTCTTTCTTTCTTTCCTTTTTCTTTCTTTTTTCTCTTCCTTTTCTTCTTTCCTTCTTTCTTTCATTCTTCCCCTTTTTCTTTCTTTCTTCCTTTTTACTCTTCTTTTTTTTCTCTCTCAATTTTTTTCCAAATTTCTGTTATTCTTATAGTTTATGTTCATGTTTTTTTTTTTAATTATAAACAAAGAAGTCATCAAAATTTCCAGCATAGTTTTTTCCAGTTTTCAAGTTGGTCAGGCTGGCTGCTTATGTATGTATTTATTACGCATGAATGTTTATGTCTAGAAAAAAATTTTCTTTTGTTTTTTCGGAACTTCTCCCCGAGATTTTTAGTGAGGGGTTCAATTTTCAATGTAAGTGTATGCTAAACTGATCACTTGGTTTGTATCCTCTTGGTTTTTTTTGTTTTTGTTTTTGTTTTTTTTGGCCAATTCGGACTTATTTTGGAGATCACTGCCCAATAAAATACGAGTAACTTATCTTATTCGTTGATCACCCCTTATTCTATTTCTTATTGATCACCCCTAACACGGTATGCTCCCAAAAGACATTGGAAAGGTGACAGTTTCTATAGACTGACTAACCAGAATTGTCTTTCTTTGATTAATTCACTGCATTGAAGGTTCAAGGAAGAAAAAGCACATAGATTTCCGTGAAGAAATTTAAATTATGTGGTATCCACGCATCACCTGTAAATAATTTTGTTATGAAACCTGTTTTCAGGCTCATTTTCTGCTCTACGCTTATTTGACATGCCATCCCTTAAAAAACACACGCACTCTCACATCTTTGTAATCATTGACTTGTAAGACTGGTGCAACACAATCTTCTTTCTCTCATTTTCCTCTATTTGGGTTTTGTGCTGGACATAAGCGGCATTTATTTTTCCGACTCTCAGAATCATATCCCACACGCCAATTGGTCGACTCGTCACTTCACTGA
The DNA here is from genome assembly GCA_963457665.1 of Thysanoteuthis rhombus. Classification (NCBI taxonomy): domain Eukaryota; kingdom Metazoa; phylum Mollusca; class Cephalopoda; order Oegopsida; family Thysanoteuthidae; genus Thysanoteuthis; species Thysanoteuthis major. The sequence continues at coordinate 73,927,395 of OY735198.1, forward strand.
CTCTCAATTTCCCGAACAACGAAGGGGCACAATCCATGATACTTCATTAATAACAAAAAACACTGGTTGAATTTTTTCCCCTAAAATTGGTGTAAAAAAAATCTCCCGATCGGCCTCATTTTGTTTTTAAAAGCAAAAATAACTAACTAGACAGAAATGAAATAGAATCGAATACCTAAGCAAACTACAGTGAGCAGGGCGAACCTATCACTCCATCCATCTTATTGCAGTTGGATGTTGTCTTGGAATGGATATTTGATAATTTTGTATTGTGTAAAATGCATGTTTTTCATAATTCGACTACGGCATTATTAATGTACCTACGTATAAGCGGGAGTGGATATATGAGTTCGTAACCGAGCTCAAATACTCACTGTATAATGTTCGACCCATGGAGAAGAGTGGAATATAGTGCATTAACAAGGAAATATATTGTATTGAAAAATACATATTTGATACGTACAGTAATTTTTTCTTCAGGCAACGGAATTATTGATGAATATACGTATTTATATATATATATATATATATATATATATATATATATATATATATATGTGTGTGTGTGTGTGTGTGTGTTTGTGTTTTATAGAATTATTGTTATTTACGTTCAATATGTATTTCTGATAAATACATAGAAACAAACAAACAGAAAAATACGCATACAAATATATGTGTATATACATGTATTGATTGGCCAAAACATTATGACCACCTGTATGATCACTTGCTGCTCCTCCAAGTGCCTGCAAAACAGATCTTGTTCAATTAAGCATGAACTCTTCAACGCTTCTTGTGGTTTCCTCCGGTATCAGGGGCCAGAATGTAGATACGTGACTTAGAATCAGAATGTCCCAAGTCGATTCTGTGCTCACTCCGTTGAATTCTCGAAGTGTCATCATTATTTCGTTAAAATGATAATTGTTGAGGAGAAATGTGGGGATTTTCGATGAACCGAATCCGGTTGGCTATTGGTCGACACTTGAAACATTTCGCTCTGATAATCATTCGTTGTGGTGGCTTCTCCCATTCTATTCGGCATAATGATTTACTTGTTCAGCATCATAGGTTTCTGATAGTATTTCTTCCGTCTTAAATTTAGTCGCTTTACATCGTCAGTCTTCAGCGAAGATCGAAAATGAAGAATAAGCCCTTGACTCGTTATTTAGCTTTTTAATTCTGTCATGCTGAATTCCTTGATTGAGCATTTGTAGTTGGAGCTAAGGATTTTTGTACTGATTTGCCCCCCCCCTCTCTCTCTCTCAACGGCCATAGCAGGCTCAAGTACCCTGTGCTTATTACCATATTAACCACCAGTCAGGCAACGGAATCTATCGTTTAGTTTTTTTATGTGTGTCTACTTTCTTTGTATGGCACTTTTTTTTAATCTATTCGTTACGCATTGCATCGTATCTATACCTTTTTCCTTTTCCGTCTCGTCATTCGAGGTATGTAGACGTTTTTCTAAATGATCTAACATCAGCCGAGATTCTGATATGTTTTCTTAAACATTTGGGAACTAAATTCCTGTCGCTTGCTCAGCCACATACTGTCTGTGCATCTCCTCTTTTCCAATCAAAGTCCATTTGATCTACCTCCTAGATGTATCCATGAGTTGTTTTATCAAACCAATAATGTGATCTTCACTGATGACACCTGCATAGCTCTACACATGATTGAAGATGATCGATTCAAATGTAATTACTTTCTGCAAAACCGTGACATACACACTGCATTGATGGCATCAAACTTAAAAGCTTCTAAGGTCTATCTCTCTTCTTGAATCATCTCTGCTTGCATTTGCATTCCAAAAATCTAAGATCAATATAACTTTTCGGTCTGGGCTTCGACTACGATATCAGTGGGGGTTGAGGCTCAAGTGTGACGAGTGTAATGCCGGATTCAGTCAATAGATATTGCATATGCCCTTGAAAATAATAATCAATCCTTGCTGCTCGCTAACCACCGAAGAATGATTTAGAGTTGCAATGAAAAAAGCAGCTGAAATGAAGATGATACTACTCAAATAAATACTACTCAATATTAATTCATAATTCCTACTCTGAGTAATTCGGGAAATAATCTTACTGCTATAGATTTGTGAATCTGGCTATACAAGAGCAACACTTAATTCTCGTCAGCAGAGGACGGTGAAACTCTAATTCTGAAGTTAGAAATACAGTTCTCTTCTTAATACATCAACTTGATTTAGTTTTGAGCTTTCGAATTTGAGTCGATGAGGACGTGAAACATTGTAAGTTGAAACGAGACACGCCTTTTCGATATCTGATGCTTTAACAGGGACTCTCTTTGAACTGAATCAATAAAAAAAACTTGCAGATTTTCATTATTGTGACAAATAGATTACTCCGACTTTTTTTTTTCTTGTCGGAGTTATGAACTATTGAATGCACATTTCTATTCATCCATGAGTAATTTTTTTTAGTTTTTTACAGACACATACATACAAGCACATATAGATATATTAAGTAGAGAATATAGTGACGGAAGTATCAAAGAAGATTAAATGAATAATGTATATAAAATAAAATAAATTTGATATAATGTTAGTGGAATTAGATAACAAAATGAGATGGATTTGGTCTTTGTTTGTGTGAAATATCAATGTATTGACTAGAACCAGGGGAAACTACCACTGATAGAGTAGTATATGGTCTGACAATTGCACCACTGGTCTGAAAAGAGTCACCCACAAGATCTGAATTTTCTGTATACACCTATTTACGTATGCTTTATCCCCGCTTTTCAATCATTTCTCATGCATTGATCACAAAAATCTTTGAAAAAAAAGTTTCAAGTTCATAGCTTGACATGTTTTTAGAAAACTAGATCATTTGTTATTTGCTGACATCAACCGGTATATTCACATATGTAGGTCTGTCAATAATTCCGGAGCCTAATGATAGAAAAGGCATTTATTTTACTAACAAATCATTCTTCCATGACTAGCTCAATGTCCACTCAGTAGTTACTATAATAAACTCTTACATCCATCTTGACAAGGATAGTCACTTGTGGAATCCATAGGTATATTTATATATATCTGTGTATATGTATGTATGTATGTGTGTGTGAGCGTGGAATTTTTAGTGTCTAATGGACGATTAATAGCGAGTAAGTCCTTATGGCTTGAAACTTGTATTTTCCCTTGATTTTCTTCTAAAAGAAAAAGGCTAAATCAATATTTTGTATAGCTTCCTTCTCGCAACAGCTGCTGGATAAACACACACACACACACACACACACACACACATATATATATATATATATATATATATATATATATATATATACATATGTTACTTATGTCTATCTTAAGATCATCAGTATGTACACTGTTCTTGAACATGATGAGCACTGAGTTTGCTCAAAAGAAAGTCATTGATCGGTCTTGAGAATGACTAACGATTGATCGTAATGTGGTGTAAGAATTTTGAAAATATGTTTCGACACATTCTATGCAATACAAAATGCATCGAGAAAAAATCGGTGAATATCCTTCAAAAAACAATCATTAAATGCTAATCTACTATAATAATGGACTGAGTGATTTTTTTCTACGTTTCTCAGTCCATGAGGATAGTTTGATCAACTTGAAGAGGGAAATTTGCCGATAAACATACCTCTGACCGACAATTCGGAACATTGGACTCTTCCACTGGAACAAATTCAGCAGATACCTATCGTGAAATAGACTAATCTCAGAAATACGATTAGGTCCGTGATTTTTTTCATGAGGAGTAACAAGTAGTATTTATGATCGAGCACCAGTGTAATTCCAAAATGAAAAGAAAATATCACTCTTACCTTCCGATTGTTCATTGTCAGAGGAGTGTAGATCAAAAGATATGACTTAATATAGATATAGAAGAATTTAGATGTATTTTCGCCGTATAACACACACTGTTTAATCAAATTTAGCACCTAAAATATCTGCGAAGAGAAAATTTTTGTCGACACAGTTACCATGTCAACGGAACCCCCCGTGAATGAAGGCAATAGCCAGGATTCTTCAGAATTCGATGAGTCTGATAATAGTTGATAAGCTTTAACTAAATAGTTAAACAATTTTTCTAGTGACTTTTTGTGACTAAAATTTTATATATTTTTGCTTCTTTCATTAAAAAGCATTTGAAGTATTTCGATTTCGTGTTTCTGTTAATTAAAGTTAGGAACGTATAATACACGTTATAAAACGAAACAAAAATATGAATTATGCATACAACCCAACTTTTGAACCAGCAGAGAATAATAGAGACCAATATGATGAGACGCATAGAGAACAATACAATGAAATTCATAACTAGCTATCAGATAAAGAGCTAGATACGAGCCAATTAAGATAGATAGGTAGATAGATTGATGAGTGAGTATAAACATCGGAGATATTTTAGGTCAAACGTGAGAAATGATTGGTAATCATTTATGTTAAGGAAACTCTCGCGAATATAATAATTCGGAATGCACAAAAATGCCCCAGGATCTTCTGATGCTATTCAAGACATTCCTCAATCTTGATCTGACAAGAAAGGTCAACACAGTCCAATACCCAATACTTTGAATTCGTTTAAATTTAATACGCTGATAAAAAAAATTGGCTAGAAATAGCCGTAATGAAAAGACTCAGACAGAAAAACTCAAATGTGAGATAAAAGGATGTTTCGTTGAGGTGATGTTTGTCTCAAATATCCCTACTATTTTGTAAATGCAAGCTAATGGGGATAGAAGTAGTTCAAAATGGTAGTTCTATAGAGGCCAGGACAGTGCTGTCTGTTGTTTCTTTGCTTCTACACAAAAGAAACAGATGGGTCGTCGATGTAATCAGTAAGAAGAAAAGATTCAAAGTGAACTCGTCAAGATAAGTCATTTGAAACAATGAATGTTAATGATGTTTCGTGACTTTTGAAATGAAGACGACAACGATGACTTGACACCAAACGTGATAACCCTGAACTCATTACCGTTAAATAAACATCTTCCCTATTTTTTATTGATTTATTTCTGTTGTCCCTTAGGCTTTTCATCAGGTTTTGAATATCATTATATATGTGTGTGAAGTAATTTCGTTTGCAGTTGATCATTTTGAATTTCCATAAATGTGTGCATATTATGATAATTCCAAATGTCCGATAATAATAATAATAATAATAATAATAATAATAATAATAATAATAATAATAATAATAATAATAATACGAAAATATCTATACCTAGCAAAGGAACTGAAGAAGTTGTAGAACATGCAGATCAGGGTGGTACCAATAGTAGGCGCACTCGGAACTGTGCCAAAGACACTGAAAATGAGATTGGAGGGACTGGAGATAAAAAAGAAGGGTTGAGACAATGCAGACCACAGCACTACTAGGATCTGCGCGAAAATTTAGGTGAGTACTAGAAATACGAGATCTACGACCTCCAGCCGCCAGCTATTGCATAGTGGCCACGTCGAATGGCAATAGTCGAGATGGTACGAGCCACAGCGCTGCTTTGATATGTGAGGACGATAAGAAGAGGTTTGGAGACTTAAGGAGAATGGCCGTCACTTAGCGTTTAGAGACGATGACGAAGCAACCGGTATTAAATGTAGATAATAACAACTGGAGAAGACCAGATTTGATGATCATGAACAAGGAAAAGATGATCTATCGGTTCGTAAACGTTGGTGTACCAGTGGTGTACAGGGTGAAAACAAAAGAGAGCTACAGCTCTGAGAAAAATGTGGAACATTAAGATTAGGTTGTTCGCGTCTATGATAGTTGGCACGTTTCGAACTGTGACAGAAACACTTGAATAGAGATTAGAGGAATCAGAAATCCAGGAAAGAGTTGAGGCTATCCAGACCTCAGCGTTACTGGGGTATGCAATGATACTGTGAAAGGTGCTGGACATTTAAGTAGATTGGTCTCACTCAATCACTAGCGATAACCATCAGATCTCTGTCGGGAATAAGAAAACTGAGCAACAACAACAGCAACAACCTCAACAATAACACAATGATAATAATGAGAACAGCAATGCAGAGAATAAATGATGATGATGGCTAGAAATGACAATTCAATTGACCAATTGGACACGAAACGAGGACATGACGAAAAGTTCATTGACAAAAAAGGGGAAGAAATAAAATAACTCAACAGATAATTCAAGAGACAAATAAAGGAAATAGCAGATGACATCTGAAAAGAGAAACGGCATCATGGTTATTGCGACAAGCGTTGATAAAACATAACAAAATAGCAAGTGTCGATTATGTAGTAAAAGATGAAATCATAATCATTAGTGAATGTGGTAAGTTGGTCTTAAATGAATATCAAGACAGACGCAAGCAGCTGGCAAAATATCAAGATTTTGCTCGAGAAATGAAAAAGGTATTTGTGTGCTCATCGACAGAATTATTTCTCTTTTTCGGCTACCAATTCTCTGAATTCTCACTATGCACGATATTTATAGCATATTCAACATGTCTTGACCAGAAAGGGCCATGGCTAACATGAACCGTAACAGGGCGTGATTAGAGGATGACACAACGCGCTGGGAATCACCTGACAAGCTAAGTATATGTTGTCAGGTGCTGATGTAGATTTGACCTGGGAATTCATATGTAGTTTTGACCAGTGAAGAATTCGCAGAGCATTTGCCCTGAAGTCTTTTTCCTTGTCCTGTTGTGCGATTGCAAGTGGCTGGGCGATTCACGTCTAACATCGGAGCGAGGGCTACCAATTATCGAACAGAGAGTTGTGTCATTTTTCTACTTATAGCACTGAATGGAAGATCTCTTGCCGTTGTCCGAGCTGCTTAAATAGCATATGTTGAGTAGCCATCGAACCTGTTTGTTCATTACATCCTTCATCTTTTTTTATCTGTTTTGAATTATATCATTAATTCTTGTGATTTGATCAAAACAACAAGATTATCTACAACAGGATCAAACGCTACTTCAACTTCTATTTCGACTGAGGATCATCACTGCAACTTTTGTATTGTATATATGATGAATAAAAAATTACAATACTTTTTTGTATGAATGAAGTTATTCATTAGAATGAAATAATCCCGTGTGTACATTTATAATATGTTTTATTATTACCAAGGGCTTTTTTCAATTTATCTCAGTCAATAAGATACAATCCTGGTAATCAGTTAGCCGTAAGTTCGGATCCTGGTAGGGGAATGTGAATTTCTCGTATCGGTTTACATCCCTAATTTTGGTGAGTATCGTTCGACTCTAGTCTGGGAGCTTGACGTTAATGAAACTATCTGGTTTGATCTCTAGGCAGAAAGTGAATATCAGTGTTTGCCAGAAAAAGAATTACCGGTGTTAACGTTTCTTATATTTGAATCATTTGCAAAGTATTTTAATTTATTTATTCTTACAAAAAAAATAATGACTCCTCCGCCATTTGTATCCTTTTCCAGCAAATAAATGGAAGACAGCAGCAGCAGGTAATGTATCCGGAGGTGAGTCAGTTGTCACCTTCAACTGTCTGCACTAGCGCATGCGCTCTTCTATGATTTACTTCCTGATCTTTTCGAATACGCGCCGTTTCTTCTTTTTTCATATTCTCTAATCTTGATCTACGTCTACCTCTCGTAACGCAATCGTAACAGCAAGAATTTAGTTTAATTTATTTCAGAGTGTACAGTATCCAGTATCGCCACTTGTGGACGACCTAACCGTAATTATTCATTGTTAAGTATAATTTTGATCATTTGTCTGGTCGTTTGGAATTTGCTTTTCAGGACATCAAAACGTAATTGCTCTGAAAATTATAAAAGAAATATTTTTTCGAAGAAATTTCCCCTAATCAAAATGCGCACATATGACGGTTGATTAATAAGTCCGTAGCCTGACACGATTATTACTTGAATTTTGATCTAAAATATTCACTGTGTAATGACAATTTGTGTGGTTAATATCCACCACTGAATAAAGTGCATTGACAAAGGAAGTGATTAGGCTGAAAAAATAACTATAAATTGTATGATAAAGATGGACACTTTTTTGTGATTATTCTGCGGGCTTATTAATGTACCTATGTTGACACATACAAGCATATATATATATATATATATACATATATATATGTTTAAACTATCTTTCCTCTGTCTCTTATATTTCATACTACATGAATTTTATGCACATATATTCTACCTTTTCCACTTTCCTTCTATTTCATTTCAGTATTGATAATCACTGTCAAGGATGACAACTCCTCTCCTTCTATTTTCTTTGAAAAAAGGTCTTTCACTTTTCAAAACACCGGGTCACGTAGAAAAAATCTTAGAATGAAACTTGCATGTGATATCAAACCGTTTCTATATCGTATTTGCTATGATCTCACTGAATTACTCTTTGAAACCTGTTTTCTTCCGCGTAACACCAAGATTGTCTTTCCAAAAATAAAGGATATGTTGATTATGATGAATTGGTTTATATCGTTAATTGTTTGAATCGGGTTTTCTAAAGCCTTGAAAAAGAATTAGAATAATACGGGGAAAGAATATGTGTTATTACTTTGTTTTCCGCCTATCAATAATGGCAAATAACTGTTCATTTTTCCCCTTTAATATTTCAGCTTCTAGACCGGCAGCTTCTTCTGTGGCTACGACTGGGGGTAAGTTACAATACGTCCTCTGTATATTATCCAACAATTTGTTAAGGGAGACATGCTAGGGTCGATAACTAGCCGATGTTGTTTGGAAAAGCCCTCACTTTCTCGGTACGATGTTTGTTTTTTGTTCTGACTCCATCAGAAGGATGAATCAAACATGACATAGAATAGCGTTGAATTTTGTGAAAAAAAAGGAGTTCGGTACTCGGATCACTTCAGTAGTTAAATCTCCAAGATAAAGGCAATATTTCTATTTTCTAAATATGGGAAGTGATAGGTTTGTTCTTTAACTCAGCTCGTAGGCTAAAATATAAATACCAAGGGAGAGAACTGAGTCTGCCTTTGATATGTGATGACCACAGATTGTTTTCAATGAGTATACTCTCTAATAGCTTTCCAAGCTTCCACACGCTAATCACATTACAAATTGCCCATTATGTATCTCAGTCAAAAAACTTCTACGTCGATGACTTTAATATCTCTGTCCAGCCAGTGGCTTCTTGAAATCATTTCATCACTAATTTCTACGGGGTATTTTCTGCTAAATTCGTGACAATGAGAGGAAAGGTAGAAGAACGTATAAACTTTATGATGATGAAATTTAAGCACAATAACAAGACATACTCATTACCAACGATGTAAAGAAAACGCACTAAATCATTGATGAAGGCAACATATTGGAATGTTAAGTGAAGCAATAACAAAAAATAACACTAAATATATGTCCAGTTTTCGCTCTAGCGTTGCCAAAGGTACTGAACAGGAAATCGCTTTGGACTGCAAAGAAGACTCGAGCAAATCGTGAAAAGTAGAAATAAATAAACTAGACGGTAGCATTACTATAATATCAAAGCCTTGAATAGTTTGGTTGTCTCTGGCTGTTAATGAAATTTCATTTCCTTTGCATGGTGAAAACTCTCCCCTGTTGTCATCATCATTGTCATCACCATCAGCAGCATTTTAGCGTCTGTCGCTGGATAAAGACCTTCCCAAAGATTCACCAGACCTCTTTATCGTGGGCATCATGGAGCCAGTACTTTCTGAACTTATCAAGTTCGTCACGCCATCTTATATTTTCTAAGCTGTGGTTTTAAATGTGATCTTTAAAATGTGACTATTGGTAGGACGCATTAGTTGTATATACCCTTCCTTCTAGCACTATTAGGATTTACTTGTACTTGAAGGTTGAGCTTGCCCTGCAAAAAGCTTGCCAACAAAGTGATTTTTCGCTCAGTTTCTTCTTCTTTTGGGTATTTCATGGAGATTTGTTGTCCTGAGTAAATGCAGTGGTTTACTTTCTCCAGTTCTGCGTCTTCGAATTTGGTGTTTGTTTCTTTGTTTCCAACATATTCGTTGTACATGACATTTGTTTTACAGAAGCTCATGACTTCCTCGCTGTCTTCATTCAGTCTCTCCAACATCATCTGGCGTTCATGAAGGTCTTAGGCAAAAAGAACAATGTCGTCTGCAAATCTGAGGTTGCTTTAGTATTATCTGTCTATTCTGATTCCTTTATTGCCCCATTTTAGACCCTGGAAGATCATCTCGAGGCAGGTTGTGAAGAGTTTGAGTGAGTTTGTTTTTTCCTTGTCTGACCCTTTTTCGAGCTAGATATCCGATTCTCTACTCACAGAACATTAATTAATACAACATCGCAACTGACCGGTCGGTACGAACACAAATACTTCAATTTTTTCGTTATCAATATTGATATCAGCCCTGGAGGAGACTTCTTCTTTTAAGACTTGAGCTTTTTTTTCACCTGCCAGCCTCAGGCTTTTCAGCATTATCACTACTCTGTAGAAGCTATTTTTCTTTATCTTTTAAAAGTTAGTATCTTCTACAACAGAAATATGTACTTTTCATTATTAACATCGTTATTAAAGTTATGATTATTATCAACTTGTTGCTGTACTTTTTGGTGGTGGCAGTGATACTGTTGTCAACACCAATTTCCCAGTGGTTATCGCTGAAGGCTGTGTGACAGCGCGTCTCAAGCCATCTGCTCATATCGTCCTTGCATGTCACTGCAGCCCTGTGATTTGTACTGTCTCCCCCATGCCTTTTCCCTGGATGTTAAGGCCGCTGCTAACAACTTGAGGTCGTAGATCTCATATTTCCAGTACTCTCCTCAGCATTCGTGCAGACACCAGTAGTGCTGTGGTCATTCTCAATCATTCATTTTATCTCCAGTTCCTCCAATCTCAGTTCCAGTGTCTTCAGTACTCTTACTATTATTGGTAATACCCTGACGTTCATGTTCCACACCCTCTTCAGTTCCTTTGCCAGGTCCTGATATTTCCTTGGCTTTTCACCCTCATTCGTATTAACTCTGTGATCTACAGGCACACCCACGTCTTTTATTCGGCGTGTTTTCTTTCTGTCGAACACGACTACCAAGTCTTTTTCTCGCTTGGATGGGATGATTAGTTAGGATGTCAAAGTCCCACAGTAATTCGTGGTTTCTTTCTTCCAGGATTGTCTCCTCTTTGTTCTGATACCATTTGTTCGCATGATCGAATCCCAGTCGTTTTCTTGTTGCTGGTGATGATGATGATTGCACTTGTTTCAAGATGTTTACTAAACTCAAATAGGTGCGACCCAAGAACAAGTTAAGATAAATGAGAGTTAGGGAGAATTTGTTGTCCTAATATTCCAAATGGGGAAAGCCTGCCTATCTTGAAAATCAACATTCGAAATCGTGTTTTTTGTCTTACCAGAGCCAGAACATCAACGGTTGATGCCAGTGAGAAATACACGACTATCTTAACCACGAGGCAGACCAGCAATTGCTTTAATAATGACAATAATTATTTATCTTCCTTTTTCTTTCTTTTTTGATTTCTTTTTTATTATAAGCAACTGTCTTTTCATTAGAAATTCAAGTAGCCTACTTCTGTCACCATCGCCATCAAAAATATTACCGTTTTCAGAATTTCCATTTCTTTTTATTTGGAGGATTAAATAAAATCGAAAACTTGAATTTAGTAGCATTCGATTCAGTTTAAGTATATGAATTTGTCTTTCTTTTCGGCGATCATACTTCAGTATTGAATTTTGGAATTGTTTGAAATGAGCGTTACCAAACAAGGCCGAAATATTATCAAAGAAAAAAGAAATTGAAAATGTTTTACATTCGTCGAAGTGAAAAACAAATGTATATATATATACATATATATATATATATATATATATATATATATATATATATATATATATATATTATTATTATTATTATTATTATTATTATTATTATTATTATTATTATTATTATTACTTTGTTACTAAAAACGGCATAAAACAACCAATTCAGTTTGATGAATAAATAATATATTAGCAAATATTCAAAAGAAAACGGATGTATTTCGGCTTCTTATGCCATCAACAACATTTAAAACCAAACTTTCCGAATGAGTTCAGCATTTAAATAATTACTTATGAACTCTTTCTTATTGCAATCGTCACTCTCAGCAAATATTTTTTATCCCCCCTTTCTTTCTCTCTGCCTCTTTCTTTCTCGTATCCTCCCAGTTTAACAATTGTTTCTTTCATTTTTCAGACCATTTGCATTCTTTATTCGTTTTTCCTTAGATTTCAGGATTCGTTCTTTGCTCCGTTTCGTTTCATCTCGAGTAAATTAAAGCAGCGTTCCTGTTTTTACCATTTCACATAATTTCATTACACTTACTCTTGTTAATGATATTTGGTCGTCTGCTGTTGTTTTTCCTCACGTCAAACGACCTTTCTTCTTTTACAACTACACCGAAGAATAAACTGTTTCGCTTCCTTTGCTTTATTTCTTCATGATTTTATCCTAATTTTTCAAAAATGTTTGATTATTTTCCATTTTTCTTTCTTTCTTTCTTCTTTCTCCATTTTTTTTAACACAGAAATTTCGAATAACTATTCAATCAATATATCAACTGATGAAGAACTGCAACAGTTTCTTTCATGTAAAGCAAGCTTAGAGTTAATGAATTTCTATATCTATAACTCAATCAATGTGAAATTTGCCTAGGTTTGCTTTTTTGCTTTTTATCTATCTATGTATCGATATCAATCCGTTAATATCTATCTATCTATCGATCGATCGATCCATCTATCTATCTATCTATCTATCTATCTATCTATCCATCTTAATCTGGTCTTATCTTCACTTATCATAAGAATGTAATCTAGTCACCTTGAATCTGCATCCTTAGTTGGCTGTACTTTTTCTTGAACTCACATTACCATCGAATTTCTGGTAGATGAAGTAATGTCTTCTACGGTCCCTTTTGGTAAAGAGGTTTTATTACTTCTTGAGAAAGTTTCATTTCTTAACCAGCTGTTCTGATGATGCTAATATGCCAAATTTCTGATGGTACTAATTATATTGGATTTCATCTAGAAAATTTACAACAATTTAGGGTTTTGCCACCATACTTGATGGTGTCTGTAATTCTATTGACATTCCATGAACGTATTGATCAAACATGGATCAAGATAAAAAACCGAATGAAAATTTCGTTAATTGAAAAATGATTTGGCGTAAGTAATTGCATGAATGTAGATCTGGATTTGTTTAGCTTTTAACCTCTGTGGCCGAACTGGTCAAGGTAATGTCCATGCTAGACGTGCTCCTAGAACATGGGATGAAAATTCAAGTCTCGTCCACGGTTACTTTATTTCTGACCCACGTTGCCCACTTAAATGGTCGTGAAGTCTATCAACTTGGAGCGTTGTGACAAAAAGGCAACAATAATAAGATGAAAGAAAAACTAATCTAAATCAATAATGAAAATAATTCATAAAAAGAATTCTGATAACTTGAGAAAATACAACAACTTTAAACTTAAGACAAAAAGTTACAAAGCAACCTGTTTTTAGCAGTGTGCCTTAAATGTAGTGAGATGTAACAGAACATGTCGTCAAGGTAATTCAGTCTTTTTCATATCGATATATGCGTTAATTTCTCAACACCTGAAACACCGGAAGATATCATTTGTATTTCTGATTCACTTATGCCATCGATTTGAAATAGTCTCATATTGGAACTTCCAGAGCCTGTTTGGTCGGATAGTTAGTTGCATACATACCGGCCCAAGTGGTTAGTTTTCGAGCCTAAGTAAAACATAAGATTTCGAATGCCGAAATCAAAGGTAGACCGGTCCTCTCCAGTTGGAAGATTTGCACCCTGCGGGTATCTTACCATAATTTTCCTTGTGTAACACAAAACAAGGCAGAGTGAATATCTTAGATAGATTCCCACGCCATAGAATAATGGTTAGTTCGTCAAACAAACCATTACCATTGTAGGTGCTCTTCTCTTGTGCCCTCATGCCAGACTAAGCTAAACTTATTAAAATAGATATCAGACTATAAAAGTGCGATAGACGAACACAATCTGTTAATTTTTACTCTATTTCTTTTTTTAGTATTGCATTTTGTGATCGGTTAAATGAACTGTCTTCGATTGTTTGACCCGGGTTAGCCAAAAAGTTCATCCTGTTTGTCATTAGATAGCATTAGGAGAGTTTATCTAACTGCATTCAAAAAGATCGCCTTTGATTTTATTGTGACAGTTGTCATCAGCATTCATTTTCTTCAATGGCCAAAAGTGGCGTATTTTTGTTTATTCACATTAACAGCTAAGACAAATTATCTACATTTCCGCCGTTTAAAGCTTTTTTTTAAAAACTTTAAGAAAGATAAAAAAGTGAAATAAACACAGACAAAGATTTGTGCTGAATGTTGAGATGGAAATGAATAATCGAACGTACTAAAAGTAGTTTGCGAGGTTTTGTGCCAGAGATTTCTCGCTAAACGATGCTTGAAGCTCGTATGGATCAGTTGAGGTTGACAGCGATCAAAAGAAGGCAACTTGAGACGATTATTTGAGTTATGCGATGCGGGGGATATCCAAAATGATCAAAATATTCAAATCAAGTGTTGGAAATCTTTTGAACCAGAGCGTTTGAGTCGCTTTGATCTGTGACACACATGAGTTAAGTGAGAGAAAAAAACTACTGGGTTTTATTTCTGCATTCGATTTGCTGCCTAAACGTCACGAAATTGTTCCGTTTTTGACACAAATTTTGACAAAAATGTAGAACACAAGCGACCGTGGGGGAAGGGAAACGAACCCTCACTAACCGTTCCAAAGACCTGACTTGATTTGTTCATTTTTATTTTATTTTATATCAATTATTTATCAGTTTAGTAATGCGTGTTGAGGGTTCAAGTGAATATTTGATAGAAGAACCCACTCTACTGAGTCGATGATCCATTTTAATTCAATCATTACAATAATGTATCTATTGTAAAACCACAATTCCAAAATGCTCACGTTTCAAATTTGTTTTATTTCCTGTACGATGTTACGTATTCGGATAGATAAATAAATTAGTAGAAACGTTCAGTAGACATCAAATAAGTTTAACCAAGTTTAACGCAAGGCTAAGGACACTGCATGAATCGAAATCACTAATAATATTTTGTCGAAAGTGACTCCCGAATGCCCACCAGTATGTTTCATTTACTCAACTTTCTTAGTCTCGCACAAGGCCAGATTAGTTGATCTCCATGTAAGAATTCAAACACTAACAACGGTCTTCAAGACTATATAACTAACCTTCACTCTACGACCGGCGCCTATTAATTTCTCTTCACATATAATCAAGCAAGATGTACGCCTGCTATGAAGTGGCTGCAATAATTGCGTATTTACCACCGGTGCCAGTGGTCGGGGTCAGTTATAAGTCAAATCTGCGAGTGCTGATTTTTTTCAGGACAATATGTTTGGAGGGTGGCGCAACACAATCTTTCTAATCCTATTTCCCTCCAGTTGGCCATATGCGATGCTAAGTTTTGTAGTCTATATTTCTTTACAGTCACAGAACCAAGATGATTTTCGTGAATGAACCCAATCGAGTGAAGTTCTTTTCTTATTTCGTTTTCTTGAATCTTATTCAGTAGCTGAGAATTTTCCTATCATTATTATTTTCATTCATATATTGGCGTCTTGGCATTTTTCTCAGTCTGCGTGCGTAAGAGAGCTTAAGTGTGTCAAGATGTTCTCCCTCACCCGGTACTCCCTATTGTGAGACGGTGGGGTGGTTTATAAGTGCGCGTGTCCTGCTGTGTCTTCTAATGAAAAGATGACGTTTGACGCGAAATTCAACTTGACAGAAACAAGGCTCATTGATCCAATATATGTTTCCCTTTCAGCAAAAAAAGTGTCAACAACTGGAGGTGAGTCTTGGGTAGCCAGTTCAGTGGTTGTGTGTCCTTCTTCATGTGTCCTCACCTTTCCTGTTCAAATAACTCTCTATCTACTTCCTTCGTTTCACACAGACTGTCATATGCAGTGTGCTGAATTAGATCTCTGAGGATTCCATCTTTGGAGCACTTCTCTCTATAATCACTATGTATGTTATATGTGGTAAAATAACTCTAATCTTTCAGAGTGTCTGACCTAGCACAAAAATTAAACACACAATATTAGTAAATAAACAAACCATCCACTGATCTTTTCACACTTTGGTCTATACTTTGTCATTCTAACGTCTGTC
Organism: Thysanoteuthis rhombus; assembly: GCA_963457665.1. Classification (NCBI taxonomy): domain Eukaryota; kingdom Metazoa; phylum Mollusca; class Cephalopoda; order Oegopsida; family Thysanoteuthidae; genus Thysanoteuthis; species Thysanoteuthis major. Next base: position 73,943,581 of record OY735198.1, read on the forward strand.
TTTGAGAAAAATTGTTATAATAGAGAGGTAAAGTCTGACATCGTCGACGCACATACAGTTCCAGAGTGTATTGAATTAATCATCTTTTTTTTCCTTTCTTCAGCGATTTTTTAATTACTTTGACTTTGCATAGTTTTGAAATCAGAAGACAACCTGATTGGTTTTGAAAATATTTCCATACTTTTTTTTTTTTTTTTTTTTTTACAAATTGCCCTTTTTCATAAAAAGATAATTCTCTAAAAAATGAATACTAAATACTTTATTGAAATCAGCTTATTTTTTCAACTTTCTGGTAAAATTTTGAATCTCTGGGTTCTAGGCTGAATGTGCCGACTTATCTATCACATCATGTTTTTTTTCAAGTGTAAAGAACCTTCAGAGGGGAGAAACGAATGAAAAAATCGATAAAATGTCAAAAAGTTATCAAAATTTTTAATTCAGTATAAACTGCCTGTCCCACACTTACAAACAATGCAAAATTTCAGTCGAAATAATGGAAGAATCGGCGAAGATAGGGAAAATCATGTTTTTTCTTTAATAGTTTAATACCCTCTGGAACCGGATGTACGCCGATGACGTCACCACTCTACCATTCAATTGATGCCATTTGTTCTATGTTGTTTCTATTTCTAAGGTTCTATTACCTTTGCTTATTTATTTTCTGATTTTCTTGTATGTATATGTTACCAAATCGGTGAAATTCTAACTATTGTTTTTTTCCAAAAATAAATAAATATTTAAAACGAGGATATAAAACAACTATTTTTTTACAATCAAAATTTTTCACAAAACATGAGTAAATATGGAGTTTTAACTTTTTGTACAAAAAATGAATACGTAGTTCTAATTTGATCAAAAGGTCATTCAATCAAAACAAGGATATAAACAACTATTTTCAGGATGAAAAATTAATGTAATTGGAGAGAAATCGAATCATTTTGCAAAAAAATGAGTAAATTTCAGCAATCACCTGATATCACCGATTCGGCGTAATATATACATATATCATACAAATTGGTAAAAGATGTCACTTCAATTCATAATGCCAGAGTAAATGATGTTGCAGCTTCTAGAAAATTCGGAACTCACCTTTTACTTTGATTGGAATACATTCTGCGCACGATAGAGTTACACGTGTCATCGATGCTTTCACTGGGACAGGTTCCTAATGTTTTCATTCCTTTTCCAATAGGAGAACCTGTCGAAGTGTGCCTAATGATAAAATCGACTTCTTTTTGCAGTTGGATGTTTCGATCGGAAAGGAGTGTGCATGCTACTCTTTATGCAACCTAATGATATTGACAGTTGTGCACGTGATTTTCTCAGATTTTCCCAACGATTTCGACGCGAATTGTGCTCAAAACATGGCCTGTTGCCTCTTCTTTTGTGAAATTCGATGTTTGAGTCATTGCAAAAGAAACAGATGACGTGTGCTGCCTTCTTTCTCATTTACGAAGCATTCCGATAAAATCATCAGCAGTGCATTTACGTTGAACATATAAGCCCTATCCCGTCAGTAATCTTTTCTTAAATTCCTGACCACTGACAATCTCTTTCTTTATTATTTTCAATGCATTTCTATCGTAAAATCATAAGCAATATATTCAAATTGTACGTATAATAACTCAAATAATGGATGCAGTGATTCTTGGCCACTGAAAATTCCTTTCTTCCTCGTTTTCAATGCATTTCTCCAGTAAAATGAATGTATTTAACTCTTTCAGGTATATTTCTTTTTCTTCAATGTTGAACATTTCTGTCATCTCTTGATCAGCCTTAGCAGTTAGCTAAACAATAGGACTGGAGATAAACTACTCTTAGATAGATGATATAAAAAATGACCCGCCTCATAGATACCAACGATTCAAAATTGGAATTGACATTTGGCCCACGATAATTCAAAGAGTTAAATGAGGTACATTATGACAACAGACAATACCTTTTTTTCTAATTTTCAAAGCACCGGCATACAATTTGCTACATCAAATTTCATCTTCGAAAAAAAAGCAGAATTCGGATTTCAATTATCAATTCCTTTTTTCTCTGTCTCAAGAATTTTTTTTTCTGTACATATAACGAGTAAAGTGAGTCGGGGATAGCGATGAACTAACAATAAAGTCAGTAAGCAACATTTAACAAGCCAAAAACTTTATCTACATATCATGGGCTAAAATGCAATCGGCGATAAACATCCAACTGCAATTATTGGTTCATTTTAACCTACTGCCGAAATTCGCTGTGTAACAATATATAAATTTATATATATATATATATATATATATATATATATATATATATATATATATGTGTGTGTGTGTGTGTATATATATATATATATATATATATATATATATATATAAGTGTGTGCGTGTGTGTGTGAAATGTTAGAGTGATTGAAACTCCTGACGTCTTCGCGCAATAAACCTATCAATCCTACAGACTACATGAATAGCTGGTTAAAAATAGCGCACGTGAATATTAACATGTAGTATATTGGTTTATCGTCTCGCAACATAAAAAAGATATTATCGTCTAAGCGAAGAGAAATCGTCAGTTAAACGTACAGATGAGATTTATGTAAAATTTTCACCGGGAAAGAATCGAAAAAGTAATTCAAATTCACGTGGACGAACAAACTCTTACCTCCAAGTACTTCGACAAGATCCATAAATCAAATCAGAGATCAGTTCCGCATAAATTTCCTTCCAAATGCAGTTTGACGTCTTTTTTTTTAATGTTTTCCCTTGCGAGATCCTACCAAATCCCAATACTGAAACTGCTTTGATCTTATGTCTTTTCTATAAAGAAAAAAAAAACAAAACGTTTCCTGATCCACATAATGACGGGTTAACATAGCTAACAACCACTAAGTGCACTCGTTCCTACCCACCACACACATACTGGTCTTTTGATATAGCCATCTTTTCCCCTTGTTACTAAATCGATATGTAATTTCTCCTGTTGGCTGCCATCTTTGGTTTCATTTTCAATGCCTGCTTTGTTTTGCAGCGGCTAAAAACCGCCTTTTTTTGCTAAAGCCAAGCCACAAAGCAATATTCACAATCTTTTCCCGCGCTGGCTTATTTGACATTTTTACAAATGGAGCTTCAACCACCACCACCACCACTGCCGTTTCTCCATTGGTTCTACGAAATTCTATTACGACCTTGGATATTACAGAATATCGTTTCAGGGCTTCGAGAACTCGCGAGATAGAGCACAAAACGAGTTTTCTTTTTGGCGTCTCCTTTTCTTTTTTTTTTTTTCGTTTCCCTCATCTTTCATGTCCTGGCGCGGTGAAATGATGTTCCTAAAAGGCCTATCGATCCTATTGATCCTCGAGGACGTTTATGAGTCCACTTATTTAGCATTTAACAACGACGAAATCCTATTCCGGTTTCGCTAACATTGTCAACATATCCAGGACCGGAAAGACTATTTTGTGGGCGATTTTAAAAATTCCCCAATGACAGCATTATTCCAAAATTAGTTTTGGTCAGTATTTTTGTGATTGATTTTCTGCTCTTTAAAGTATGATTTTGTGGCTGGCCATCGATTAGCTGATGTCTGATAGCAACATTGAGTAATTCTTGGACATATTCTCTGACAGATCCGCTCCTATCTGGATCAAACTATCAAATGTCATAGTCTCTTTTACAAAAATAGATATACTTGAAAAAAATCTTGAAAAAATCTCGGACATCAAATGTTTGAACAATAATTTTCGAACAAAGAATGAAACGCAGTCAGAATCTCTAAACCATAGAGTTTAAACCTAATGGTGGACTCATCCGTGAACTTTTGGTTCTTGTTTCGAAACTAAATACTGAATACTCAGTTGAAAAAGTGTTTTTTTACTGGAAACTCTTGCACACATCTGATATATTATAGTAATGATATAATGTCTGTAGTAACTTTGATGTTTGCTGGGGGCTCAACACTTATGGCCTTGTACCAGATTAAATTAGGCTTAATGAATGAAATAAATACCTAAAAGTATCAGATGCCATCCAACAAAAGAATATAAATCTGAAATAACTCGTGTTAATTTATGCAAAAAACTTTTGATAACTATCATTATTATATGCTGATTTATTTGAACTGTTGTACTCATCTCGGCCGTTGCATCCTCCAGCCTTCTTCAATAGTTCACAGCATGCAGTAACATTCTCAGAACTTCTTAATTCGCTTTTAGAAATTCTATAAGTCTGTACTAAAATATGATTTACTGAGATTTATAATTAAGTAATGTGAATGTTCTTTCGTAAATGTTAAGAAATTAATCATTATTAATTGTAACAAAGGATAATATGTTTAAATGTCTTGCAAGCAAAAGATAACTTTAAAAATATATCAATGGAATTTCTATGATTTACATATTACGAGTTTTTATCAGGTTGTTTGGAAAATAATGACAGTTTTTTGTTGTTCGTATTTTTTCATTGAGTTGATGTGGAACTCTTTTATCAAACTTTTCCACTTAACCTTTTCGCGTAAGATTGAAAACGTTCAGAATATGTGACATTTTTCTGATTGTTTGGGGTGGGTTTTGTTCGACGAATATTTTCAGCTGTTTGCTTTCAATCAGTTGATTAAAATGAATGCCTGCTGCTCTTTGATCTTCGAGACTCAAAAATTTACAACGAAACTTCTGAAACAGTAGCTGCATACTAAGATCGGAAATGGTTCTTTCACTCAACGCTATGTCAATATTGGAAGCTGTTTGAGAAGCATTATGACCAAGTTTATAACTATGCAAGAGGATTAAATGCAACTCATCTTTTCTTTATCTTCCAGTTTAAGGGTGTATACCGTCTTCGTATAACTCTGAAAATAAACGGTGAATACTAGTGTGAAGAGCACATATCAATCATTAAGACGAGCCATATATATATATATATATATATATATATATATATATATATATATATATAGTTAATGCAATATTCTGTAGTAATCTTGTGAGACAACTGGAAGATGGTGTCTGGAATCGGCCATTATTTTCCGAACACCCTCTTAATACGCAATCAAAAATGTGTTTTGATAATTTGTACCAAGCTTTCTTTTTCTCTTCACTCTTGAGGCTATATATATATTTTTTTCAATTCAAAGACAACTTTCCGAGTTGAAATACACAAGAAAAATAAATTCCTTCACACAATTGATTATTGATAACGAGCACTGATACCAAATACACTAGACCAATTGATCAATCAATTAATCGTTATTAGAATGAATAATGTAAAGAAAACTGAATTTCAATTTTTCAGCTAAAAAAACAACCGGTCCTTCCGCTGCAGGTGAGTCTCGCGGCCAGTAGGCCATTCGTTCATGAGTCAGAGGACATTCACGCGCACTCTGAATATATCTATCAATAGATCTCTTTCAGTTAATCAATCGATCTGTCTATCTCTCCATTTTCACATTATGTGTGCATGCATCTATACAGTCATACAGACATAAGCATATCTATGCTTGTGTGTCTGTGCCTACACGTCTCTGTACAATGGAGCGATGTTTCGTTTTTGATATTTCTTTTTACTGAACGATTCTGCAATCAATCGATTCATCGTTTACTTCATAGTATTTGGCGTCTCTCTCTTATTTTTCAATCCTCCTCTCGGTCTATTTATTTATTTGCCTATCTGTGTTGTTTTAGTGACATCATCAATACAACCTTTATAATGAATAAATATTTTTTTCTCTTTTTGCGGTGATCGTACTATTGTTTTGTTTTTATTTTGATATTTCGACGTTTCACTCAACATCGTTTTTAAACTGAATGGAACGTTACGAAATTTCTTGTTGGTCAACTTTTTCTAAATAACATAATCGCAGCTCCTGCATATGAAAAAGATGGCTAAAACTTCATATCACGAAACTGACAACCGATTCAGAACAAGAACCTTGCAACGTTTCAGTCAGCGTTGACTAACGACGTCGAAAATTTACAAATGAAAAAAAAAATAGATAGTACGTTAGCCACAAAGAAAATATATATTTATCTATCTCTCTATATGACATCATTATCAGCCATTATGTACACAGATTAACCAAGGCCTTTCCTATCTCTTTCCATGACGAACATGATTGCGCTAAACTCTGCCATGTCTTACCGGTACACTTTTTTTATCTTGTGTTTTCATCTTGTATTTGGTATTTTCCTACAGTGTTTGCTATCCCATAAGCATCAATCAGTTAGCCTGTGGCGCCATCTACTGTCTTTTTTTATCGTTAAGTGCCATCACTTTGCAGAGTGTTAGAGCTTTAAAATAAAATGAAAACACTTAGTATTGTAGCTCTAAAAACAACGGAAATGGTGCAAGCGGAAGATTTTTTTTCTGCAATTTCATGGGGTTGGGCATTTATCATGCGCACCCACTCAAATATAGACATACAATATACGCAAACGCACACAGACACACATGCACACACTCAGACATATATGCACACACACACACACACACACACACACGGACTCATATACATACACATATATATCTGTGTATCTCCTTCAACTTGTTATTGTCAGCACATAACCTTTTTCAACAGACTTTTTTCTGGATGAACATCAATTGTTTCACTC
>OY735198.1:73955166-74007666 GCA_963457665.1 Thysanoteuthis rhombus
TCCTGCCTGTTTATATTTCAACTTTGCTCTTCCCATATTACCGCGTACACTTGTGGAAAAGTTGATTTAGCACTGCTCTGCCCGAATTTGAAGGAAATTTTGTCCTCCCTTCTGTCGCTTACGTTCATGTTATCTTCGACAAAAAGGAGCCAATACGCTATCATATGGAACTGTGACTGTACGAGAAATTTATCAACTTTTATATATGACATAAGAAAGTTTTATAGACTTTTTGCTAAAATTGCCTGCAATCGACTTTTACACAAGTACGGTACTTCTCTCTGGTGGTTTTGCAAACTAACCTCTTCATTTTCTGCAGACCAATCCCGTGAGCCCTCACAATAATTCAGTTTTAATTATGCTACACAGATGGTCAGAATTGTCATTATCTATTTTAAATGACAAGAACCGTCGTGTTACTTTATACATAGGTTAAGATAATCACGATTAAAGGATCCACTTTAGTGTACAGATATTCGTTTAAATAAATTTGATTGTTTCGTTTTTTTAAATTTTGTTTCCGTTTGATTTTTAAATTTATTCGTTGTTTCTTTTCATTTCTTTTGAATATGAATTGACATAAATCTGTTTAACTAAAGTTTCCGATTCCTGCGCAATTCTAAATATTTGTGATCCTTTCAGGGAAGGGAAGAGGAGGTACTGGGGCTGGAGGTGAGTGCTTGCAAACGGCCTTTGTTGCTGTCTATTATTGTCTTATATGTTGTTTGATGTCTCACACTCGATGAAATAAACGTGGTCCTGGCGAATTGAGTACAATGGTTATTATTCACAAACAATTTTTTGTGTGAAATTCCAGGATGAAGCAACGTCATTATTCCATGAATTATTGACTTGTTTTTTTCATCACAGCAGCTCAATCGATGAGTTCTCCGATTTTCTTTCCCCCTCTCTCTCTCTCTCTCTTTCTCTTTCTATCACTTACACACATATATATATATATATATATATATATATATATATATATATATGTGTGTGTGTGTGTGTGTGTATATATATATATATATATATATATATACAAAACCAATGTAATTCTCTTACTCACATTCCAAAATATAAATGAAATAGAGAGAAGGGGGAGAAAGAGAGAAAAGGTGTAACCCTGTATATTTACCTTGGGAAAATCGGAGAACACATGGACCTAGTTGTTCAATATATCTGTGTGTGTGTGTGTGTGTGTGTGTGTGTGAGTCAGTGTTTATATATATATATATATATATATATATATATATATATATATATATATATATATATATATATATATATATATATCTTGTCTCATTCATTCACTGTCCATATCTGTTCTAACGATTCACAAGGTTAAGGGGGTCCAACATACACCTGCAGAAGGCAGAGAACATATTGGTATAAATAAAAACAACAATGATTCAGATTTATGGAATCATCATCATCTACTGTTGATAAAACATCTTATCATTTTCATTGTTCCACTCTCATTATAAACTCACACTATCATGTGATGTTTAAAATTCAAAAATCAATGAGTTAATGGTGCACGTTTTAGCAACTCTATTCGTCTTTATAATCTAAATATCAATGTGATTTATTAACTACACTAACACACCCACTAACAAACAAGTATTCAGATCAGATTGATTTGATTGAACATAATCACTATTGATATTGCCATCAGTGAGCTGGTTTTACAACAAGATCTCAATTAGTTTGAGTTTGGATAAGGCGTAAAATAATTTAGTACAAATTAGAGGTTGTTATGAATTCTTAGACTTCAAAGAAGGTGAAAATAATTCTACATCGGATTTATTTTAAGAATGTTTACGCTTTTATAGAAACTAGGATTTAACTTATTCTTATACTTATGTTATGACAATTCCAATTAAGAATCCAATTAATCCAGATTTGACTGTATGTTTGATTTCTATAAATCAAAGCTAGTCTAGACCATTGTGTTCGATGTTATGGTGGTTGCAAGTGACCATGCGAGATTCGATTATCTGAAAGTTTCTAGAAACAATTGTTGAGGTTTGATAACCGTGTCTTTACGATTCCGGAAGTCGAGCGGAAAATGATATGATGATTATATACAACAATAGCTAAATTTCTAATGACCTAACTTAATCTCCAATCATAATAGAATATATAAGTTCAATGGATATTGATGTTGTGCAGCGTTCTGATACTTCTTGTAGCCGTATCCGTGGTTTGTAGAAATCCTGGAGACACGTGAAATTCTGGGGATACTAGGGAGTCTCTGGTCGGGAATCGCTGGGAGTTGTTTTCAGAGAGTTATATGCGTTTGTTGAATACTTTCAGTAAGTAAAGTCTGTTGATATGGATAAGACAAAGAAAAACTATGTACATCTAGGAAGCCCTCATTTGAAAACCCGAATCGTTTCAAGAGCTAGGAAGCGTCGTCGTTGTAGAGAGAGAAAGGTTGATCAGGGTGTGTGTGTGTGTGTGTGTGTGTGTGTGTGTGTGTGTGTGTGTGTGTGCTTTCAGTGTGTTGCGTTTATCAATCTCACTCTCTCCAATGAGCTCTCTGTCACCTTGATACGTATAACTCATCCACCGGTTTTGATTAACCCCTCCCATGGTGCCGTCTTGCCACAAACAAAGTTTCAACGCTTCATCTTGCAACAATTATAGGAAGGGGGAACAACATTTTGAGAACTCTTAATCAATATCAACATCATTTTTATACCTCCGTGTTATAAACCACAACGGTAGCTCTTCGACTTTCTGTGTTGTTGGATCAAGGTTCTCCAAATTTCCCCCGTCTCGTCTCTGTAAATGATCATTCACCGAACTTCCAAGAGAGGGAAAGAAATAAACAGTTTTTTGCAATAAGGCGAATTCACTGGCTTCGTATCAGATAAATATAATTCTAATCTTACTGTCACTCGTGCTATGATAATATTTATTGATATTTATATATTATTGAACGATGATTACTTAATTCAAACAAATATGATTAGTATCTGAATAATATTGATACTAGAACTAGTGTAGTTAATTCTGACGTAATATGAAGATTAACAAAACCCTTATATTCACATTTAATCTAATTTTCAATCATCTGTTAATAAATAATTAATTCATTGTTTTGATTACTCTTATATCTTTTTTCGTTGTAAATTTTTAAAAAAGCATATTTATTGAGGGTGTAGTTGGCTGTTTAATTTTCTATAAAAAACCTTTCATAGTACCGTTAAGAATTTTTTTTAAATCATAAAAACGAATATACAGCAATTACGTGTTCATTACAATATCCAGACGTTCATATTTGGCTGTTTGCTTTCTTTCTCCTCAACCTTTGCTTTTTCGTCTTCCTTGATTTCCCTCTTCTTTTTCCATTTTTTTTACTACTCACTGCTTTTTATCATTCTTTCTACTTCTCCTTCTACTCATAATCGACAGATACTATGAAATATTTCAACTCTTGTGCGATAGTAATCCGTGTCATTATCGATTGTCACAACTTTACCTACTGTTGCATCTATGACGACGATGATGATGATAATGATGGTGGCTTGGAATCTGAGGAAGAATTGAAACCATCCAGACTGCATAATTACAGAAATTAGCAAGAATACTGAAAAGAATACTGAAGTACTGAAGAGACTTGCTGTCGCTTAATCGCTAATGAAAGTCAGCAGATACTTGCTTATGGAACGAAAACATGTGAAGTTATTCGACTTTTACAAAGGACTTCATAAATCAGGGTCTTCGCTTGTTGGGTTCAGTGTGAAATGCTGTGGCATGTACAGAAATATCTGATATGATTGGAACCATGTAGCATTTTCTGTTGAATGGAAGTCTTCATCCTTAACAAAGGATAAGCCTGGAGTGCCTTGTGTTGAGATCAAAGTTAGCCAACTGGTTCTGCAGATTGTTACTTGCTGTGTAGTGAGTTAAGTCCTGACTGGATTCTCGGTTCTTGTGGCTCTATTCCCAAACTAAACCAAGTTTAGCAAAGGAAAACATGATTGGTATCAAAAGTCGGAATATTGCCCCAACACTTCTGTTAAAGAAAAAATTCATGGATCGTCACTAACCTAAGAATCTCCAAATGAATGAAGAATTATGCAAAGATGCATATTTTTGGAAGATAAAACAAGTAATTGTAGTTGATTTCACGACTATTAAAAACTGGAAGATAAAATAATCCATGATTATACCTTGTACATTGTATATTTATATCAATATTATCCAAATTTTTATACACCAACATCTCATAAAATTACCAAGCCTTAAATTCATTATTCTAGTAAAGTTTCAGTGCTTATAGACAGGCCTCGATGTATAATTTGCTCAAAATTACACGAAAGCATGCATATAGCATGAACTTGAACATTGACTACGAGGACAACTTTACCGACCTTCTATCATGATGAACTTTCCTTGATTTATCGTTTATACACACGTATCATGTAAGTAACCATCCGTGTCATTTAGGTCAAAAGAAGCATTCTTTTCACATTATTGCGTATATGATATTTTAAACCAACAAAGGCTAAACAGCTACAGAATATAATGCTCAGCCTTTGCACCAAACTTTATTTTGCAGCTCCTTATTTTTTATTCTGTTTTTCATCGAACATCATGTTGTAGGGACAAACATGTTGATGCTGGACAAACCCAATCCAGAAGAGAAATTGGCCCAGACCGGAATTGGGCATGTGTAATTTTCTCTAAAATAACACAGATCTACGAATTCTTTCTTATTTTGTATAATATCTTTGTTCCCTCCGTTAATCCTCTGCTTTATTTGCTCCTGTTTCTCTTTCCAATAATACCTTTATGTCTGTCTCTTCTTTCTCCAATAACTACTTTTTGTCTTCTCTATCTATCTGATCGTCTTCTGACACACAGCCGATACAACTTTGGTGACTGAAACATCTAACAACGGTAGGTCACACAAGCATATAAAGTCATGCTGTAGTTGCTTATAGAACAAGTTTTTAATATATTCCCTGTACTTTTTCTTTGGTAGTCATTTTTATTTATTCATCCATTTTGAAAGTCAAGATGAACTGCGCATGTCTGTAACAGCTTTTCCTGTTAGTGAAGGAAGTGGTTGAAAACCCCCAAATTGTATGATTTGATGAAGCCATACTGTAGTTGCTTATAGAAAAGTTTGATATTTTCTTCTGCTTTTTTTGCTCGTCATATTTATTCCTTTTTGAAAAAAATTAAGAACGATTGCGCATGTCTGTACCAGCTTTTTTTGTCAGTGAACAAAGTAGAAGATCAAATCCAGAAGTATCTGATCCGCTAACAACAGAGCTGATCTGTAAAAAAGACAAAAAATGAGGGGTAAAATCCTGCGAACGAAGTCCAAAGGAAAGGGAAAATAGTTATTAGCTTCACATTAGTGAAAATATAGTCGATTTCTTTTTTTAGTTCTGATTTCATTGATTTTTATTATCATAATTTTATCTATGTTATATCATTTGAATATAATACATACACCATTACCAGCACTGGTTATTAATCCTGTTATTTAAACCATATTTTTTTATCTTCAGCACTGATGACAATATTATTAGAAATGTTATAGATTTTATCAAAGATCTTTATCAATATAGGAAGTTTACTACAATGGGGCAAAAATATTCTGTATATTTTTATCAGTATATATACTTTTCAGACCTATCTGGTTACAAGTAAATTCATTGATAACATGTTAAATATTATTTCATCATATCTACCATAACTTTTTGTCCGTAAATAGTATTGTAAAAAAAAAAAACAAGTCAAGTCACCATAAAAATCGTTTTAAAACTGCGTAAGATAATACAACTCCTCCAGTTATTCAATATATCAACTTCTATACCACCGGTAAATGTGTGTGGTTTTTTCATGTGACTCTTAAAATTTCATTACAATAATTCAATCATTATTGTTTTCCTATTATAGATGATATTATTTCAGTATAATTAATGGTTCAATGAATTATCGTTTGTCTTATAACTGCTTACGTTTATTCCCTGCAAAATTTACGCACAACACGCATGCTCACTGGAGTGAAAAAAGAGGGAAAAGATTCCCTTGATAAAATTAAATTCATCCACTGTCATTACATAAAAAAGGAATATTTTCCTCAAAAAAAAAAACACTAACGTTTCATTCACTTTTTCCACAGAATCAAAATTCAATGTACTTTTGATGTTTATCATTCTACTCTGCGATATAGACGTTGTTTTTGTCGTTGTTAATGTGGATCCATTGTTGTTAAATGATTGTTAGAAATCATGCTTAGCGCTAGAAACTTCATAACTGAAGACATGTCTAAACTAATCTGAAATTCTTAAATGAAATATTGTCATTATCAATTATTTATTAGTTTATTTCGTTTATTTCATCATTGTTGCTTTTCTATTGTCATGCTCAGGTCGCTTTTACATTCTATAATCGTCAAGTAAGCAGTATGGATCGGAAGAAGCCCAGATTGGAATTTGCAATTTGCATCTTTGGGATCCCATCTGATATGGACAAGGCCTTACCATTTTGGAAACGGATACCCATCAGCAGGCAAAATTCGGATAAAGCCTTATGTCTAGATTATTCTCTATCTCATTTTTCACGCGCTATATCGTTTGTTAATACTTAGTAGTATTAGATGTAATGGACTTCAGATTTTTCAGATGAAAAGATTATCATTAATATTTTTCTAGTTTATCTTTCATCGTATTATTGTTACTTTTTATCGTCATAACCAGTTTTTTTTTGGGGGGGGGTGTTTGTTTTTTTTTACATTTTACGACCATTCAGTGAGTAGCATGGATCAGAAATGAAGGAATAACTCCCGACGAGGTAACTTCACTATTTCCATGTTGCTTACTAATCAGTCGTAGAATGTAAAAACGACGTGGCCATTGCGATAAAAAGCAGCAAAAATAAGATGAAAAAAAAACAGAGAAAAATGATAAAGTATTTAGTGTAAAAACGACCTGATAATAAGATGAAAAATAAATTAATCAAAGATTTATACCGGAGACTTGTCTCAGAAACGATGTCACACAATATGGTGACTTTCTCAACATGATTAGCGTCACAGTTTTTAAAACCTTCTTTTAATATCAATTCATTTCTGTAAGTTTGCGGTAAGTATAATAAAAAAAAAGCATCGACAAACAGATATTTCTCTGAAACGGTTTGTATAAGTATTTTAAGGAATGCATTCTTTGTAATGGAATGGATCCAACGAATGGAAGTATCTTCACTTTTAATAGTACATCAAGTAGTAAAACAGTTATTTTTACCAATTTCTTTTTTGGGAATTCACTGTAAAATTTAAACTGTACAGTTGTTTCAAAGTTGAAGATATTTTACAAGAAAAAATATATATCAATGATTCGATGAATTTTGATACAAGCTGGAATCCATCTTTCTTGAATTCAAAAAACATCTTAATTGAGACCTTGTCAACCATTGTTATCTTTTGACTTGAATTTCTATTTTCGGAGGTGCATAGTGGCGTAACCGCTACCGCACGGAAAATGAAACAGTGAAATTCGAGTTTTGGCTGCGGTTATTTACATCCACTTATCACTAAAACCCTTGAGACAGGCATGGATCCACTTACTCTGCTATGGGTAAATAGGAGGACAGTTGAAACTTTTGTAAGCCTTGTAAAACAGTCCACCAGAAAGAAGAGTAATCTGGTGAGAAAATTATCCACAGCTTGGCAGTCACCTTAGCTGGTCCCAAGCTCGGAGAGTAGAAGGTTCACCATGGATTCCGTTACTCCAATCCCTAAAACCTTCTTGGTGCTGAAACCGCAGCCGAGTGGTTGCGATTCTAAGCTCCACGAGGAGTCTACAAGAATAAACGGGTGTTTCTTTCATCTCAATTCAACTTGTTTCTTCGATTTCATATTTTCACTGTTTAGTTTTTGAATAGTTGTGATAAAGAAGCAACTGAAAATAAGATGAAATAAATACTTGTCGAAAATCAATAATGGTTTACAATGCATCATCTAATGAAAAAAGAATTCATAGAGATATCTCTACTATTAATACAACTAGTTTGCGTAAAAAGAATAACATCAATTATGGTTCCTGGCGATCTGGGAAAATAGAGTATGTATGGTTAAATTCGATTTTCCGACACCGTTAGCTTTAGTGGCTCAAATAGTGAAGCAGCCTTCGTATATAGAATGGGTTTTTAAGGTTGATTCTCACCTCGTTTATGTCTGATCCATCCTGTTTGCTGGTCGTTGTGGAATAGCAGTCCGAGAAGTCACGTCGAAAATCGTTTTGACTGCTGGGATTTTTGGAAATGCCAAGTGCTCATAATTGTTCATTTCGCGCTTTTTTTTTTTCTGTGTTATCTGCTGTTACCCACGAATTACTCTCGTAAGTGATTCTCGTGTGAGTGATATTTTGGGGTTTTTTTTATTCGAGTAAAATTGACGTGTTTTTGTTGTTTTAATTAACTGTTTATTTCTTAGCTGAATGACTTTTTGTTTGCTTTTTTACGGTATTCCTTTCAGCTAAAAAAACGCCTGGAGGCGCGGGTGGAGGTAAGTCATTGGCCCTCTAGAATCGATCATAGTCTTCAATCACGATGTAATGATTGCACACTCTCTTCCGGGATGTCCTCTCGTGGTTTCTCAACAAGAACTTCTCGTTCATAATCTTTATCTGTATAAAAATAATGTCTTTCTTCCTGTACTTTGCATAAGAATAATGTCTTTCTTCCTTAACTTTTTTGCTGTTATATGACTATTCACATGGTTACATTTCTGATTTGTATCTAAAAGTTATTCATATATATATTGTCACACACTAGTATACCTTTTTCACTGTCTTTGCATAGTCATCGTTGTGTCTTTTCTTGTCGTGTATATAATGTCAGGATATATGTGTATAAATGCTTACACATGTATACATATACGTCTCTGTGTTATTTTTGTGTACATTTGAATTTACATATATATCCATGTGTTATGAGTGTATATGCATGTTGTCGTGGTGTCCATCTACTCACGCTATTCAGATATATTTGTCGTTCGAGTCAGACGAGACCAAACCTTAGACAGAAGAGAAGACGTTTGCCTACCAATATTATGTGTTATCGCGTACTTGTATACACTCATGTCATTGTGTGTGCGCGTGTGTGTGTTTTTATGTTTATGTGTGTGTGTGTGCGCGCACCAGAGGAACATAAGCGGTATTATCAAAAAACCTCGGATGCAGCGTACAGTTCTGCAGACAAGAATTCAAATAGATTTTTAAAGAACCAATGTTTAAAACTAGACTATATATATATATAAATATCTATGTGTGTGTGTGTGTGTGTTGTATGTGAGTGCATTTTAGTGTTCTAAAATTCTCGTACATGTTGGCTTTTTGTAACTTGGTTTTACTTGAACAAGAAATTGCTATATATTTTGATTCTTGGGATGCATATATATATATATATATATATATATATATATATATATATATATATATATATATATATGCGTGGGTGTGTGTATGTATGCGTATATGTTTGTATATAGATACATTCGTATATATGTGTGCGTTTGCTGTATATGCGTATATGCTTACTTATATGAATAACGTATATTCATATAAGTAAGCATATATGCATATACATACATATGTATGCATCTATGTGCTGCCTGTATTTTTGCATCCCATGTTCAAGAAACAATGGAAACTTGATAGACAATTCGTACTGTCTTTCATGAAAGAGAATGTGTCATGTTCAGAAAACTACCAAGTCTGATTTATGCAAGCAGTTTTAGTTCAACAAGTAAGCTCTATCAGAGCATATTATTGAACTTACTGTATGCTATATGTTTGCGTGTTATTTGAGTTGTATTCAGCAGCGTTTATGATATTAGCCATTAGCTTGTATCTTTACTCTCAGTCCAATTAATGAAGTCTTGTGCCGTAGTAAATTGAATAGTATTATTGATATTTATCAACACGCTCCGAATTGTACACGGACACTATTTATTTCCAGTACTTTAGAACTGATCTTTGATAAGATCTAAAATTGGATATTGAGCCATCAATTTTCAATATGCCACCCATCGCAGCCACTTTCCTTGAGTAAAATACTGTTTACTTTTTTATTGCTAATTTATAAATAAATGCATTTGCTGCAACCATTTATTATGGATTTAGTCATGGTTTCACTTTTCATACTATGGAATCTTAGAGCTTAAGTGTAAGTGTTATGATCTGCTGGATATGGTTAAAACATTATTTTGTCTATCATTTTTAAGACGATGGTGGTGATGGTAATGGTGGTAGTGATGATGATCATGGTGGTTATAATTGTGGTAGTGGTAGTGATGATATAGTTGATGATGATGATGATGGTAGTCGTCATGATTGAAGTGCTGGTAGTGGTAGTGATGATGATGTTGAAGATCATAAAATGACACCTAATATTTTCAACAAGAGATATTGCTTCCGCAGATATAAAATGCATACTTTTGGGTAATTGAAATCTGGCTAATACATGCAAGTCATTGAAAATTTAACATTGTTACCATGACAGGTATGAAAATCATAGCTGCAATAAAGTTGCGTGAATTAGTCTGATATAAATGATATCCGTGTTAAATCCTACATCTTTAATCATGTATAATTCAAATTTGGAATTTTATAATTGCCCAAACGTGTCCTTCTATATCACAATTCAAGATGGCCACCATGCGTGGATAAGATGCTGTTGTCTACACCAGGGCTATCTAAACTGTGTGAAGGGCTGGTCAAAGATATCTGGAGGGTGATATGAACTTTTCTGTGCATGCTTATCAGATATAGACCAGTCAAGCTATATCTCCAGTAGATTTAAGAAGGGTTATGTTAGTACTTCTTTAGGTTGGATAGGTCTCTGTTACTGTAAAGGGGGTGATGCTTAGTAGACTTTCTTGCAGTAGACCCTAGGTTTTGGTTGATATTTTTATCACCTATTTTGAGTTTTGGAATTGAGCCATGGTTACTATCTTGGAAAATGGCGACCTTTTCAAATTTTCAATGACTCGTATGAATCATTCAAATGGCAATTTTACAAAAATATGTATGGTAAATAAGTATAGCTAATTATGTCTCCAGTGTCATATTATATCCATCACCGATAAGAAAATTGATCTGAAAACTGACAACCGTTTTTGAATGACTACCTTGAGCAACTCATTGAAAATTCATGATGGCTCAATATCCAAATTTATTTTGGAATTCCTTCGACTATAAGTGTATCAAATTATATGCTTTTATCACAAAATGCACAGTTATTTGGTTAAGCTGTCAAACTATACTCCATTCCATCTTGATTCTAATTTCAATCATAGGTCAAAGTTTGCCGACTATCATAAGCACGATATTAATACCACCACCACCATTATCATCGTAATCCAGGTTTTCTATTAGGTTGCTAAACATGAAACGTGTTTAATAGTGTGATGAACGATATGAGTAACACAAAAATGGTAAATATATAATCAAATTATGACCTATTTGACGCTATAACTTTCTGACCATCATCTAATGATATGCTATTTCCATTAAAAAAATAGGTTTAGTGGTCACTAATTCAGCAAAAGCACGAATGGTTCACCGATTTTTTAACAGATGTGAAGTTCAAAATGCTTGAAATGAGGATTATCTGTGGAAGAAATGCATACCCCAATACTTGAGCTTAGACACAGTCAACTAAGAGGTGTGGGTCATCCATTCAGCTCGTGTGGGACCCATTTTTCCAACTTTTCGATCTTTTTCTATTGCATTGAGATGACGTAATATGGTCACCTTTGTAGCCATAAAGTCTTCAAAAATACTCGAACCATTGTTCATGAATGATTGACCATATTATTATTTTTTCTATTCGTCTTCCTTTTTATATATTCAAGTACCTGCTGATCAATATTCGATATAATCGTTGTCTGGTGTAGATAATTGATATTTTTGGTTTTCTGATCTGGTAATAAATAGATAGGTGCTTCACATCCTATAATAACTTTTCTCTCTCTAAATGAGGTTCTAGTTTCCATCCAATGATACTTCGAATATATTTGTATTTAGATCGTCTGGACAGTTTATAAACTATTGCTGTTCAAATCAAATTATGCCTACTTTTCCATTATTTCTGAGTCATTTTAGATTTATCGATGAAAGTACTATTTCGTACTACTTGAAACATTATTAACAACAATGATTTGTTATGAAGTTTTGTCTTATTTCAAAATCCTGATGAGTAGCCAGTGTAAATGTCTGTTTCCTGTTAAAGTTTCTTTCCCCGAGCGTACTTAAGCGTACAGCATTTCATCTGAAGTATACTATTTGTACCATTGTACCTACAAGCCTTTTGGCATCTGATTCTCGAGACCCTGGTCATTCGTCGCCGGTAGAGGGGGTTAAAAAAGTTTCATATCTATATGAGTGACAACAAGTCTTTTCCGATTAAGGGAACGGTTACAAGTACGGAAAACAGAATTAGTGAACAGATTTCGAGTTTCGACCGAGCCTATAAACTTCGTCCATAAGCCCTTGATAAATCAATAAAAAGCTATTTGCTACTAAAACCACAATAGGAGCCTGCAGGAATAAACAAGTCTACTCAAATCTCCTACACCATCCTCGGTATTATTACTGCCGTGGTGAGGACAGTCTCAATTTTATTTTCTTCAGATCCCCAATTTTTTGATCTTGCTTCAAATGTCTTGGTACAGTTCCAAGTGTACAAACCATCGTGGACACGATCCTAACCTTCATGTTCCACAATAGCTTCAGCTCTCAAGCAAGGTCCTTTTTTTTAATTCTTCACCGTGCAATCTATTGAAACAACCTCATCTTCGATTTGATTGACTTTTTACTTACTCAATGAATATATCTTTCCTTCAGGCTTGGAGGGAATGGTTGTTCTGGTTCTCATTCCTAGAGTGATACACACATTTTTATTCTCTTCAAAAGCCTCTGGTTTGTGCACATACCATTTGTACAGAACCAAAACTGTTTGCATTATTCTCATTGTATTATTGTTCTTGGTATGTCTTTACTGCTTTTATCATTATTCGTAGCTGGGATATCTGACATTGCCCGGGGAAAATCGACAATGCATTGAAAATATGTTCTTTATTTCTTCTTACCTAACGCAATAAATAATCCGTAAAATAACAAGTAAAAAAAGTAATTGAATAATTACTTTTAATTCTATCATAGGGAATAACTTAATTTAACAGTTACACAGAGTAATGTGTCCCTACGCTTCATCCCCTCCCTTTCCTTCTCAGTTTTGTCATTGAGGAAAATGGAACACCCTTGTTCTACTCTTACTGTTCTTTATGGCCTATTTCATTGCCCCCAAAGCGATATATGACCCCAAATCACCAAAATTTATTTAGGAATTGATTTTATTCTAAGAAATACACGGGTCGTTCATAAGAAAAATGAATGACGAGAATTCATGTACAAAATTATTTTTCCTGGCCTTTACAACTGGCTGGAGAATGATTTCTGTTGACCTCGAATGACATCGAAGCCACATATCCGGTCGATCGGCCTTGCAGTTTTAGGGGAGAAAAGGCACGAACAAACAAACAAAAAAGCAAAAGGCTCTTCTATTATTATTATTATTATTATTATTATTATTATTATTATTATTATTATTTGTTACTTTAATATTACTATTTTCTACTTTCTTTACCCACAAGTCTATCTGATGTCCGAAATCTTATTGTAGTTGTTTTGTCTGATAATTTGTAATAATCAAGCACCATATCGACCTAACCACATGACCATTTCTGTCCAATCGTTACAAAGTCTTCGGGGTCCTTCCCGTCGTCCTTAGAAGAAGTCAGACAGGAAGTTATGGCTCCTAAAATCTTTATTGCCGTAATTACGCGTGATTACACGCGTCACAATAGTAAACACGTTTGTTGAGGGTTGATAAGTAACTTGGCCAACACGGCCTTTAATTGAAGTTATTAGGACCACGAAATATGAACTTATATTCCGGAAGTGAATTACGCGTTAATAACCTCAGCTGGAAGACTTTTGCAGCACTGAAGAACATCAGCCGAATTTTTAAATGGCGGCATCGCGAAGGGAGGGGGTTTCTAGCTTCGCCAGGGTCCGAGCGATCTTATTTCAGAAATTCAAAGATAGTGGTTTGTGTGTTAAATCGACAGCGTAGCGAAGGTTGTAACGGCAAACGTTTTGCATCGTAAGCGTAATTGCATTAATGGCTAGGTGTGTTTCGTCGTGAAAAATCAAGGCCGAAATGCAGTGTCTACAACTTGGAAGAGGCCTCCTGGATTGCATAATTAAATTAATTAAGCTGTTCGATGATCCTCAATTGACCCACCAGACGATGACCCATATTTTCGATGATCTGTATTGCCCAGTTCCCAGAACACAATATTGGAGGCATTAACGTGCGCAGTTTCACTTTAGATTCCTGTTGAACAACTGTGGCCACCAAAGATGGCGAAAGGTTCTATCCTTTTTTTATATTTTCATGTGTATCTTTTTATATTTGCTTTTTCAAGCGTTTTTAGTCATATTGTTTAATATATAGACTTAAAAATTAGTATCTGTTCTCCAGTAGATTGTTTTTTGTTTTGTTTTATCTTGACTTTTAGAAAAAAAGCTTTTTGGCCTTTTTAGTCTGTATTTTGACGGGGTTATCAGTTGTGGAGAATCTAGATGTTTCTAGAGATTTTTTGTACTTTGGATGTTTCCCAGTAGAAAGGCCAGTGATGTCATAAATAGATGATATTCTGATCATATTAATTCTTCGATGGAATTTTTTCACCTGACTTCAAATTCCGATGCTACGGTTATTCAGTTATTGACTTAGTCTTCTTTTTTTAATTAATTACTTGAATCACTTTAATAAGAATTATAATCGGTCTGAAATCCGCTAAAACCCGCTGAACTGGAGATCTGTTGAACTCAGATAAAATCCACAATACTCCAGAGCTACGGAATATCTTATCGAGATACAGTCCTTACTTTTTACTGGTACAACTTCTTGATATGTTAAAATGCACACTTGTATGGAAAGATGATTTTGGTATTCATGTTTATCAAACTCGTTTAAAAAAACACCTAAATACATAAAGATGGAAGTCTTCAGCGCAAGGTTGCAACATAGCAACTCATAGCCCTTCTTCTGGATGCTTCGTCTATGTTACTCGCAGGATGGGGATTATTATGTTCAACCGTGCGCCAATTGTTACTTTAGGGTCTTCTTGTCAGCAATCTATTTTCTGAAATCTACAGTCCGCGGGGAACTGAACACACAATCATTTGAGTATGGTAAAAGTATGGAAGTATTACCTGAAAAAGAAAACAAATAGCAAATGAAGGAAAATATGATTACTTTACTATGAAAGCAAAAATAAGTGCTTTATAGTGATATGTTTTTCTTAGTACTGGCCCCACACGAGCTTAATCTGGCCTTATGCGTACTTCGTCATCAAACGAGTGCAATTTTTTTTTTATCCCTGTTACCAAAGATGAGCAAGCTATAGTGAAGACACAGTGTCTACAGTCGACGCTGTCAGTTGTTACCTCAATAGAACCACTGGTACGTGGTCATCCGCACGGTTTGTTGTAGATTCGAGCTATGTTCGCAAACTATGATTTGAAAATCGGGGGCGATATTTGACATCTATAAAAGTTCAGCTTGGGTCAAGTTACTCTGTTCCATAGAGGTTAATCTACACTGAAAAAGTATTGCGTAGTAAAATTACTCTAATTCGTTACGCTGAATTTTTTTTCAGTTTATCTCAAAGTGATATTTATGATATTCAGTCAGAAATTTACTTCGAGACAAACTAATAGATAGGTTAACAAATTTCTTTTTAAACAAAGTAATTTTTTCAAGTTGCTTTAGAGAAACACTTTTTTCGGTGCTTAAAATGAGTAGATATCTGATAAGCTTAGCTTCTTGGATCCCCACAGATCAAATGCAAAACTGGGACCGACAGAAAAAAGATGGTACGATTAACTAAATAAGTGCAGACAGTACTGGGTCCGCGACACCCATCCAACAATTGACGCTAGGAGACTGATGCAGCTGAATCTGGCGCAGGGTAACCATAGAAGGTTAGTTAATGAGGTTAGAACAGACATTAGTAGCTCCTAATTTCCTAATAATTGATCTAGGGAAAACATCCTGTTGCTCACTACTTCGAATGGAACAGGGCCACAATAGGTAGGCCAAATGTAGATGTTAAGTAAGCTCTCGTTAGTCTTGAGCCCCTAATCATGGTATTAGTTCGCCCCACAGGGTTAATTCAGCATAAGGTTAGGTTTAATGTCGGCCTACACGCATACATGTGGATAGCAATGGAAATTGTCTTCTTCCTACGGCACTTGCTTTTGGGACGCCACAGGAATCAAGGATTAAACCCAGACACTACCTCTCAATACAATTGGGCGGTGCAGCCTGTCTGGAAACCCACCTGAAACGTTGATGCTTACCCTTGGCTTCGAATTACCAATTTGGATTAGATTTGATGATCAGGCACTGAATTTAACAATGCCTTTAATCTAAAATTCTTTTTTGCTAATTTTCGACAATCAATCCACTTGTACTGCACTGAAAATCAGGAAAAGAAAGACTTTAGTAATCACCCGAAATTAATGCAAGAGTTACTAAAAGGTTTTGGCTATTATATGTGTAATGTATATACATTACTAATGATTTTCTTGTGGGAATTCATTGCAAATACCCTTACCAAATAGAAAGGAAATGAATTGAAATGAAAAAGGAAATGAAAAAGATTGTCAGTGTTCAGAAGGAATGCTAAACTTACTGGCAGAATTAGGACTATTTCATGTATAATTCCTATTTGCATACATCATATAGAACATTCGTTTTTGTGTAATGGGAGAATAATGTGTTTCGGGAAAAGTTCGATCACATCCTTTTATGTAAGTGTTTAACTCTTTCTATTGGGAGATAGAACGTGGAAATGTCAGTAAATGTGTTAGTGTGTGAGTAAATGTGTTTAAGCTCGGATAAAAAAGAACGAATAAATTTACTGACTAAATTTATCTCAAGGAAGGTGCATCGCTTGCTTGCGTCAGAAACAAATACCTATTTCCTGACTATTAGCTATGATTGCAACACCAGTGCCCCCTATATGTATTCTCGTTGTAGCCGCCATGTTTGTCGAAAAAGAACTGAAATTGTTATTAGCGAATATAATGGTTCTCGCAGAAGTCAATAAACTCGCTGTTATATGCCCACGAAGAGACGTTTATTTTTAGAACTACAAGTCGGACAAATATAGCTAAAGATTTTATTCCTTATACATCTTTATAATTTAAATATCCATAAGCGCAACATTCATTGGAATTCGTCCATGTCAAAATGATCTCAGTAATCGATGTTTCAATTAGCTGGAATTGTATAAGATATATGTAATGGATTTACAAGAATTTACAGTGTGCTGAATAGACTTTCCTGCTACAGAACCTGGATTTGGGTTATTATTGTTATCACTCATTTTGAGTTTGGAATTGTGTCATGGCTACTTTTTCAAAAAATCATTTTGAATATTCAATAACTTTGGAAAAATGACTGCCAAATGCGACGTATTGAAAAGTCATGATTGCTCAATATCTGTTATTTGAATGCTATTGGCTACAGGTGTACCAAATTATATGCTTTAATCTCAAAATGCACAATTGTTCTGCAAAGCTACCCCTCTATTAGTATTTATTTCGGCCTAATTTTGGTTGCTTTCCCTCACGACCACTCGATAGGTAGCCCAAAATTATAAATATTGGCAATATTTTGTTTTATCTGCGTAAATAATAATAACCAAAGCGCAGATGCCTTCTATCATGCTAATATCGTAGTAATAAAAACAAAAAAACAAAAGATAAAAATCCATCTATGGTCAACGGAACTCTAATCTCCAAGCTCACAGCAATGCAAATCTCTATTATTCACGTACATAGAATCCAATGTGTATCCTATATATTCCGTATATGCTTTCATTTTCTATGGCACAGGTGAACTAGTGAACGATAAAATCAAGATGATAAACTTAGTCTGGCACAGGATCAAACTATTGGAGCACTAAGACTACCTTACAAGCTCATGATCTATGTGTGCGAGTGTGCACGTTTGCCTGCGCACATACTTTAAGTGTCAATGATGACAATGAGTATAGCTGCATCTTGTTCGTTAGATATTCATGAGAGAGTCAATCACCCGGCTATCGACTCCTTCACTCCATTCTCTGTTTAGCATTGTGGCATGCGATGGACATGGCCATGATCAAGATGACGGGCGATGAGACTGAATTCAGGGAAACATGAAGCTATTAATTTCCAAATGGCATCAGTGCAATTGAAATTATATATATATATATATATATATATATATATATATATATATATATATATATATAGTAGCCCTGACAACAAAACTCACCCACAATGCATAGCTCCTGGCAGTGGACTCTGGTTCCACATGGTAAATTTTAATACACACTCACACAGCACACACCACTGATGATGGGAAGAATCCCGAAACATGTATGGACTATTGACATATAAGGATTAATAAACCTTACCACCAAACACTTCACTCCAGAGTCTGTCTCACTCTCTAAAGTACACATTATATATATATATATATATATATATATATATATATATATATATATATATATATATACTCTTTCCAACACTTCCTGTTCCTTATGTATTCTTCGTTCTTCCATTGACTTTTCTCACGAACTATCAGTTGTTTACTGCGTCCCTTTTACTTCCTTTTCTCTCATCACCTTTCGTTTTGTTTTCTTTTTCTATTTTTTCCATTGCTACTCTTTTCATGCAGTTTCTTCTTTCCTTGAGATTGTATATTTACTCAATCTGTTTTTACTCGCTTCCATTCTGCCCCCTTCAGTTTCTTCATTTTCTCAGGCTCTTTTCTTTTTCTTTTCTCCTCGTTTTCTTTTCCCTTGTCGTTGGCATTTCTGTACCTTTTCTTCCCTTCTTTTCGGCATATACCCTCTTATTCTCTTTCTTCCCTTTTCAAAATCGAGCTTTTTCTCAAAAGTTTTAGTCAATCTCTCCCTATAAGTATCTTCCAACCTATATGCTTTCTTTATTACTTGTTTTCCACATCCCTCTCTTGCCTGGTTCCTTCAAATTATTTTCTCCATCTTTAATATCCCTTCATTTCGCCATTGCGTTTTTCTTTTTCTTTTAATTCTTTTGCTTCTTTGTTGAATTATTAAGTCTCCAGCTTTCGTGTGTAGTTCAGTCAAGTCTCACTCAACCAACCAAAAACCTGAACAACTCCAAAAAGCAGACGGTAACGTAAATATATACACACCCACCAGTTTTCCACGAGCAGTCTCTCTGCATCTCTTATAACTTCAATCAATTTTTCAAGAAGAAAAAAAAGGAGGAAATTTCCATCTGTTTTAAACAAAGAATTCTAACACACTATTTTTTTATAGAATTACTTCTTATCCCACCCCCATATAAATACTAAGTCGAGTATAAAGAAACTACACAACCACAACACGCATGCGTTTAATCATTTTTCAATGTTTTCATGAGATTACACAAATGTAGAAGCAGAGTGTAAGACTTGCTTAATTACACATTGAATTTCATTGCAAAATCTTTAGAACGCTAGTTTAAGAGATTTAATACATTCCATGTTGTTTACAGTTTTGATTTCTTTTTGTTCTGAAACATCTGCCTTCCTGCGTCGTTATCAAGCCTCCAAGTTGTCATTCTGTCTTGAACCAAGCTGAGTATCCCAACTTTATCTTCTCATGCTCTCTCTCTCTCTCTCTCTCTCTCTCTCTCTCTCTCTCTCTCTTTCCCCTCTCTCTTTCTCTCCTCTGTCTGTATGTCTCTCTCACTTTGTTGATATCAGCTAGTTCCTGTTTTCGTAAATATTTCTTTATATCATTTCTCTAAGAATGTATCATCCCTTCTCTCGTGCTACTTTTTCGAGTTTGGCTTTGTCTTGACTAACTTTAATTTCATGCTCTATACAGCACATCATCCTTCAAGTTCCCCCTTTACCCCTCCCCTCACTCTCTCTCTCTCTCTCTCTCTCTCTCTCTCCCTCTCTTTATATATATATATATATATATATATATATATATATATATATATATATATATATATATATATAAAATGACTAGGATATTTTGTGAAAAAACGGTTTGTGTTCATAGTTATATTTCTCAGTTCACAGAGAAGATTGTTCGGACCAGTTTCAATGAGATATTCCAGATAGAAATGGATTCCCTTAAGGTTCAGTAATAAGTCTCTCATCCTTGGCTAGTGGAGTTCTTTTCATACATCACGTGGTATATTGTCAGTGTTCAGGAATTCCTTAGAATTATTGGGTGGCGAGTATGGACCCTCCCTTGTTCTTTAGTCCATAGGGAATGGTGGTACATACGTCCATACAAACACATAAAGACACATACATACACACACACACATCATATACATATATACACAAATACAAATACTGGATTTAAAATTATAATTAGGGAGTAGTGGATAATTAGTTTAAACAATTAAAATGATAATAGATTTATCAGATATGACAGAATACACATATATGCATATATATGCGTGTGTGTATAAGGAGAAAGATATATACATATATATATATATATATATATATATATATATATATATATATATATATATATATATATATATAAAGTTGTATATACAAAGATGGAGAAGGGAGAGAGTTGTACATGAAGAAATTGATTTTTTCAAACATGCAAGCAAGAAAGTGATAATGCTTATTACCACTTCTCTTGGATAATTCTAGACGCTCTTCATCGATTACTGCCTCCAATTGGTTTTTTTGGGAGCAGTACTTATTCGAATCAATCGTTTGTCTTTTTCAAGAGCAAGCTCATGGCAGTAGAATCTCTCCCTATTCCACCATATACGCACTATCACATTCTTGGCATGGAGACCGGCCTTTTGTGCAGTTGGTGGAGGTTCATTTCGCTTACCCCACGATCTCTTGTGTTTTAATTGGTAATTAAAGTACCTTTTGTTCATTGCTTGTCACGATATCTTTCACCACTTGAAGGAATAAGTATTTATTCAGTCGAATCGCTCCTTTCGATGGTCAAACGGTGATTCAGCTCAAAAACTAACTGGAGTGTAAGACTGTTCTACTAACCGTTACCCCAATGTGAGGCACCCTTGTCTGGATGTTATCAAGACATAGTCATGTAGTCAAATGCTCACAGTAGACTATCATGTGGTTCTATCACATTGAACGTCTGCCTTGGGCCAGAAATAGTTGCGTATTTCTTACTGTCGACAGTGATCCGTATTCGTAACTAGTTAAAATTCCAGGTTTCCAAATTCCATGTGCGCGCACACACACACATATGTTTTGTGGATGTGAGGTGATCCGACAGAATGTTGATGAAAATGACAATTGGAAAGTAAAGAGAATTTTTTTTTAGCATGGACATGTTTCAATACATTTTGACGGGTACCAATCATCTTTTTCAGAGTATCTTTCTACGGTGCAGAGAAAATAGTGTGCTGTTTACTTGTTTAGAGATCAGAGAAATAAATGGGGATATTTCTGTGACGTTGGTTTTTTTTGTAGGAGTGGAAGGGGATATATGTTTGTATCTGTGTAAGTGAGAGTCAAGTTTGGTCTGGAATACAGAAGCGTCTGTGAGCAGAGGGGTCAAAGGGTGTAAATATGTCTCTGTGAGTGTTGGTCTTGGCTTAGATAATGAGGCGCAGTGAGGAGGGTTCAGGATGAAAATATATATATATATAAACGGAATGATGTTTGCAACAATGTATCACTAATTATTTTCATACATTTATTTTGGATTACATGTTTTTTTGACTGGCAGCATTATCACATTGGTTTGAAGTATATCTTTTGAAACTGATCTGATGACGCTGTGATTCAGCAGGACCTGTATTCGAAATTAAGTATATGAAAATAATTGTTTTTTCCAATTTGTTAAATGATACGATATATATATATATATATATATATATATATATATATATATATATATATATATATATATATATATTTTATTCAAGATCGCATTCTGTTTTTGGTCGAAGTTGATTAGAAGCACATAAACTATTTAAGCCGCCATGTTCTTTTAGAAATTTCGTTCCTCCCGTTACCTCTGTCCGCTTCATAGCGCTTCATGTCGAACGACTTTTAACGAAGTAGTCTTCTGAGCCATTGTAACTATGTTACAAGGTACATCACTTCTCAGGCTATCAAGTATCTACCTGTGCATACCCTGATATGAAACAAAAATGGAGGATATTGATGACAATAACCAATTAATGAATTCAGTAGAAAACACTTAGCAAGGGAATAAAAGACACAAACCACGTAATGATTTAATCTTTTTCTTCCATTTATTTTCATTCAGGTAAAGCGGTGGATAACAAGAACGGCCCACGTAAAAACAACAAAGACGTGGTCGAAGAGGAAGAAGAGGAAAGAGAAACATGGGGGAAGAAAATCGACTTTCTCCTTTCCGTTATTGGATTTGCTGTCGACTTGGCCAACGTTTGGAGATTTCCCTATCTGTGCTATAAAAATGGAGGCGGTAAGTACTTTCCTTTTCAGATTCTTTGAATCTCTGTTTTTTAAGTACTTCAAATAGTCTTGATTTTACATAGTTAATCCCTCTTACTGTTTATTCAAACATTTTTCGTTTAACTGTTCTTTCTTTTCTTTTCATAAAAAATCATCTGTCACCCACTTCACCTTCATGAAGGGTTGATTACATTAATTTTTGAGTGAGAAAAATTTTAAGTCGTCTTTTCCGTGATTATTTCAGAAGGTATAAGAATGAAAGGAACATGAGCAGACTTGGTGAGAATTTGGTATTAATTAAAACAAATTGGTTACGACAATTAAAACGTTATGATTCATTTGGTGAAAGCTATAGTATATCTTTAGGACGTGGGTAGACTTTGGGTCTATAACTTCCAAGTCCAAAAGATACTGGCGGACACTCTTTAAAATTCTTTCTCTTTTCTCGACTCCTTGTGCGTTATAGACTAATTTTCCATTAATCTTAACATGGTAAATTATATCTAAATTATATAGATTTATTTAATTGAAATATGTGCTTTTATCAGATTTACTTTAAGGTATCTAATAAAATACATTATCTAAATACGTGATCTTGAAAGAAAAAGAATATACTCCATACGCCAGTAACTCCAAAAAGGAGCTACAGAAATCTCAAAACACCATTTATAATAATGGCGATAAAAACAACGCATACTACACGAGAGTAATGTCAACACTAGAAACATTAATATTCTCGTATAGTAACCGGCTTTGTCATCACTTAATGACGCTTGGTAGAAACTATATCCCTGTGGTCTGACTGTGATAACACGGCCGATGCTTCAATGACATTAGACTGCACTTTACTCTTTACACTTTGATAGTGTTGTTGGCTTTTACCTGTCCATCCATCAATGGAATAAACATTTTTGCCATTGCTCATCGGCGTTAAGATCACGATAGTCAAATAGAAAAAGAGCAATCAACCGAAAAAAAAAGCCGAGACAGTATTCAATGGAAAATGGCTGCTTTTAAATAGTGCATATGGGTAGAGTTCTGGGCAATGTCTGGGTAGAGGGTGACAGAGGAAAATGTTGAGGTCGGATTTGCAATTTGAACAGATAAGAGAAAGAGAGTGAAGTGAGCCATATGATATTTTAAAGTGTGAATAAAATGAATTACGAAAGCGGAAAAGAAACCAGGATGCAAGTTCAACGAGTCGCTGTGTACTATTCACCTCCATCTTGATTTTTAAGTTATTTTTATCCCAACGTGTTGAAGGTAAATAGTAATCAAAATTAATTCAATTTTGTTTAAATGCTTCATCTAATGATAAAAATGTATTCACTCAATGCATAGCCTAGTTTGAAATCAGGAATAGCTTGCGAAAAGATTAAAAAGAATACTGAGGAAAGAAAAGGAATGGATAAATTACGAGAATGGTACATATCACAGAGAGAGAGAGAGAGAGAGAGAGAGAGAGAGAGAGAGAGAGAGAGAGGGCTTTCCTTAAAAAAGAACATGAATATTCGTATATTTGAACTCTTTGGTACAGAGAGGATGAAAAGGGTATGCTTTCAAAATAATAGCAATGAATTGAACTCGTGGGCGAAGAAGCGAAAGAGCACACATTCAGAGAAGTGATAAGAGTATCTGCTCAACGAGAAAAGGTTTCACTGTAATGACAGCTAATGAAAATTTTATTCAAAAACTTCGTAATAACAATTTAAGTTGACGAAAAAAACAGACCTAAAGATTGAAGTGAGGAAGATGAAAACTAAAAATATCAAGATATTTATTTATGCTGCGTGAGAAAGGAGGTAAGAGAAAAGAGCAGGGGTCACTCCGGTCTAAACATTTAATAAACTAATCTTAGTATGGTGCAGTGTCAAATAGGAAGTGGTATGTAAGACTGTGTTGCTCCAATCTTTATCAGCAGTTGGCAGGTTTTCTGGAGAATGAGCAAAGCAACAAAATCTTCTCATACTAACATTTTTTTCCAAACAGTATTTGAAGACATCCTAATTCTCTATATCAATAATCCTGTCTCGTGGCTAAGTTAATTACATGTTTTAACAAATGCTGGAGTTTGGTGTTCGAGCCGAGGTAAAATTGACTGATTTTTTAGAAAACGGGGACCATTCACACTTGGAAGATTGGAGTTTCCCAATTTTCCAACTCCAGGTTCCGTCTCTGTTTGGCCTTGTGTCGTACCAAGTTAGTGAAGATGGATACCTTAGTCTTGCCCAAAGCCTAATGGGTGAAAAGGGGTTATGAGTAGATTGTGTTGCGAGTCTTCGAAGTGGAAATGGCTTGCCTTAAAAGTCAGCATTTGAAATGCTAGCTTTTACCTGGACTCAAACGTTGGCTACTGACACTACCTAAACAATTACTTCAGTCATCAAGCAGGCTAAAGATCATTCCTGCTATTTCTATATTCATAAACTAATTCTAGAAAACGATGCATGCGGTAAAAAGGATCTGGTCTCGATTTGGATGACAGACTGCCTAAGCCCTGAGGGACAGTACAACGTCCAGGGATAAAGGCCGATGAAGAATCAAATAGTAATGGCTGTTGGTCATTTAATACCATTACACTATTGTAGCCAGTCAGATTTCAGATGTTTTACAGTTTTCTGCCTTGGCTAATCAACAAGAGTGATGAAAGCCGTTCGACTATGAAACATTGTAATGGGGACGTTAGATGCATTAAAAATAGCTGTTCCGACATCTCATCCATCTGAATCTTGTGTAAATTGAATCATATACGTAGGTACATCGAGAATCCCGTAATGTAATTATGCAGAAAGCATTTAAGTCGGCACTCATGATAAGTGCCGAACGGACCATTTTTAAGATTTTGATATTTTCGTTATTTTCAGAGCTACGATGCTCTGGGTTTCTTTCAGCTTGAACACTCCATGGATCATAATGCAGTGCGTTCAAGCTTCAAAATAAAAAAAAATGAGTATCTTAGTTCTGAGAAAATCAAAAAGTATCAGCCTTTTAAAAATGGTTCATTAGGAACTTATCATGCGCGCCCATTCATTCATTTTATCCAATCAAAAAATATTTTTCAACCTATTCCCCATCCTGTTCAATAAATTCAATTCAGTGGTAGATATAAATCATTATACAGTTGAGAATCCGGATTCAACTTCACCAAATGATTACGAGTCGGGCTACAGACTGATTGATCCATGCGTATATGAATGGGTAATTCTCTTACTTCGTATTTCTGTTAAAATAATGATAGATGAAAAGAAAAACGATGCAATACAAATAATTTACATGAACAACTTATACATATATACAACATACATCTACGTGAGGCTTGTTCGTTGCTGAGGTAATTGTATATTTTCCATCCGGGACAGTTGTGATGATTTGAAACCAAGACAAGCCATTCTGGTTTTGAATGCTGATTTTCAAGACAAAAAGGTCTCTGTCCACTTAGAAATTTGGTATTAAATATTTGTCCACCATTTGGCCTCGTTGTGCATTAATCTAATCTTAGCATATATATATATACTGTTTGGATGAGTTATTGATTGTAATAGTGCTCATTAATTCAAGAAAGTGCATATATATATATGTGTGTGTATGTGTATTTGTATGTGTGATTATGAATGAAATTATATTGTTTTGATGGTTCTGTTATATTATCTGCTTTAATGGCATTCTCAGTAAAACGATAATTTTTACGTAGCAGAAATTTAATGTTTACAAAAAGCATAAAACCACTTTTAAAACTGAAACGAAAATGAACGAAAAAAACATTGCTCTATAACTTAGAAAGCCCCATACTAATTTTAAATACTGAAAAATAATTCACTTCCACGCCTTATTTTCGTTAAAAACAAAGACAGCAAAATATTAGAAGAAATAGTTTTAAAATCAATCATATTTTTCTTGAATCCATCAATTTTCTTACTTAAGTATAAATATGCAAAAAAAAAAAAAATTATTACTGGTTTAATGAAATATATTTATTGTATCGAGATAAACTAATCCTGCCATTTTTGTTGTTGTTTGACATCAAATAACAGATCAAAAACTCAGTTTTTGTGTACATCATCGTTTTACATGTATATTTTAATGGGAGAATCATGTTACAGTAGGGAAACAAAATCAACTCTAGAGTTTGACAAAAACCATCACGACTAATTTTTACATTGAAGTAGGTTTTAGAATCATAAGAATATATCTACATCAGTAAAGAGAATGCATTCGAAAACCAAGTTGCCAATTCATAGACTCATACGATTTAAAACTCTGAGGTCTCCGCGAAATATGTCCTGATAAGTAGCTTTTCAGATCTGAATATTATTACTGTCTAATTTGAAGCATTTCACTTTTTTCTTTCATACATTCATTCTCTTTAATTTTTTTATTCATTTTAATATCTCTATTGATGCATGAATAGAAAGATATCAAAACAATGTAGGTACAGATTTGAAAAGTGAAACAATGTACTAATTGCTCCGTTGGTACAATGGATGTGTTGAAACACTTCGTACACAATTTTTTTTCTTAAATTTGGTTTTCGAAATCCTGGTTTTTACCTGAGCTGGAACATCAACGATGCACACCAAAGGCAAACCAATAACTCATACACCAAGCAAGAAAAGAGGCGGATATACGTGTTGGGGGGGGTCTCTCTCTCTCTCAAAACTGTCCAAACAAATATAGACAGAATATCCTTTAGTCTGATTGATGAGCACTTCTTGGGATCAAACATATGAACACTACAAACACCAACAAACACCTCCTGCAACAGAAAAAAAAATCTACATGCCCACTAAAAAGAAATTGCCTTCAATCCAGTCCGTATGCCAAACCACAACTTAATCCAAAGGAACAAACAAAAACTATTATTTTCATAATAATAGTTATCATTATTATTATTGATATAAAGTAATCAAATGCACTCGACTCTCCCTCCCTAACACAACCACATAAACAACCTGAAACAACCCCCCTACACCTCTCAGCATCGACATCCTATACGATCACTACCACCCGGAAACTATTCAGTACTTCTTGGACCACACACTCTGACCACTGACCCCTATAGATTCAAACACAAAATAATCAAAAGATAGCTCTTAAAACAAGAGAAAAAAACTCCGTAAAAACAAAACTCTACTTGTATGTACAGATGAGACGAAAACAGAAAGAAAACAATTGCCCTTAGTATATATATATATATATATATATATATATATATATATATATATATATATATATATATATATACATATATATATATATATATATATGTGTATGTGTGTGTGTACGTGTGTGTGTGTACAAGTATAAATCAAAAAAAAGTATTAAAAAAAAGGAAAGCCAAACTTTTTAGTTATGGTTTATAGGTATAGTGGTTCTAATAAACCTTAACTGGTTTCGTAGATGTCTTCAGAAGGCTAATGTGATTCTGTTTTTTATCATCATTTTTCACAGTCCAGCAGAGGGGCTTAAACTCAGGTCATCGGTGTATCAATCTTGGTTTGGATTCAAATTCCTTGGGTGTCAAAAAATTCTAGTTAATGGTGAGTTCTAGGAAGAAGGGTGTTGATGCAGGAACTCCCTTCGAGGAGAGTTAAAGGAGGTATCAATGTATGAGAATGAGTGAGTGTTCACAGTGTGGTTGAATTGTATTTTGATATAGTAAGTGATGATATGAATGTGTATGAGAGTGTGGTAAAGGGAATAAATATTGAAGGGTACGAATAAGTGTGTTCTCCGTATAGAAAAATTGTAATTTAATATGTTTACAGATTTGTGTTGCAAATGATAACATGAGGGCGTGTATAGGAGAATCAATTTATGTGTGAGTTCACAGTATAGTAGAATTGTAAATAGGTTTGATTGTGGGTTTGTATAATGTGTTGATATGAATGAGTAGAATTGTTTGTTTTTTTTTCTCTTTTAAATGCGTCGCTGTATGAAAGATTTTGAAAAAAGTGGGAAGGGGAGCTATGTTTTTCCAAGGGAGTCACTGCTGAGATTCCAACTCCAAATTAAAGAATTGTAGAACTAGTTTGAATTCAGGGCAGGTTTTAGAGAATTAATGAAATGTCTTTCCCTTCTTCTTTCTGCAACATTGTCAGTATTTATTTCGTGTAATACATATATATATATATATATATATATATATATAATGTATCAATATATAGGTATATATATATATATAAATATATATATATATATATATATATATATATATATATATATATATATATATATATATATATAATGTATCAATATATAGGTATATATGTGTGTGTGTGCATAGCCCCACTTTCTTTGTATGAATATGTATAAATCTATCGACAAATATCTATGTATATCTATTTCTCTCTCTCTCTCTCTCTCTCTATATATATATATATGTATATATATATATATATATGAGTGTATATATGTGTATATATATGAATATATCTGTACACATATATGTGTGTATACATGTATGTATATATATAGATATAAGTATGCATATATATGTATATGTGTGTATTTATATATATGTATATATGCGTGCGTTAATATATATATGTGTGTGTGTGTTTAAGTGTTTATAAATATATTTATATAAATGTGTATACGTAAAAAATGTTATACATTTATGTGTATGCATATTGTGTGTATGTATGTATATGTATATATGTGTGTGTGTGTACATATGTGTGAATATATGTATAAATATGTTACGTTCAAATATTTATACATGTATATGTATGTATATATATATATATATATATATATGTGTGTGTGAGTACATATATAAATATGTATGTATAAATATATATTTGTATCAATATACATAGTTAGGTATAAATACATATATATGTATGTATATATGAGTGTGCGTGTGTGTGCAAATGTTTGAATATTTCTCTCTCTCTCTCTCTCTCTCTCTATATATATATATATATATATATATATATATATATATATATTGATCTCATTTATCTCATATTTGTCTTTTTCTGTAAAAATCTATCATGTTCTGTTCCTCCTCTGTGCCAGATCATTTTCTATCTATCTATCTATCTATCTATCTACCAATCTATCTATCTATCTATCTATCTATTATTCATTTGTAGCCATTTTTTCTCATAGAAAGAATACCTGATACCAGCAACGCTTTCATATTCCATATTCCACTATCTTCTGTCACCATCACAACTTCACCCTGAGGCAAACTAAGAATCAAAATGTCATCCTTTCGCTCCTAACCCACCTTATACCTAACAAGATACCAACCCCAACTACGCACATTCACATCATCATCATCATCATCATCATCATCATCGTCATCATCATTGTCATCATCATTATCAACAATATTTGTTATTATCATTTATATTATCAATATTAACAATATCAATCATTGTTATTAGTAACATCAATATTAGCGATGTCAATTATTATTAGTGTTATTATTAGCGATACTATTATTATTATTGTTATAATTAGCTATATTAATTATCATCATCATTATGATTATTACTATTAGTAGTGATATCAATTATTATCATCATTCTTATTATTGATATCATCATTATTCTTGTCTACATTTTTTTCTATTCTTTCGTTTTCTGTGTAATTTTTTTTCTCTTATTTTTGACAATATCATTTTCCAAGTTCTTTCTTTTGTTTGTTTGCTCATCCTTATCAAATTCTTCCCCCCTTCTCTTCACACTGTACGCTAGCTTTTCTTATGTTTAAGACCGATTATTATTATCATTATTACTGTTGACTTCAG
The DNA here is from genome assembly GCA_963457665.1 of Thysanoteuthis rhombus. Classification (NCBI taxonomy): domain Eukaryota; kingdom Metazoa; phylum Mollusca; class Cephalopoda; order Oegopsida; family Thysanoteuthidae; genus Thysanoteuthis; species Thysanoteuthis major. Next base: position 73,985,516 of record OY735198.1, read on the forward strand.
TTTTTTCATCTCACTATTTTTAAATCTTCTCTTCTTGCCGCTGATTGGCCTCCGCCAAAAGCCGGCGTTGCCAGCAGCAATCAGATTCATAAAATGGCGAAACTTAATTAAACGATTAAAACATTTTTATCCAAGTGTCAGTTCTCTTCATATTCACAAGTGTCTGCTTTTTGTTCGGGATTTTTCTTTTCTTTTCTTTTGACTATATCAAATTCTGTTATCAGCACGCGGTTCTCTCCCTTGCTACGGCGTTCGTCGTTTCTACCTCGATCGTTTCTGTACTTTCTATTTAAATCTTTTATGTTCGAGCGGCTTTTCTCCGTCACTCTTTCTCATTTTATGTTCAGGGTTTATTTTCTTATAGTTTTTTTTCTTCTTTTTTTTTCTTTCTTCTGATTCTCACCATTTAAACACGCTTTCTTGTTCCCATCACTTTCAACTGTCTGTCAACAGATCGGCATGACGCGCAGTAGGTTGAACGGTAAGGTATTTAAAAAGAACAAAGAGAACTAATGCGACAGGCTATATGCACCCATATGATAGGTCGAAGATTAAGATCATATTCCCAAAATGCGCACGCACGCACTCACACACTCACACACACACACACACACACACACACACACATATATATATGTATGTGTGTGTGTGTTCATGCGTGCGTGTATATTATGTGTTGCACCACTTACACAGGGTTATTATAAAACCTTCGTGTAGTTTTGAATTTTCATAGCTACAGTTTAATACATGATACAATCAATCTGTATAACACTGTAAGAGAAAGAAATTAGATCAGTTTTGAATTGATCTGTTCTTGAGATTCTCAATGTTAATCATACGCACCGTTATCATGTATACAAAGTGACGCGATTCTGAAGTTCTTCATAGATCTTTTCAGATGAATTTTAGTATTGCCCTGACTCAGATTGGTTAACCTTGTCTGCAGATAATCTAAATACCAAAGTTCCGTTGAACAAAAACCGAAATTCAATGAGGCGTCCACTATAAAGTTCAAACGACATTATTGCCAGATCACGTGACCTTAAGAAGACGATAGTTTCAGATAAGAAGCATTTTTATCAAGGAACACCTTTCTATTAAGTGTCAAGTAAATCTGACTCAAAAAGAGCTGAGAAAATCAATTTTAAGCATGAAGTTTAAACGCCATTATTGACAGATCGCGTGACCCTGAGTGAGAGATTTGTCTGGATAAGAAGCATTTTATCGAGAGACATCTTTCTTTCACGTTTCAAGTAAATTTTACTTGAAACAGCCGAAAAACAATTTGGGGACAAATATACCGACCGACCGACAGAACCTCTTATAGAGATCTTTACAAGTCTCTATGAAAGGAAATGCAATCGGCTGAAACCTAATAGTCGTGGTGACCAAGAGATTCATCTGCCTCTTCTAATCCATTTATTAGAGCAATTTTCTTTCAGTAACTGTATAACTCTGAGCGTAAAGTGACAAACCACACAATGTTGCTGAAACACTGAATCTCCTATCGGGTCTGATCGTGTGAGTTCGGGAATAAAGTAAATTTTGCAGCAAGGCACAGTTTAATATCTCTTTTATCAAAGTCATGGGGCAATCATAATCCTACAATCATAATGGCAAATTTATTGCTGGAATACGATGAAATAAAAGTCAAGCTCTCTTCAAAGCTCTTTATAGATAGATATTATCAGGCATAGAACTGAAGTTATAAAAATCTAAAACAAAACGGTCTTTATAATGACTTTAGGTGAGGTGGAATTAGGTAGCCTAATGGTTATCAGTACAGGAAATGGAATCAGCAAACCAGGTTCTGATTTCAGCTGAGGCCACGTGTTCACTTAAACCTAATACGATTGGGACTAGTATGAACCACATTTCTGTGACTGTCCCATCAAATAATATATTTTTACACGAAGTATCTCGTTGCTGGTATGCCAAAATGGATGACAGGGAAAAGACTGGATGAGTGAGAACTGAGTGAGAAAGCACCCTCTCTCTCAACTAGCTTATCACCAGGCAGAAGTAGCGTGTGTATGTTTATTCTTAATAACTTTTATTTTTGTTCTTTGTACATATTTTCTAATATAGAAACAAAAGCCACTTATTGTTTAGCTGCTAATCATTTGGAATCACTTAGAAGTCCCTTTCTAAAACGTACGTCACTGATTATAGGTTGATAGTAATTGAGGCAACCATATGGACAGATATGGACGTAAGTATGGTGGACGTATCGTCAAACTTACGGTTCTTGTTTTCAGAAGAGAAACTAAAAAACTCGTTCAAGTCCATTGTTTGAAATGGTGGGAGATATTTATATAAGCAAACTTTTTTTTTATTATGAGCACAAGAATCCATGATTACGGAGAGAGAACTAAGAAAAACACTGTTTATTGCAGAAGTAGATTACTTATCTTTTATTACCAACAAGACTCTCATTTTGAATCTGTAACACCTTTATTCCTGTAATGAAATCCATGCAAAGAAAGAGATAATGAATGAATGAAAGAAAGAAAGAATGAATGGAAGAAAAAAAAAGTAAAGGTAGATGGATCGAAAGGAAAAGGGTAGTAGGAAAGAAGAAAGAAAGAAAAGAAAGGTTTGAGAGAGAGAGAGAGAATGGTTATTCTTATCATTCATTTATTCGCTTCGCTTCTCTCTCTCTCTCTCTCTCTCTCTCTCTCTCTCTCTCTCTCATTCTCTTCCATCTTCTGCCCAGTTTATAGACCACCAAGTTATACCCTAAGAGGTACATTTGAAAGAAAATGAGCTGGAACCTCACGTGAGCCTTTTTATGGCTGTGAAAGAATTCCACCCCTGTTGATACACATTGCCAAATATCTTTGATGCACTTTCAAACCTTTCCGTTCCGTAGAATGGTTACTTTTTGAGGCGATTCACAGTTTATGAATCGGTTTGGTATTTTTACATTTTCTTTCTCCCGAAGCGTAGAGAAATATTTTATTTGATTTCTTTGTTTCTTTCCAGGCGCCTTTCTTCTTCCGTATGTGCTTATGCTTATAATGGGAGGAATCCCTCTATTCTACATGGAGTTGGCTCTCGGACAATTCAACCGCTCCGGGGCCATAACTTGCTGGGCCAGAATATGTCCTTTGTTCAAAGGTAAGCTCTTATATTAACTTCCTTGTTCATCACTTCCCTTGTAATGAGCTTTGACTCTTTTTTTTTCAGATGAAGCATTTTTATTATTGTCAATTTCTGATCAGTATCTCTTTCGCTTTGAAAAATCGATGGTGATGACAATTTTGTCGCTAATAAACTCAAAGTCTATCACATTTGACACTACGAGTGTACATAAACAAAACAATATGGTGGCATATTGGAGATGAGGAAGGAAAAATAAAGCTGTCTGAGTAAATTTGCTGGTTAGCTTTCGTGGTTTATTTTATGTTGTTTTAATCTGGTAGCTGTAAGTTGAAAAATGGAATTATTTATCTCCCTTTGTGCAGATATTCTGGAATAGAAAAGACATAATTTGATGCTAGAAAAGGGGTATTCCGTTAAAATAAAACAAAAATCCAACTATAAAAAAGCTAGATAAGTAATAAAATCCATAAAAAGCAAGCACCGAATGCTCTTATTTAAACGTCAAGGGCCGTTTTCCATCTATGTGCTTCCAGCGTGATGTCCACTGAAGTTTTTTTCCCTCCCATGTCGCTATGTCCTGGGCACCGCTTTCAATTTCATTCATTTCTGATGACTTGCCGTGGTTAAAAGGAACTTTTGATAGAATTCTTCGTCTGTAATCTCGCTTTTGTGGGTCCCCCTTTCCTGGGTTCTGTAATTTGACCGGTTAGGGATTAAAGACGTAAAGACCGATTCAAAGGGTTATGTGACGTCATAGCAGAATTGTTTATTCATTGGTTGAATGAGATTGCATTTGTGCAGGATTGCACTAATATATAATTTCGATTCTTTATAACTGTTCTTGATGGATATTCTATTGAGTGAGTGAGGTTGAATTCAGAATGAAAGAAAGGAACGAGAATCAAAGAAAAAAGCATATGATAAAGATGAAAAAGAATGGGGAATACAGAAAGAAATAAGGAGAAAAATATAAGAGTAAAGAAATAGAAAAAGAAAAATAGGGAATACTATAGTGAAAAAAAAGGTTGGAATGAAAAAAAAGAATTAACAAGAAGAAAAAAGAAAGCTCTAGAAATAAGAAAAATGAAAAGAGCAAAAGAAAAGAAGGGAAGAAAGAAGAAAGAAGCAGAAAAGTGAGGAATGATAAAGCGGGAACGGGATATAAAAGGAGAGAAATAATGGAAAAATAAAAAGAAAGGAAAAAAAGAAAGAAAAATCAGAGGAAGAAAAAATAAGTCACTCAAAATTATGGAGAAATAAGAAAGACAAATTATATTCCCAAACCTGATTCGGTCACTTTTACGAATGGCACATTGGTAACTCTTAATAGATGAGCAATAATTATTATCTCTAGTGACTCGCTATGGTGAATATGTGAAAAAGCAAATTCCACAGGCCAATACTTACGACCTTACAAGCCGGTGTACGTCCTAAAATTCAGACAAAAGTGTTGAGTTTCGGGGAAATTGGTGTAATTCGGGCAAAACCACGGTGAATTTTGAGCGAATCACACAGCTTATAGAAAGTGTTACCTGCGTATGTCAAAACAAATTTAGTGAACTCGCTCCTCACTTGGTGACTCATTTTTTGGCTTTGCTTCATATACAGTTAAGCTTATCAAATGTCGACAAACATATTCTTATCCCAAGCGTTACCAATTCTTATCCAACAACTGAGACATTGTAACGGTAGAATGATGAATTGCAAGTTTGGTCCCCCCCGCCTCTCTTCTAAAATTCTTCCCGACGAAAAAAGCAAAGTCAGCGGGCATAGAGTTGAAACCATCCCATGACTTACTGGACTTAATTATAACTTAATTCCTGAAAGCAATTTTTCAGATTGCAACGAGAAAATATTTGCTTAAAATTGGTGGTAAAAAGAAAAAAAAATCTCAGAGTGATCTTCTGAACCATAAAATGAAAATCTTTGAAATAACTTTGAAGTTCCCTTCGTTCTTAATTGTTTGTCGGAGTTTAATCCCAGAGAACTGATTAATAAAAACTTATAATGTTACTGCACTTCTGTATAAACCGTGCCTAAATATAGAATGTTCATTTAGCATTGTATACGTTTCATGATTAAACTTGAGAAAAGTACAGCGGAGTCTAGGTAATGGATAGCTGAAGCTCATGATACAGTAGATGCAAGTAAACGTTGGGAAGAAATTTAAGAAAGGAGATTTAGGACTCAAAGAAAGTCAACGTCCTGGGAGACCTCAGAACTTGAAAACTGATGAATTGGGTGAATATTCAACAGAAAAAATACGTGCAGAAAAGTGATAGATGAATCAATCAAAGATAGTAAGTCGTTCTGAAGTCAAGGAAATGGATTTCACATAAAATACAGATACAAACATCAGTCAGTATACTTGTGTGACGATGAAAAAATTATCAATGATTATAGTAACCAATGGCGATAAAAATGGATTTATTACAAGAGTTAAAAAAGGGAGCCTTCAAAATAACAACCTAATATTTTCTTCTCTACATTTTAACGAGGGCTAGAATGGAGTCCTGTGGGAACTTTTTATTGGAAGCATGAAGTACGTCATCTGGGAAATTGTCCAGTTGTCAGACTGTGGCAGACTTTTAGTCTGTCTGGGCACACCTGATAGCAACGAAAACCCGTTGAGAAGCCTTTTGTTGTGATGTTTTGGTGTACGGTGCATTTTTATCATAGAACCAACGGATTAAGCATTCAATTAGGACGCCATTTTAATGATTATACCTTTCTAATTGCTAGACTGTGATATAATACTAATATGTTATCAAGTGCACTTAATACCTCAAAAGGCCATTGAAAAAAACTCGTCTAGGGTGAATAATGTACAAGTAATGGACATTATGAGTATTTGACAGCTATCTTGAAAATTATATACACCTTCAATAGAAAAAATTGGGCGACAGATATTCTTTGAAAGTACTTATATTAAGGACATAAAACTTTACTTCATTCTTCTAATAAATTTCCTTCGAGGTTATAAATCAGCTCATACTATGGTGGGGATCAAATTATGAATTGGGACCTAAACAACCTGTTACTGTGAAACGCTATACTGAGCAATTAGCTTTTTGTCTGGTGGTCGTTCCTGGAAGCTGAGGCCCAAATCTCAAGCCTTCAAGGTATGAGGGTCGATGTATACCTTCCAGTTTGGGGTGTACTCTATTAGCTGATGAACACACATGGAAATTTGTCCTATAAAGAGTTTTCTGCGTTCTTCACCCGACCTCCGGCGTGTGAGGCGGACGTGCCAACCATTACATCATCTGACTGAAGTACCATTATTGTTATCAAAGTTGTTGATGTTTTAGTAAACAAGGTTTGGGCCAATACAATGTTAATACCATTTTCTTGTTGCAAAGCTTAAGCATAGCTCAAGCCTTCAAAGACTAACCTATTCCTCGATGACTCAAAGCGTTAAACATTTGTTAATTCTTATCTAATGTTTAGAGATCACTATCTAAAAAATTCCATACTTCGGAGAATCAAAATCATATTGGGATACATTTGTCCCATCAAAATTTATTTGGAAACAGATGGAAAACATGAAATCAGCAGATCACCTAGCCTACACTTCTCCTTTGTTCAATCATGCCATTCAAACAAATTTCTGTATGGTTTAATACTATGACGACGCCTTTGTCAGCGGTTGTGAAAGACGGGAAATCTTATTTACTTTATTTTTCGTGACACGTACGTCAGAGCCCACACACACACGCACGCATGTACCTATATATATATATATATATATATATATATATATATATATATATATATATATATATACATATACATATATATATACATATATATATACATATATATATATATATATATATATATATATATACATATATATATATATATATATATATATATATATATATATATATATATATATATATATATATATATATGTATATATATCCCTGGAGTCATAGAAACCACTTGATAGGTATGTCCCAGAAGTTTCGAAAGGGTTAATGCTGCAACCCACCAGTCGGATTCGGAAGACAAGGAATTGATAGTCAGTTTTTTTTTCTTCAATCTTCAGATGTACGCACTTTCAAGCACTCTCTCCTGCAAAACTATCTACTGGTACCAAGCTGCACGTGCTGCTGCTGCTGCTGCTGCTGCTGCTGCTGCTGCAGCACACATGCTGCTCCCTGTCTTCTCACCTTTTTTCTATTTCCCCTCACCTCTTACACCTTTGCTCTCTCTGTCTCTCTCTATATATATATATCCATGTATCTATCTCTTATAAACACATACATGCACGCACACTCATACGTTGTCTCTTTTTATGTGGCATTCTTTTTATCTCTCTAACTTTGAATGCGCTACGATAAACACCGATCGTGCAGTGTACCCTGATGATGACACATCGTAGATCGATATAAATCGGTTGGCAGACAGGCACACGCGAAAATTGAAAAACATTTCCTCGCGTCTCTTCTCCTTCTCGTTGTCCCTTCCTTTCTTGTTTTTTTTTTTCTTAAGGATCTTTCTTCTTCTTTTCATCTCACCTTTCTTCTTCATTTTCCCATTCATCAATTTTTATATCTCTCCCTCTTTTCGTCTTTTTCTTTTTTACTGTTTTCATCCCTTTTCCATAGAATAACAACTTAATCCCGAATTTCTTTTCAATCGCTCTTTCTCTCTTTTTCTGCTTTTTTTTTTGTTTCATATTACTTCTTTTTTCTCTTCCGAATTTTTCTTCTCTCCTTTTTCTTCTCTTCTTCTTTTTATTATATCTTTCCGTCTATTAAAAAATGTCAACAAAACTGTCAGAATAGGTTTCTTCAGTTTTTTCTTTCGTTTTTATTTTTCTTGTCTTCTTTCTTGTTTTATTCTTTTCTTTCCTCGATCCTAATAATGTCTACCTATTCGTAACAACTTTTCTCTCTTATTTTCTTTCATTCCTTTCTCTACATTTATATTTCTTCCTCTCTCCTTCATTTATCAATAAGTCCGCCCTTTCTTTCTTTCTCTCAATTGGAAAGTCAACTCGTTTTTCTCTGCCCCCTCCAACAAATTCTTCTCTTCTATTTCCTTTTTCTTCTTCATCCTCGTTCCATCTTTTATTAGTTTCCTTCGCTTTATCTTTTTCCTTATTGCTATCTCAAGTAAGCTCCTTCGCCATTTTCTTCCTCCATCTTCAATCCACATTTTCCTTTAACCCCACACACTTTTTAACGTTTGTTTCCCTACTACCTTACAACGCTTACTACCTCTATCTGCGTATACCTCTCTCTCTCTCTCTCTCTCTCTCTCTCTCTCTCTCTCTCTCTCTCTCTCTCTTCTATTCTTTACCCTCTAGTTCAGTTTCTGGCAGTTTCAGCAGACGTTCATTCTACTTTTATTCCAATATCGATCAACTAAAAAGCTGTCAGTCGTTTATACCTTCCCCCACCCCATCTATCTCTATCTTTCCCTCTATTTGAAAACTGTCACCAAAACTGCCAAAATAGGTTTCTTCAGTTTTCAAGTTGCTCCGGCTGGCTGGTTATCTATGTATGTATCAAGCATATAAGTCACACAGATGGGGCTAGAGGACTGAAATTCGGAAAGAGAAACCGTTTGATAGCCCCTTATTACGTCTTTAAAAAAAACGTTTGATTTACACTCTTGATCCCCTCCCAGTTGAGGGTTCAGTTGTCAATGTGAGTTTATTTTAAATTGGTTGCTAGTTTGCGCCCGGCATGTTTCTATTTTGAAAATTAAGACTTTCTTGTGATTCAACTAAAGGTGAGAAAAATAACATCTGATGGTCACCCCTTATTCCTGATTTTTAATTGATCACCCTAAACACGGTATGCTGCCAAAAGCCATTGGTTTCTATTGGGTTACTAACCAGACCTGTCTTCTCTCTTTTTAAAATCTCTTTCTAAATCGTTATACTCCTTTCTCGCTCTTTCTCTCCTTAATCAACAAACTGCCTTTCAAACCAATTCCGTTGGTGTCTACTCTCAAACCTATCTTTCATTTATTGGTTTAGCTTAGTGGTGAGGCTGCAGACGGGTAATCTAAAGATCCACTATACAATTTAAAAGACATATTCTGATAGAATAAACGCTGAAGATGAATATAGAAGATACTTGTTACATTAGTTGGTTCTCCTCATCCGATCAGACTTCTTTCGCATTAAATACGGGCCGATACATGCATGAAATTATATTTCGTTGAAAAAATAAGCTCAAAGAAATTCAGATTTATCCACGAAAAAATGTTTACTCAGGTAATAACTAGTATATTATAATAATCTGACTTTCTGTATATTTGGATGTTTGTGTAATTATTGTTGCAACCCAGCGAAGACAGCATATTGTATCAGGAGTTTTTAAAAATGCTGTAACTTGGAAAAATAAAGTAATACCCAGTCCAACAACTTGATAATAACAGCATAGAGTATACGTTCGCACTCAATGTGATAATCTATACCATAATGGTCCTATTTTTCAAGGGGAATAACTCCAGGTATAATAAATGGTAATTATAGAGTGGTTAACCTTATCTATTCAATTATTTGTAAATATTATTCTTGCTTTTATATCACAAAATGTTGTGTCAATTATTATTACTTGTTGCTAGTTTTATTCCATAATTATTTATCCCCAACAGTTTAGGTTGATGCACTCTTCATTATCGTGTTTATTTTATCGTTAGTTTTACCATACCTTATTATTGTTGCTTTTAATCAAAACGTTCTGGGTGGATAGACAAAAAAGAGACAATCAAAAATTGTTTCTAGTTACTATAACTAGATAGTAAAACAAAGTTGGCGCACAGAATTCGAAATGAAGGGTTAGTCAAGTGACAGCAATTGTCTACATCCGACTTCAGTGACCTAAAGGGTAAAGTCGATCCCAATTATGGACTTCCTAGTGGATTTGTGAGATGCACGTTCAAATCTCATCAGAACCAACTACTTTATTCCCGTTCCATTTACTCCAGCAACTGAAGTGTTGCGATAAAAAGCAACAATAATAAGATGAAGGAGAACTATTAAAATAATGGTCATAATGTAAACAATTCATCTTCAACTTCTTTTTTTAGAGGGATATGGGACTGTTCATTATACAAACTATACAAGAATTCCGTCTAAATGAGTTCTCTATTTATCTATTATAATTTCGAGACTGGTGAAAGAATTTGTTTGATGGCCTCTTCTGGGAGAAGCACAAATGTCATTATTCACTCTTAATTTGTCGGTCACTCCATCAAATAACCCCTTTTTTTGATATCCTCGGCTGAAAATTCGACGATAGTAACTTGAGTTTCAATTTCAAATTAAAGACCCTAACTCCTATTCCAAAAGTGAATTTTTAAGTATCTCATGATTATGTCAGGCTAGTATGTTAAATTTCATCGATATCTGTGCAGTTTTAACTTGTCTTGAAAAGAAAATAGAAGAGGTTACAACATTTCATCCCAGAACTTTGGGAAATAATTCTTTTTCATATATATATATATATATATATATATATATAATATTTACAGGGATATTTACAGGATGTGTCAACATTAGCGTAAGGCACGAAATGTTGACATGCACCCAGGTAAATATTCTGGTAATTTTTTTTGATGTAACATTAGCTATATTTGCTTTGATAAGTATTGAGCATTATGCTGAGATATCATAACAACTGGAAAAAAATCTGTTTCTTTCTTGGATTCTTACAAATCACTAAAAGTATTATGAACTACACCCCCATATATATATATATATATATATATATATATATATATATATATATGTGTGTGTGTGTGTGTGTGTGTGTGTGTGTATACATTAGTGGCAGAATAACGAAACAAATAATAAAAGGTTTGACTGCCGTGTAGTCGTTATTAAGTAGCAAAAGTGGCCAGTACTGAGATCTGAAGAATTTTCGGTTGACAACGTCTGATTACTTTGATGAGTCATCTTTTTATGCTGGTCGCCATGGTGGACTCAATCATTGCTATCAGATACAAAGAGTTACTTTCTGCTGGTCAGGTTAATAATGTCAGAATAGAGTAAACACGACACAAAACTAGGCAGACATCTGAATAATGCTTAGATAAAGCTGAAAATATGATAATCAAATATTACAACGAGAGGAGTTCATACCAGACCTTTATTTATCCATTCCACAAAAACTGTTGCTATCATGACCATACTTCAAAACGAGTATTAAAGGGGATAGAGTTGCTCATAAGTGTCGTTTACCAAGTTAGTCTCGTATATAATTGCTAATGTACTGGCTTTGATCCTCACTGGATGACCCACTGAAGTGGCCTTCTGTGCGATTGAGCTGAACTTGGGAAATATTTCCTGAGAAGCCTGTCGAAGAATTAGCAATCACCTGTCATGAATAAAGCCCCACATCTGAAACTATATACTGATACGTGAAACGATAAAAATGTCGGGGCACCTAACTATAATACTAGTTAGCTAGATGGTGTCGCAGACCATTACTACATCGTAATGGACCGGATCCTTACTAGTTACCCTGAACATGTGGCCTTGTGCCGGAACTGAAGTTATCTTGATAGAGAAGGGATGTAGAAACTTTGGAAAGAGAAACTGATGCTCCATCTACCAATTTATAACAGCGGTATTCAAACTGTGTCCCGTGGAATCCCATATTTCTGTGCGACCTTTCCAGGGTTTCTGCACGACCTTTCCCGGGTTTCCGCAAAGCAAAGTGACATTTTCGCTATATATTTAATAATTCTTGGTTATTTACGTGACACGGATGCTGTGCAGTAACTAGCCATTCATATGTCTATTTTTCCTCAGCAAGTTTCGTTCTTACCTTTCATTTGAGTGTGTGTATTTTCTATTTTGTTTTACACACATTCGAATAATTCTCTAAATACGGTCAAACTCCCATAGTTACATACATAAGTATATAAATATAATCATAAAGAGAGGAAGATATAAATAGATATATACAGATATGGATGCGTAATATTATTTTGAACCTTGTTTGATATGACCTCCCGTTGTAACAAGGAGAATGAGTCACTTGGCTTAGACAGCGTAAATGGAATAAACAATTCTTATATTCTATTACGCCGTCTAGACGAAGTAACACATTCTGCATGTTATAACGAGAGGTAATTTCAAATAATGTTTCAAATGATAAAATGCATCCATGAATATTTCGTCGGATATAAATCCATTTCTCATATATATATATATATATATATATATATATATATATATATATATATATATATATATATATATATATATAGTCTAGAAAGCTTTACAGCTTTAAGCACTAAACATTTTTAAAAAACTTTTTCAATAGATGCTTTTGTGTCACTTAAGTCACCCAACATCTGTCAATGGAATTTATGTCATCTTCCAAAGTGTCTTTGAAGAAGTTCCCAAGAAAATTCAATCATTGTAAACGGTTGCTCGAGTAGTGCGAAGACCACTGATTTATACTTATATAAAAATATAAATAAATAGATGTGCTGGTAGACTAACGGTTAACAGCACAGAAAATTGAATCAGCGAATCGAATTAAAATTCAGCTGAGACAGTTTGCATTCATTTTGCACTGAAGTCCAAGTATTTTTTTCGGAGCAACGACCTCTTGGTTACTGTTCATTTTTATCTATGGCTAACTATCTTGTTACCATTTTCATTTATGACACTGAAACCCTTACCAGTATTTTTACATCTTCTGTTATCGTTAAGTCTGTCCCAAACTTTTTTTTCCTTTTTATGCTCTTCAATTAAAAAAAAAGATCCTTTTTTTCTCTCCATCCTCTTCCTTCTTCTCCGCCAGCCTCCTCTGGATTCTTGTTGTTTTCCCACTTCCTCTTCTTTATCCTCTTTCTCTTTCAAACCATCAATAATCCTATAGAGAGAAAATGGCTGCTAGGGCAGGTGTCTTCTTTTTTAGCCCGCTTTCGAGGAGTCATTGTTGCATGTGACTGATACTGCTTGCTTCACTTGTACTGCTCCGTGTTTTTACTCCAACCCCACCCCTGCCGTTTATCCCCATCCCCATCCCTCATCCAAAAAGCCCGACGACCCTTTCTTACCTATCCATTTATTCCTCTTTCCATTCTTCCTCTCTCAAGCACCCTATCTATATTCTATATCTCGACTCTCATTTTCCAGCTTTTTTTAACCAACATTCCGCCATATTTTTCTCGATCGTTTTTGTATCTTTCCTTATTGATCACTGTTACCCACAACGGACCGGTTTAATCACTGTTGCAGGGTTTAGATTATGCGTTTTGACATCTAAATGTACCTATATACCTATGTACTTGGACTTTGCCCAGCTTTAACTGTCCATAGAAATGTTGAACCTCCACTTCTATGTTTTGAAAAAAAATCCCTTTGATAAGTTTTTCAATTTTACAATGAAAGTTTATGCCTAACTGGTCCCTTACTTTGTGTTTAGCAGCGTTCACGCCTGTTTTGTTTTTTTGGGGTTTTTTTTGTTGTTTTTGTTTGTTTTTTTTTGAATTTGTACTCTATAGTGATCACTGCCTATCCAGTGGCTAACCAGACCTGCTTTCTAATCATAAATTCATGATTCAAACCATACTGGTTATATTTTCATCAAGGTATGTTGATTTTACCACTGCCAACACTGCTTAATTTCTGAGATAAAAAGCAGTAGATATGAGTAGCGATGATTAATAATTTCCCCGTCTCTACGTTTTGATTTCTTGTACTCTTTTCCTTGATTCTATCTGCTCTTTCTTCTCTTCAACCCAATACTGTCGGCTGGGAAATCGTTCCTATTCTATACTTCTTCAGCATATATCTCAACCGTACAAGAAACCGTCATCAAAACTGTCAACAAAGATTTCCAAGTTGGTCTGGCTGGCTGGCTGGCTGGTTATCTGTCAATGTATTTATCGTGCATACAGACTGCTCCAGCAGATCAAGATGGCTGAAAATTTAAACATTCCTTTCTTATTATGTCTAAGGAGAACAGCGTTTTTGTTTTGCTTTGGGTTTTTTTCCCTGAAAATCCACCCTAAATAGGTTCTTGTGAGGTCCAATTTGCAACATAAGTTTACGCTAAATTGGTCCCTCAGCTTGTCGGACTGTATTCAGGCTTGTTTTTTTTTTTTTTTTTGAAAATTCAACCTTTTTAGTGATCATTGTCCAACAAGTTGTGAGGGGAGTAACTTATTCATTGATCACCCACTTTTCCATTTTTTTTTTCAATTGATCAACCCCAACATGGTATGCTGTCAAAAGATGTTGGTCATGTGATAGTTTCTATTGACAGAGATGACGAATTTTCTTTCAATGTAATCTCAGGACTGGCTAATTACACATTTTCTTATCTAAAACTTCTGGGGACAACAATCTCTCTTTAATGTTATAATTCTCAACCACTTTGGAATGGCTGACGAAATATCTCGCAGGAAATTATACTGTTCTTAAAGTTGTTGACCGTATAATTGGCAAGAATCTTTGTCATTTTTCCTGGAGCAACTGACGAGATATATAATACGGAAAATTATGTGGTCCTCGAAACAGCTGACGAAATATCTCGCAAGGAATCGATCTGCTCTCTGAAAGTCTATCAAAATATTTCACAAGAATCTCTTTGTTCCTGGAGCGGCTGGCGAGATATATCGCAAGAAATTTCTTAGTTATAGATATTTACTAAGCTAAGTTTAATCTGACTCTAATTCACAAGTGTTGGGCACCCAATGAATAACAGACTCCTTACAATGCTAATTGTCCAGTCAGAAGAACTTGCCATCTACCTTTTTATTTACTAAGTTTAGCTTTGTATAGGAGAAGGCGACGGTGAAATTGAATCAAGAGCCCTACTTGATAGCTGCTACTCCAGCGTGAGGCTCTCAATTTTATAAGTTATTGATAGATTCGGCCATCAGTTCAGTATACGAGGGCTGTCCATGAAGAATATAACATACCTTGCCCTTTTATATGAAAAAATTATATAAAGCACTTCTGTGGACACATGTCTAATTTTGCAACAGAAGTGTCTAGAAAAAAATTGCCTTCCCATCTGAAAATTTCACACCATGCATTGCTCTTCAAGATGCTTCATTTTTTTTAACATGGAGGGAAAAAAGAACCAAGCACACTGGACACTCTGGCACGTGTAGCTCAGAAACTAATCAACGTAGCTCGAATTTATTTTCATACAAATAGTCCAGGTTACTGCAAAATAATGTTCTATTAATGAGCACTCTTTTCTGGAAGTTCGTTTTCTATGAGTTCAGACCCCCTTATGCGTTAGTTTATTATGTGTGAATTTACATTCATTGCTAAAAAAGGTTAAATAGAAGAATAAAATCACCTTAAGGAATAATTGAATTTATACTATAATACATAAATACGCACACAAACAGTCAAACAGACACACACACACACACACACACATACACACACACATATATGCATGTGTACGTGTGTGCTAATTCCAGTTTTTTTATCGTACATTATTTCTCCTTTGATTTTGATCTTTCTTTTTCCATATATATATACATATATATATATATATACACATATATATATACACACACATATATATATACACATGTATATCTACTCACACACATACGTATATATACATATACATATATACATATATATGTACACACACACATATATGTATACATAAATACATACATACATACATACATAGAAAAAAGAAAGATACATATATATATATATATATATATATATATATATATATATATATATATATATATATATATATATATATATATATATACAGAAAAAGAAAGATCAAAAATCACACACACACACAATCCTAGATAATAATATGAAACAATTATTGTAATAGTAAGCTGTCTGTCCCAAACACTTTATGTCAAATGAATAAAAATTGATATTAGAATATTTACATTAATCATACACTTCTTTTACAATGTAAAGCAGTTTATAACCATCAATTTGATAACTTAACAATGAATCTATAAATGTAAGTTATTCCAATTTTTATAACCCTCTGCCCATTGATATCATTCGGTCATTGTTATCTAGAAGAATCTGTCCCAAAGTAATCACAATAAGCGGGCTCCCTCTGTACACATATTTTCCCCATTTTTCTCACTATTATCTTCGTCTGTACGAAAACCATCTTCGTTTCGTCTTTAGCACATACGTTTAACGCCAAAATTTTCATTTTTCGGCGGCGGGGGGGGGACATCCATACCCCTACGTTTTCTGTATAATCTTATTTCCGTCCCCCTTTCTTCCTTTGCTTCTTAACTTTATATCGACTACGTTCTCTGATCACCCAAGAGCACGTTTCCAAATTGCACCTGCCTGACACGTTCTCATGTCTCGAAGCTAACGAATAGAATGTCCTAAAAATAAAAACTCTCTCTCACCATTGTTATTTGCACTTCTGAATTATTCATCTCCACGCTGGACTTTCGGCGTCCTGCACCTAAAGTCTTCAGTGGACTTTGCTTTTTACATTCCCCATTCTACTCCTTCTTACTTCCTTCCCCCCCCCATATCTCTGTCTCCCTCTGTCTCTGTCTCTCTGTCTCTTCTCTCTCTCTCCTCAATTTTTCAATTGTACCTTTCTATACCTTTTTTTTTCCAAGCTACTCTCCTTACTGTTTTCCTTCACGCTCTCCACTCTTTATCTTTATTCAACGTTCTTCGTTACCTTTTTCATTCCTCCTTTTTATATTCTCTCTCTCCTTCATAACAGTTCTTCTCTTTTTCCCCTCATCCCCCTTCCTTTGCAAATTATCGTCATCTTTTCCTCTCTCACATTCAACTTCTCACATTCCTCTTCCCATCATTTTCAACTCCTTCCTTTTCTCCTTCTTCCGTTTTTGTCTACTCATAACTATCTTTCATACTTTCAACAGTTTCAATTCAATTTATATATTCTTTCTTTCTTCAACTTTCTTATTCCCCTTATTCTTCTCTTTTTATCTGTCTTCTCCTCTATAACACTTTCCCCCTCCATTCTATTCTACCCGTCTTTCTTTCTTTCTCTTTGAATTCGTAACTTCTATCTCCTTTTTTTTCTCACACATTTTTGTTAAGTCCAAGCGAATGAAATGAAAACCCTCACCTTCCTTCTATTTAATCTCCCATCTCTCACACTGCCGGCACCTATTCCTTGATTTTTCTCCGACCAAATGGGATGATACAGCCATCTTCCACGAGACTAGTCGAAGCGACCAATCTTGAATGAAGACCATCTGGTTTCATAAATATTTCATAGCAATATGAAGATCGGTGAATTTATGATATCTCTTATTTGTTTTCGTTATTTTTTTTTTCATCATAAGGACACCTTTATGACGCTGGGAGAGGTGAAACACTGAAATTCTACATACGTTTCTATCGTCAAAACGTTTTTTCTCCGGGTAGTTATTTATTTGGCGTACAATGAAACGTCGATACTAGGTATTTAGTAGTTGTCACCGAGGACTAAGTGACAGCAAGCCTTCTTAAATCTCAAGCACTATATTATCATACACTGAATTGTTTTAACTGTTGTCCTTATCATGAATATTATAGTCACAACATTTCGACTGCTGCATCCTCCGGCCTTCTCCGGGTGCTTGTCGTATCTTGTAATGTTCTAAGAATTTCGGACTGAACTCTTAGTCGAATCCATTGTAGTAGAGTGTTCTCATTCCACTCTCTTTACTCGGGGATATTTCGTATAAGTAAATTCTTCTTAGTTGATTCTTCCCTGTGATGCCGCTTCTGCTCGTTCCACGGGATTGCATTGTCTGACCATGGGATTGAGTCGACAGCCGGGAGATTAACTCGAACCTAAAATCAGTTTGTTTTTTTTTGCTTTATTTATCAGATGCTACCATGTGGTGTTCAATTCTATGCTAGGACTACAGAGGATGCTATCAGAGGCTAGCACGTGTGCTGATTCTTTCAAACGTCTTATTCTCAGAAATTTAGTCAGAAAATTACCAGCTCCTTCTCCACTAATATCATCAGGTTGACCAATACTGTCGTCGCGATTCTTGTGTTTTTGGCACGGTTCAAAATGCCCCTTCTATCATAAGCTCAATTCTGTCCTTCATATCCCACACCTTTCTGAACTCCAGGTATTTTCCAATTCCCTTACCCCTTTTAGATTCACTCAGTGGTATCATAATCATCATCATCATCATCATTGTGTGCATATTAACACCAGATGTCTGGGGGTCATCCCTGGAGACTGAGTGACATCAAGTCTCCTCAAGTCACCAACCCTTCTCTCAGTGTTCCTGCAGTCTACCACAGTGTTGTGCTTTGCACTTTCTCGCCAGATGGTCATCGCTGAAGGTCAAGTGACATTAGGTCTCCCAAGGTCTCCAGCCCTCATTTCCTTGTCTTCAGTAATGCTGTGGTCTGTACTGTACCTACTTTCACCAGCTTTACTTACACTTGCCGCTTCCATTCTAGTTATTAAGCCATCACAGGTGCCTGGATGTCATATTTCCAATACTCTCTTCAGTATTCGTACAGACCCCGGTAAGAGGTCTGCATAACCTCAATCCTTTCTCTAACTTCCAGATCTACCAATCTTGTTTTAATGTCTTTTGCGCAGTTCCCAGTGCGACTACTATTATAGATCCCTCGCTGACCTTCCTGTTCCACACTTTTTTTTTTTCATATCCCTTGCCAAGTCCTGGTATTTTCCATTTTCCCAGCTTTTCACTCTCTTTCGTCTTCACTCTATGATCCACAGGCACAGTAACTTATTCGATAGGTTCTTCTTCCCTTATCTACGACTACCAAGTCTGCTCTTCTTGCTTTGAAGGGGTACTCTCTCCACTATTCATGCAGTCCCCAGTAGTGCTGTGGTCTGTATAGTCTCAATCATTCCTCTTATCTCCTGTTGCTCTGATCTCGTTTTCAGTGACTTTAATACAGTTCCGAGCATTTTCATTTTCACACCAGTTACCTGAGGATCACCGCTGGAGACTTAGTGACAGTAAGTCTCCTCAAAACTCCAGCCCTCCTCTGATATCATCCTCACTTATCACAGTAGTACTGTGGTTTGTACCGCCTCCACCATACCTTATCCTTGGCTGTTAGGCCATTGCTACCAGCTGGGGGTTGTATGTCTCATATTTCCAGTACTCTTCCCAGTATTTATTATTATTGTTGTTGTTTTTGCCGTTGTTGTTAATCTAGTGATCATTTTCTTTATCTGCAGGAATCGGCTGGGCCGTGGTTCTGATTGCCTTTTACACGGACTTTTTCTACAACGTCATCATTGCTTGGTCTCTCCACTATTTCTTTGCATCTTTCACCACTAATCTGCCGTGGGTCTCCTGTGAGAACGATTGGAACACACATCGTTGCTACGACATCTTTTCCCGCTTCAAGAACGGAACTCGTGGTGTGCTGAACCACACGCTGAGTGACTTCACCACCAACAACACTGAGGTCCAGTCTATCGTCAATATATCTGTGGGACTGGCCCACAATATCACCCACAAGATACACGCTCTCCATATGTCCACTAACAAATCAGTCTTTCCTGCTCAGGAATACTTTGAGTGAGTTTGGAATATCTACAAGATATTTTATTATTTTCATTGTGCAATGTTTTCAAGACTAAACTCAATAATGTGTGGCTGTGGCAAGACATTTTTTGTCCAAAGTATTCCATTTTTAACCATTTCCATTGAATGTTTGGCTGGCAATTATAATTGCTTAAAAACTTTTTAAAATGGCCTCTAACTATAACTTCTTTCCATCAAAATTCTTTTTATAATTTGCTTTCAATACTGAACTTTAAAATCGGAGCATTTTAATAATTTTCCTGCTATAAGATTATCAATAAAAGTCAACTCATAACATATAAGTTATACCCCTAAAAAGAACAATTCTGGTACAAATAATATTAGGATAAGCCAGGAGATACAACTATGTAATTACAGCAAATCTACCAATGGTGAGACTGGATGAATCTAAAGGATTTGTACTCGTTGCAACATTAGGGTGGTTTTCAACTATTCATTGCAACCTCTTCGCTGATGAATGAAGTGGATAGCTAAAGATTATATATATACATATATATATAACATCCCACGAAAATGCATGAAGGAAGTCAAGAGAAGAACCACTCGACCTTTGAAAGCCAAGCTCTACGAACATAGGAAAGCCATATTCAAAGGTGAAGTAGAAAAATCTGGTATGGCATAGCATATTTGGGGGGAGAAGAAATAAATGAGAAGCAGAGCATCGCTGGAGCGAGAAAGACGTTGTATTCATCAGCCTTGTCAATAAATATGTCAGGCCAGTGTGGATTCCAACGTGATGTAGATTTCTTTGTTTAGCAAGAAAAGTATTGAAAATCCAACCCCGTATATAAAATACGGAAACGCCTTTTCTTTGAGATTCAGAATAATGGGTTTGTCTGCTTAGTATATTTGCTACCATTTTCACTGTTAGCAATCACTGTTTGGTTTGTCTTGATCAAAAGTTAAGACATTCCTTCTTTCGATATTGTTTATATAATTAAAGAATATCGTAAAATTGGGTAACAAGAATCGGATTAATACTCCCAAAAGCTCTAGAAATTCAACAGCTATTTTTTTCAATGTTATCATAAAGAGCATTTGTCATTTGCTTTTAGGGTTTACGATGTTTCAACATGGAAATTTTAGATTAGACATACATAAGATAAATATTTAAGAGCTCCAGTATCTAAGATACTTTATGCTTGGAATGATATAACTAATTTCAATTTTTATACGAAAATATTTACCCTAATAAGAGGGCGGGTGAAATAGAAACTAACTATTTTCATAGGTTGGCAGTGGGGAAGCCAATGAGACTCGAACTTACAACGGTTTGCAAGACAAGTTTGCAAACCATTACTTAGAGAATAATGTTTGTAGAGTGAATTATCCATCCAACCACTAACCCACTCTTTTATCTGTCTGCTAGCGTAGGGCGGCAATTATATGAATATGACAAATATGACTGGCAATGGGACAAAACTCAGTATGGTTAATTGTATTTACTAAGCTTAGCCCAATACGACACAATATGGGAAATGGATGTAGGAAGATTATTTTACGTCAATCTTCTATGTGGAGAAAATCTGCATGCAAAATCTTGGCAATTTTACCTGCGCTGAAACAATGGCCGCTGATAACAGTGGAAAGTAATTAACCATTTCAGTTACGTGGCCTACCATTAGAGAATCGGATTCATTCAATACCAAAGGAGATTAATACCCAAGTGATGCACTCAACGTCGTACATGATCTGCTGATTGTTTCCTCAGCTGAGGACTATTATGCCACGTAACATCTTTTTGTTAAGAAATTTCAAGAATTTATCTCAACTTCTGAGGACCAGGGTATATCTGGTCAACCACTCTAAGACAATCAAGCTCTCTCTCATCTCCAGCTATTAATTTTGGATCACTATCCTATTCACTGCGGGAGTAGGATACTCAGAAACAAATAAAGTAACTCCAGACTTCCATTAAAAGAAACCAAGAAGTAGAATAGAAATCTACTTTTACGAGATTACTTCTCAGTAAGATATTTCTTTAAAGCAAGGGTTTACTCAGAAAAGTTTGGAATGTTTTATTCAAAGATTGGGGCCCTATTTTTACAAAACAAAAGTATTATTGTGCTTTGAATATAACAACGAAAACTCAACGCAGCAGATGAATACAACGAGTTTGGCTCCCGCGTCATAAACATCTTTAAATACAAAACCGATTGTAACAAATCAAAGACAGTACTTAAAAACAATGTTTACACAAAAAGGAACTTTTCTAATTTCCTGCCCGGCATGGATGCGCAATTAACAGACATTGTATTGTACAGCGTTCCCAGTATTCCCTACCATCGTTTCCGGTTTCCCCCCACCTCCGTCTCTTTCTCAAATCCAGATTCCAGCTATCGATGTAGAACAAAAAGTGTATGGAACAGTTTTTACCTCACAACGTGACTCTCTTTTTTTCTTCGTGTATTTTCTGCTTTGCTCAACAGAGGTAATTTCTGCAGAAGAATTTGCTTGCTTCTATCAAAAAGAAATTCTAGCTGCAGATAATGATCCGTTCAACGACC
>OY735198.1:74012666-74050166 GCA_963457665.1 Thysanoteuthis rhombus
GTTTTTCTTTATGCGTTTCTTTTTCTTCGTTTTCCTTCCCCTCGTTCTAACTCTGTTTATTTTCCTTCTTTTTTTTCACGTTTATTCTTCTTCCCTTTCTAGTCTTTTTCTTTTTTTCTTCCTGTTTTCTTTTTCTCTAAGTTCTTGTTCATTCAATAGTTTCTCTTACTTTTCTTTGTGATTAATCATTGTTAGCATATAATTCTTTTTTCTCAACATTCTTCTACTTCTTATCTTTCACTTCCTCTTTCTACGCCTGTTTCTTCTTCTTCTTCTTCTTCTTCTTCTTGTTATTATTATTATTATTATTATTATTATTATTACAAATGATCAATAATCCCTTGCTTGTTGATATTTTAGAAGAAAAATAATACCGTTTTGAATTTTTAGAATAATTCCAGCGAACTGGTTCGTATTCACTATAAACTCTTTGGTAATTGTTTACAAAAGATTTTGAAATATACCACGTTTTTTGAAACATTATTGTATGACTTACGATTTATATATTTCATTTTATTTGGTAGAGCACACCTTCCGCCTTTTCACCTTTTCCCTTTTATTTCCTATTCTTACTTCCTATCTCTATCTCCTCATCTTTCTCCACCTTCTCTCTCTCTCTCTCTCTCTCTCTCTCTCTCTCTCTCTCTCTCTCTCTCTCTCTCTCTTCCATTCCCTCCCTTTCTATATTGCTTTGTCTTCCTTCTCTTTTTCCTTGTACTCCGTCCGGTTTTTATCATCGCTTTAGAAAATGATAAGAAAAGTAAAATGAAGGCTTTAAACGAGTGATCGAGTTTCGTTACAGATTTGTCGAAGCCGTGTGCAAACATAAAAGGCAGGACTGCCTCCTTGTGATGAGAAAGAACAATTGCTTTTGTCAGACCTTCTCAGATCGGTTCACCGTAATATTCCCAGCGCATTCCGCTCAACACGGTGCGACCCCCACTAAACGGTCATTATCGTATCCGGGCAGGGCTGATCTGTAATTGCTGCATTATCTCCCTTGAAAAAGAACTCGGAAGTCGGCTGACCAGGACCGGAAATGAGATTCTGCCATTAGGCAGACTACGTGACATAGCACTTTTCTAGTAGCAATGATCTCCTGGCAAAAGAAAAAGAAATTTTATTTTAGTTGAGATGGATTGGATCATTTGGATTGAATCTGGAATGGTCAACTTTGTGTTAATACCGGCTGGTTCGCTTTCTTGAAAGTAATCAATTGATTTGCTGTCTTCATCTCGGCTGGTTGGTCTTCCTTCACAATTGTGAGATCCTTTTTCGCTAACTTCTCTACCCGATATCTGAGGCAATTGGATTTGTTATTGAACGTGAAACCTATGACTATCTTCAGACTTTGTCTGTGGCCCTCACTGGTTTGATTCATTTGAGACTAGAGGTCACTTTTGCATCTTTTTGTGTGTCGTAAAGATACGATGTATTTTTTCACCGTTTTTTTTTAAATCCTCAATCGATTTTCATGTTAATTGCGATTAAGAATCTTGCGTTTTGAATACAAGAAAGAAAGTTAAAAAAAAAAAAAAAGATAGGAAACTCACACTCATAAAATTGCTTCCAGCTCGCCGTTACCAGAAGGTCAGAGAGAAGAGAGTAAGGTAAAATAGAGCTCACCAACACTGTCAATAATTGAACAACCGTCGCGTCAAAATTCGAGGTCAGGTAAAAAGATTCCATCAAAATATAGATATGGTCAGAGTAAATTCTAGTTATGACATCACTTCCATTTTCCACTGGAAAACATGAAGAATAGAGTTTTAAAAAATATCTAGAAACATCAAGATCCTTGGAATCCTTATCTCATGAATAAACTCGTAAAAACAACGACCCCAAAAGACCAAAAGAGCTTTTTTTCCCAAAAGTTGAGATAACAGCATTTCAAAAAGGGGCATAGCAGAGTATTGGTGCCAATTTCAAATCTGCAGATGAAACAGTATGAACAGGTGTGCAGGAATATATAAACACATAAATAAACACATAAACATATGTACATATAACAATGAATAGAACCTTTCATCACCTTTAGTGGCTAGAGTTGTTCAATAAAATATAACCTGTTAAATACGTGTATGTGTTTATGTGTGTGAAGTGTGTGCGTGTGTGCATGTGTGTGTGTGTGTGTGTGTGTGTGACGTGTGATTTATCTTAAATTGTTATCAATCAGGAAAATGTTTTAGCTCAGGTACAGGATTTTAGACGCAGATTTCCAAGGATGACTGGCGATAAGACCCCTTTCCCCAAATTGGAATTTGGGAGCCACCCAATCTTCCAGCATCCATTTTGGCTTTGCGTCATGATAAATTGAATTTAGTAAATATCCGTCATCTGAACTGCCAGTAACATATTTCCCATTTTTCACAACGCCCCTATCGGAAGAAGTGCGAAACAATGTAGAGGGTTTCGGCTCTCTCTCCCCCCCCCCTCCCTCCCTCTCTCTCTCTCTCTCTCTCTCTCTCTCTCTCTCTCTCTTTCATACACACACATGTATCTTTGTGTTTATATATATATACATATACATATATATATATATTTATATATATATATATATATATATGTGTGTGTGTATTAGTGTATATATATCTATATATATATATGTGTGTGTGTGTGTGTGTGTGTGTGTGTGTGTGAATCACTAAGTAACCAGCAGTTTTTTTTATGTCTACCTGCTATAAAGTAGGATGGAGAAAAATATTATTAATTCTGCAAATCATACGTATACATTCGTATCAAACTATTCTCATAAAAATAACTTTCCATGAATTTCAATGACACTTGGTTGAAGAGTCGGGCATAGGCTAGGGGAGAATAAATTAAATGTTCGGATGAATGGGCGAACTCGACATTCCCTCCCTCGCTCCCTCCCTCCCTCCCAGCATCAGACCTTCTCATTGAGGCCGAATGGAGTGAAAGTTTGGACCTTACAGTCAAGAAACGATAATGGGGTAGTACAATTGTTTTATGTAACCCGAACTTAGTGCTCCCACTTTAAAAAAGTCTATATTATTTTTCTCTGGTACTCGTACCATCGTGTCACCCCGGAGTTAGGTCATGAGTCTCTGTCAATGGTCAAGAGCACCATCTGACATCTAGATCATATAGTGGGTCTTACTTGTCTGGAATGCCGATGTAATGCCATGTTAGAGGGTCGCTACAAAAATATATTCCGAATAAACCTTCTTGCCCTCCTCAATGGCGTGAATTGCTACCCAAGCATTTGGGTACTGGAGGCGCGAAATAGTCTTTTCAAAGAAAAAAGAATTGTAGAAAATGCTGGTAGAATGATTTCGAATTTTATGTGTAGTTAGTAACTTGACAGAAGAATAGATCAATTTAACAAATTGGGTAACAAATCGCGAATATATGTGCGTTTGTATGTGTGTGCATGTGTATGTGAGTTTGTGTGCGTGTTATACACACACACACACACACACACACACACATATATATATATATATATATATATATATATATTAACACACTCAAGTATAAGAACCAATAACTAAAAAAATATACATTTTCACGATACAAAATGATAGAGAAATGGTCTATGGTCTCAAACGGATCAAACTAGCAGGGACGTTCACTTTTTTTGTTGTTTTTTTTTTTTTTTGTCTTGCCTTCTTACTTATCTATCTCTTTTTATATATATGTACATATATATTTGTTCCTTCCAGGTTGTGTGGTTCACAGCCCTGTTTCCATATTGCGTTCTTTTCATCCTTATGATTCGTGGTGCCACCCTGCCAGGTGCTCTAGACGGAATCAAATATTACCTGACACCAAATTTCTCCAGGCTTGCATATTCTGAGGTAATTCCTTAATTTCACATCTTTCCGTTGTAAACGCAGAAGAACATGAATGCAGTATAATCATTCTCCGACAAGTATTTCTTACAAATTAATTTAGTCGCTTTTCATCGCAGCAATAACAATGGGGAATAAATCCAAACAATTTGTGTATTCCCTCTCAATGTAAAATCGGATACCTACGTCATTACCAATTCTAATTAGAAAAAAGTTCCTCATAAAACATCAATTCATGAAAATTCTCTTAATTGCACAAAACGCACCTGCAATCACTGCAGTTAACAATCTTGTAAAATCTATGATTGCCTAGTTTAATCAAGCATTTAAAATTTCAAAATATCATGTATTCATCCACATAAATAGATTCTCTCTTACCGTATCCGAAATCAACCAATTATGATTATATCTCATCACAACTCTCTATCGCGGCACTGATGTCCAGCGGCTATCTGAGATTCTTGCAAAGTGGCCTGCCCATTGCCAGAAAATAGACCACTATATCTACTTGAGACTGAGGATATCCAAGAAATCTTCAAAAGAAGGAGAAACCCAATAAAGAGTCACCCATGTTGGCAGAGCAAGCCCAACATTCAGAAACAAAAAGATCCAATTAGATTTGAAAAGACACTTCTTCCTCCTGATAGTCACTATGGAATAGAAACATGGAACCTAACCAAATAACTGGCTCTCAAACTAAGAAACATGCAATATGCACAAAGGAGGATCATGCTTAGCATGACACAGAGAGATCACAAGACAGCACAGTATATCAAAATAGAAAACAGGTCAGAGATAGAAAGAAATTCAGTTTTTTTATTTTCTAACATAGCTATCAAAGACCGATTTTGCTACTCTCTTTATAGATCAATCATTATTGTTCTAATTGGAGTCATTTGTTAATTACTGATATGAATAATAATTTTGTTCTTCGAAATAATTGTATGGCTGTTTTGATCATATCAGCAGAATTGTCAAGTGATCTATGTATTTTTCATCCTCAGGTATGGGTCGACGCAGCGACCCAAGTCTTCTTTTCCTTGGGGCCTGGCTTTGGGGTGCTATTGGCGTTTGCAAGTTATAACGATATACACAACAACGTATACCGGTAAGAGGATTCATTTTTGCAAAACACAATTACATGT
Source organism: Thysanoteuthis rhombus (assembly GCA_963457665.1). NCBI lineage: Eukaryota > Metazoa > Mollusca > Cephalopoda > Oegopsida > Thysanoteuthidae > Thysanoteuthis > Thysanoteuthis major. The sequence goes on from OY735198.1 coordinate 74,017,627, forward strand.
TTAAGAGCCAAGAAGTGTGAAAGGTAATAAATATTTAAAAAAAACAAAATGGAGAATTCAATAATTCGATATTTAATTTTACATTAAAGAACACATTTGTTTATTTGCTTAAATGCTGATGCAATTGACACGTGTATATAGATACGTAGTATAAGGGATAGACGGTAAAAAAAACAACTTCAACTATCAGATTGGAAAATGCGTTGCATTAGTGTAAATCTAATTCTTCGTATCCTTGCATGAATGTAAGTTGACACATGGCAGTCCAAGTCAATGACTTTTTCTCTGCTGACAATTGGAAGCGACGTGAAGATTCTTCTTTCGTTCGCCACTATTCTTTCGAATAGGGAAGGGCGTGGCTCAATTCCCAATTTTTTCTACCCTAATAACAGCTTAAAATGTACTCAGTTAGTTGCTGAGTGTACAGGGAAATTTGACCAAATGAAGAGTTTTCCATAATTCTCACTCTTACCAGGAATCGAACTCGTATCTTCCTGTGTACAGGCCTGCTAACCATTACATCATATGAGCGGCCTTGGTTATCAAAGACCAATTTTGCTCGCATTCTTTCTTTCTATTCATGCAAACATCTAATTATGATTTAAAAGCTCTGTGTCTCTTCTGTCTGCTATGGTTTGAACTTTTCGATTACCTTTCTTTGTTGTTGTTTTTTATAGGTTATCGAAGCAAATATGAATGAACCCGATTGTCGTGTCATTATTCTCCTTAAGTTGCGCTGCCGAAGTCACCCACAAGATAAACAAAGCTTAGGGTCTGAAATCAGTTTCAGAACGGACTGTGAACCGTTGGTCCCAAAAAGTTGAGACAGGTCGTGGTCAGAAGCTGTCACTCGACGATGAAGTATTAAAGGTAGTCATGGAGCCTCAAGAAGGAACAAGCATTGGGCGTTGGCGGAAAATCTGGGTGGATGAGATGATTCAATGTCAGGGACTCGATCGAACAGTTATTATACGTTTATTGAATGACAATAAAAGAAGGTTAATCAATAAAAGATTAATGAGAAGGCGTTATATTGACATATTAATTTAAGATTATAAGCTATCTCTCGTAAATATTCCAGAGTGATCCTTCCTTTAACCCTTAGCCTGCCGCTAGATTTTCGTACACCGTAAATCGAGAAGTGAACCGAAATGTCTGTAAATAAACGCACAAAACTTTTCATATATACATGTTTTTGTGCCATTGGAGAGAGGAATGATTAGCAAAAATGTGAATAAACCCTACAAAACCGGGGGTACAATCCTTTTAAAATTGTGTTTACATTGCAAAACAGCGTTTACGAATAAATCCGTAGCACAATGGCCTACGGTTTTCGCGTGAGATAAGTTTTCTAACACAAATATATCACCGTTTATATAGTATGCATGAATAATTTTTATACATAAATTTTTCTATAGTCTTTCTTCTCTCTATTATCACGATTTAGTATCAATATTTCACGAGGTTCGTGCTTTTATTTACGAACAAGTCGTCAGCTAGTTTTCACATCGAGTCGGCACATCGAATCGTATCAAACCTTCAAATCTCGGGTACATATGGAAGACGTCTAGAACGAATCGAAAAGATTCAGACGTGGGTAAACCATGATTTGACTGGTGACCAATGGCTTACGCTGTTTGACACCCTCTGCAATTTGCTTATTAGCTTTATGAGTGAGCTCTTCCTTGACCGTGAACTTATTGTTGATGAAAAGTTATTTCTGTATGACAGCTGGAAACGAGGCTTCCTTGGGGGTGATACACTTACCCCTATCCCTCAATCTTCCTAAAACGAAATTTTCATTCCTGACCATTTGGTGGGGCTGTGATGGAATAATCCATCACAGCCTCTTGTAACCTGATTAGACCAAGAACGACCGGTCTATTATTGTGTTTTGAAACTGATACACTACAAGTTGGAAGAATTTCGGCCAACAGTGGTGACCAGAAAGGGACCTATCCTTCTGAAGACGTCATATTTTCTTAATCCACCGTAAAAATTTTGCAGTTAGGTATCAAGGTCTAGCACCATTATGGCTACTTACAGGACCTGTCCACTACCGATTACCCCCACTTCAGGGACTTGGATGCGCATACATGCCAGCCGGTGTACATCAGTGTGGACCAGGTTGGAAATGCCCCGAGACAGTTTGCTCACTCCCATAAACCCAGTTCCCGTTATGATGGAATAAATTTACTGTCAGATGGTTGGAAACAGTACATCGATTCTAATGGTGCTTACTTTGACTTTTGCAGTTGTGCTTGAGCCTAGTTATGACGTTTGAAAGCTTGCAGTTGAGAATGACCATTTATTTTGTTCCAACCTGATATATCAACTCAAGGAAACAAAAATTAGATAAAAAGGAATTACGATGTACTATCGAAAATTTATGGATGCCTAGGGTCCAGTATGGCTTCCACAAAACAAAAAAATAGAAATGGAGCCCTCTATTTCTGGGATGAGAGATTCCAAGAATGTGTGGATTATCTAAAGCGACACTGGAAAAGTTGGTGACATTACAGATAAACAGATTAACCAATCATTCTAAATTCCTTGGACTTTTGTGTAACACCTCAGGTGTGTGTGTGTGTGTGTGTGTGTGTGTGTGTGTGTGTGTGCATGAGTGTGTGCGAGTATCCGTGTGTGTATTTGTGTGTGTGTGTGTGTGCATAATGATGGGGTTCGATTGATTTCTCTATGAGTCTTACCCATTTATTTGAAGGCTGCTAAAGATGAAACTTTGGTAACTCTTGTTACACCCTGTGTATATGTGGAATAAAAGTTGTATTCTCTTCAAATATTTTGTGACTCTAAAAATAGTGAAGATAATGGTGGACGTTCGTTACACTGAACAAATAATATCTGTATTAATTAAATATTTTTTAGTGTATATCTGAATTTTTGAGATGAGGTATTATTATTATTTCTATTATTATTCATATGAAAAACAACCAAGATGAGGATAGTCCGAATAATCATAGAAATGTTAAATATTTTTTTATTTATCTATCTATTCTTAAAACATGACATCATATCACTTTCATAAAATCAAATTTTAGAGTCACATTAATTTATATTGGTCAAAAGAATACAATGAATCAAGAACCGTATAAAACAGAATCCCATTCACTTTTCACTGAACTGTTGGGTCATTTTTAATTATACGTATTTTGTTTGAATTTTTGAATTATGCATTGGTTCTTTTGGATCAAATACAGTAATAGCCAGCTTAGCGCTGCTCCATTTGGCACTAATCCTCTACGGAGCTCTCTTCCAAATATTATTTAGCAATGAATTTAGTAATGTTGAGTTGTCGCAATAAATAATTATCAAAGACAGTTTCATTGACATTCTCCAAAATAATTGTACACAGTACACTTTGGTTAATGTTCTCTATGTATACGAATAAGCACGTACACACATGCACGATAATTCATCATTTAGCGATATGTATCGACACCTAAAGATATCTCACCAGATCTGGAGATAAACTCCATTTTGTGGAGATTCAATAACGACATTCTAAAATGATTGCCGGCACTACCTCTACTCATGTTATATTGTAATGACCCCGTATAGCACTGGTTTGTTTTACGCTGAATCTTTTTGAAACTAATCTAGACTTGCTAACCGGAGTATTAGTGTAAGGTGTTCTGTTCAACATTCTGAAGTCATTGAATGCAAAAGGCACCTGAGGGAAGCTGGTGTGTACAGAGAGAAGAAACATTTTGTAAGGTAACAAGAACGAAGGAACAAATCCAAAGGAATCAACGTATAAGTTACATGTTGATTTATTCAGATGGGAAAGAGGTGAAAACGATGGTACCATTTACTTCATCATAATTTTGTGAGCCTACATCAACATTTTTGATGAATGATGCCTTCATTATATTTCTTGATTAATTTATATTCATGGGAAAATGAGCAAAAATTCTCCGACTGTATGAATGTGACTGCTCAATGTTGATGGTGTCCAAATGGACTCCACTTGCGTTCTGTGACACTAATTTATTTATGTTCTTTTTTCCAGATATTGAAATGTATTCATGTTTAAAATGAATCATAGATAGTGCATAATTGATCTGAGACCAAAATCTCCATCTGTATAAATGTAACAAGGCAATAAATGTTTTTAGTGTCCATCTGGACTCCATTGGCCTACAATGACACTAATTTAGTGGTATTAGTATAAATTGAATATATATATATATATATATATATATATATATATATAATAAGATATAAAAAACGACATATTTGGCCAATACCCGAGCGCCATGTCTTTGGCCACTCATGTACACAGTTTAACAATTGTAACCTTATGCATATTGCAGAAACCCAACCAAAAAGTTTGGTGTCCATCAGGATCACACCAGCCTTTCGTGTAATTTGGACACCGTCAACTTACGAAGGGTTAAAAATAATACTTTACTCTCTAAGATGTGACATGAAATGCAAAACGTTTTTTGACACATTTGATGTAATGCCTTTTTTCTCCCGTCTTTTCAGAGACGCCATATTAACCAGTATAGTAAACTGTATGACCAGTTTCTTTTCCGGGTTCGTCATCTTCATGATTCTTGGTTATATGTCTCAACACTCTAATCTACCAATATCGGAAGTTGCCACACAAGGTAAGACTGCCAACCGAACTTCAAACAGATTAATTTGAAAGTATATTTATCTTGCGTGTGCCTCCGTCATCGATGTATGTACGCTTTACTAGAACTAATGCCAATCTATGAAAGAATTAACCTTTTTCCAAAACAGATATATCGGCGGAATAAGAATGCGTTATTCAAGGAGAATCTATCTAAATATGTTTATACCTAAGTCTGTTCATATCTTCCTAGTCAGCAATCCCAGACTGTGTTTATCTGTCTGTTCATATCAATCTATCTATCTATCTATCCCAGCCTGTTTATATCTTTTCATTGGTCGATCGATCTCAATTAGTTCCTATCTTTTTCTCTATCTACCAACTGATCAATCTTTGTCTAATTAAATCTGTCTACAGTAGGGGCAGTAAGTAATCGTGCAGTATAATCAATTGAACTTTTGTGGCATAGTTAGAGGTACCGATCTGTGTAGTCAAGTCAAGGGGACTCAGTATTCGTTCCAAAACATTGAGACCGTTGTTCGTGTTTTTTTGTGACAATATTTGCGTGGACTAAGAGAATTTTTCCAGGTGTTTATGCCCATGCGCTTGCGTGCGTTCTATCCCCACATCAAACCGCTCTCGGCCTATTCTCGAGGGGTGTCCAGGTAAATAGACACCAAGATACGACTTAGATAATGATACACACAAGTACAAGGCAAATACGCTTATTACTGAAGGAGTTATACGACAATACTTACGAACACACGAACGAAAAGTATTTGTACGGTTGATATAAATCATTATAAATTTGGATAGATAATTGAATATAATTCATTTTCCATCTCCATAGAAGGATAAAATTGACTTGATCGATATTTTTGACTACATGTAATATAGTAACGCTGAGCCTCGTCTTCGATGCATCATATTATTCAAATATCAGTTGACTTGAACCAGTTCCACTATATTGAAAACAAAAGAATTCAGCATCAACTTGAGACAATTAATTGTTAATAAACACAAGCTGAAAAGCGGTGCAACATGATTTCCAAGGAGACGAGTGTCGCTAAATCGACGGTATAGTCCATAATAAAGGAATTCAAGATGACTAATGTCTGGTGAATGATCCACGGATAACTCAGGAAGATGTGACTGATAATAATATTACTTGTATAATAAATAATATGGGTTACTTCAGTGCAAAAGGCGTTGGCCAACTTGATCAGATAGAAGAAACTATGAAAAAAATAGCGCGACACAGGATAAGGATAACATTTAAAGTTGGATTCGAAGTCTTTGCATGAAAAGAAGTCGGATTTTCCAACAAGACAATGATCTCTAACATATAAAAAAAATGATGGTGACTTAATGAATCGAAAAGGGTCAAGATCAATGTTTTGTAATGGCCTTCGCCATTACCTGATCTAAATCCTATAGAATATTTATGGTGGGAATTTTAGAAGGAGAAATTCGTTGAAATATGCCAAAAGTATTTATGTAACTACCCTGTACGTTTGGCAGAAGTAATTGAACAAAAAGACTTCACAATAGATTACTAATGTTCAGTTGTCCGTAACGTGTCGCTAAAGTACTAACACTCTAGTGTTTTCTGTCTGGTTTTTTTTTCAAATATTGTTACATGACTCCCTCAATAATTAAGTTTTTACTTCATATTTTGAGTATATCATTGCCAATATTGTATCAATTTGCATAGTTGTGGCGTAATTTGAACTTGTTAGAATACGTAGGACGAAGACTATTGGATGAAACGTTCACTTTTTCATACTGTACGAATACTTGCAACCACCTATTCGAATCATATATCCATCTATCTATCTGTCTGTAAATCTGTCTCTGGCATATTGTAGTGAATGCTTCACTACTGGCCAACACAACCGGACATCGTTGCCTTTCAAACATGTTTACATGTTTTGCTTCTTTATTATTGGTTTTCTATTCTCTTCAGAGATGACGTTCGCTAGGTATTTTTGCCAGCTCAACATGACAATACAATGGTTGTGGTCATATCGTGCAGTCTCTGCGTTTCTTATTGTTCTACTGGCTATGGGCCAGTTGTTTTTGAGACAGTTAAAAATGCTTTACAAGTACATATTGGTGACTACTTATCACTATCACAATCATTTCATATCTCAGTCTCTTTGTATCTATCTCATTCAGAACTATTTGCGTATTCATATTCATTTAGTTTCTCGTGTCTATTGTCCTATCTCTATTCATATATTTCTGAGTCTAGTCACATCTATTGATCGATCAATCTCAATTGCATTTTGTCCGAGCTTGTTTATATCTATCAATCTATCTGTTTGTCTGTCAGTCTGTTCAAGGCTTTCTTGGCGATTAAAATGATAATGACTCAAGCTCTAGTGCCAGAAGCCGGTGTTTACATCCAGGCGAACACTGAAATTCCAGATGCTGTCTTTATAATCAAGCAGGTCTTGGAGATTGGTGCTGAAAGATTTTCCTACTCTCTAGCAATCGGGATGTTCATATTCACCAAGCTAAGCTTAGTGTGACAAAACCAAAATATCCATGATATTGGCAAAGCTTTGCTTATTGTCATACTCAGCCGACTGTACTCATGGTATGTACTAAGGTAAGATTAGTACAACACAAACCCCCAAATAGTCATGATATACAGTGAGCTTAGCCTAGCACAACACAAAACTAAACGTGAGGAAGATAGTGTTTCACGGGTCTTCGTGGAATTATCATGGAACCCTGTTTATCTTGATATCAGTATTTGGAGTTCTGGCTTCTATTCGGAGTTGGACGCCACTGGTTAATGCTCGACTATCTCACTCACAAGGCACGTCGGCGATGTTTTTTATTGAATTGCACATTCATCTAACCCATTAGACATATGACAGTATGTTTATGTACTTTTATAATCTTCGATTCAAGTTGTGTAAATGTCCGTTACATCTTTTTATCTAGGTTTTGAATTTTCTTTATCTACCAATCAGGTCTCAGTAGTTAACGAACTGGTCCCACAAGCTAATAATGATTAGTTTGAACGTCTCTATTTGTTCCATAGACGGAGAAATTTCTTCATGTTTAGTTTCTTTTCATCTTTCTGTGTTATTTTCTCCTTTCTAACACTACTGTTTCATTATCGTCGAGTGATATGCTTGGCGTTTTATGAAAAGTAATTCATTCAATTTACCTTCGGGTGTTTTGATATCTTCAATAAAGTTTGGATGTTTTTTTTGCACATGCGCATATACGTAGTTCCGGATTCAGCGGACACAGCCAATTGATATCGTACGAAATTCTATTATCTTTACAGTCATTGTGTTAAAAGCATCGTTTATCAACCTTTTTTTTTACAGGTCCTGGACTTGTGTTTGTTGTCTACCCAGAAGCTATTGCTACTCTACCGGGAGCGACATTTTGGGCACTAATATTTTTCCTTATGTTGCTTACCCTCGGCCTTGATAGCTCTGTAAGTATTTCACGTTGACATTTTAGGAAGAGAACTATTCTCCTTCCTTTTTAAACGTTAGCATTTACCAAACCTTAAAAAACAAAATCAGTGTGAATAAAATAAGTATTACAATTTTATTTTCACTTCAATAATTTCATTAAAAGAAGTATTATATACCATTATTATCAATTTTTTTTGTTACTATTTACCTTCATCGTAATTGGTGTTGCTTTCTATCGCAACTCAGGCGTGGGTCCCACTTAGCAGTGAGTAAATAAATCAAGATCGCAGATCGGATTCTTGATTTCTATCCTTTTTAATTTCTTGACTCACTGCAGAAGGGAACTCAGTATAGGTTTAATTTCAATAAAAAGTAACAAAAATAAAGATGAAGGCTGATAGTTTCCAGAGAATTGACAATGATGACAAAACAGGTATTACTTAAGATGAACTGTTACCTGAGGAACCTGATTGTCTCCCTTTCCATTTCGTCATTCATTGAATCTTCATATATAATAGCTTTTGTACGCCGCTCCTCTGAACTAACAAGCTTTTTGCTTATCGTCAAGCCATGCTGAAAGTTCGATCATCGAAGTGAAGCAGCTTCGGGCCAGACCATTTTGTAGATGGGAACTGCTAAGGAGAATAAGATTCTTTAAGCATGTGCTGCCCTCCTACGCTTGTGGAACCATGAAAACCGACTTTGTTTCACGATCTGCCCTATTAAAAAGGTTTGACTATTAAGTTGAGCTCAATTCAGCTAAGAGCTAAATGAGCGTTACTTGGACCAAGAGGATGGTATAGTGACATTGACTGCATGAAACTCCTATTGGATTGAAATGTCTGAATACACAAAATGAACGTGACTTGAGCAAGGTAATTTCAATGAAACAATCATGTCTAATCAAGTCAAAAACATCGTATGTCACTTACCTAATGGCATAGGTGTATGGGAACTCTTTTATTATGGGAGGGGGGACAAAAAGCTTGCATTTTCCGACTTTTTCAACGGTTTTACTTGAATTACACTCATTAGCCCAAAATTTTATCAAATTCTGTCAGAATTGGGGGGGGGGCTGCATGCCCCTACACTGACCTCTGGTAGGTATGCCTATGCCTAAAGGTATGATGACTTGGATGAATACAATATGTTCACTGTATTATGTTGAATCTGTGGTCCGAAGAAGAAAATATTGATGAAATTGCAACAAATTGATGAAAATATGAAGTTTTTTTTCTAATGGAGTGATTATCGGGAAATGCATGAAATATCTGTCAAGACTAGGAGAACCGTAAGTAACTTGAAATTTAAGCACATAATATATATATATATATATATATATATATATATATATATATATATATATATAGAGAGAGAGAGAGAGAGAGAGAGAGAGAGAGAGAGAGAGAAAGAGAGAGAGTGTGTGTGTATGTGTGTGTGAGAGAGAGAGAGAGAGAGAAAGAGATTATGTTCGCATGCGTGCAGGTGTGTATCATTGTCTACAACATCAAACTTTCTTCTTACAGTTCGGGGGTTCCGAAGCCATTCTCACTGCGCTTTCAGATGAGTTCCAGTGGTTACGAAGACATCGAGAACTCTTTGTTGCCATGTTATTTACTGTTTATTTTGTTGTCGGTCTGGCCAGTTGTGCGCAGGTAAGTCCTTTTACCATTGATCAAGAAACAAATATTATCACTTCCCTCAAACAGCTCAGTTGACATGTAAAGTCTTTGCAGATATTCTAATACTTATATTAGTCAGCTTTCTGTTCTTGCTCGGCACATAACAAAAATCACTATCCAGACAAGATGCTCATTGATGATTAAAATTGGATTATTTACGAGAATCCCGGACGAAAAAAATCGTAGCTAGATTCTGGGCAGCCTCCAACCATCAACTTCAACGGAATCTGCTGGAAGTTACAAGTTATTTTCTGTGTCTGATGGAATTCAAAAGGAATTATCCATTGCAAAATCCTGGACCTGAACTACTGTTTTTGAACGGTGGAGGAGTGTCTTGTTTGAATAATACAACGGGTGAGGAAACATTTTCTATGCAAAAAAAAGACCAGTGATTTTGGTGTTTGATAATGACCGTCTTTCTATTGCAAATGCAGTACAGGAAGCAATCATTGAGCTGGGATGAGAAGTTCTTCCACATGCGACAAATCACCGAGATGTATAACCTTATGACTATTATTAGTTTTACTCTTACATCAAGTTCAAGATGTCGAAATTCTCTTAAGAATCCATCGAATCACGATTGGAATCTTTTTTTCTTTTTTTTTTTTTTTTTGCTGGAACATGCAATGTTCTTCAGAAGTTCGATGAGGTCGTAGAAAGTAAGAAAAAAGCTCTTAAGACTTAATAACGATGCAATGAGTTTATATAGATATAAGATTTTGTCAAAAAAATACCATTTTCTTTAAGGAAATACCTTCTTAATTGTTAATTAGAGGTTTCAGTACAATTTTGCACTATACATGGATGTATTTGGAAAATAGTTTCGATGATTTTAAATGAGTTTTATTTATTTGGGGGTCAGGAACTGGAAGATTAGAACCATTTTCACATAAGATTTTTTCACAAAACGTTTTGTTTTTGTTTTTTTTACTTTTCAATTATAGGTTTTTGCATAATTTTGCACTATACATGAACATGATTTATTTCAGCGACAAAAAATTATCATTATAAGTGATTTATTTTCATTTTTGTGCATGTGCTGAATTCAAAAATCAGAACCATTTTTCTCCATCGCATTTTTTAAATTTAAACCATTAGTTTTTGCATAATTTTGCCATATACTTATTAATATATTGAGAAATATTTTTTGTTATTTTTGGTGCTTTTCTCTTATTTTCGGGTGCTAAATGCAAAAAGCAGAATCTTTCTCTGCATCATTAAAATCATTTTTACAAAAAATGATTTAATACTTTTCAATTAAAGATTTTCGTCTAATTTTGTATTATACAGTTTGTTACTTCATTTCATTAAGACTGTGGCATTTTCAATTATTTTATAATAAAGCTTGATTATGGTTGGAACACAACATAGTGATGAATCATATCTGTAGGAAGTAATATGTTTAGCAGTTGGACGTGTATCGATGTGTTAAGTTAACCCCGCCATTGATACTATTTGTTGTTTTAATTATTTTGGGTTATTTTTTTATTTATATCAGGGTGCTGCATTAAAAAACAGAAAACATTTTTCCATCACGTAACATTTTTTCACAAAACACTTTTTTTTTCACACTAAAATTCAATTCATACCTTTTTCTTATGCTTGCTTCGTCTGGCATAAAGCTAATATGATAGAACACTGAAAATTAACCTCGCTACATAAGCATCCAGTGACTTTTGCCGAAGAAATGAATAGCGGTTCACAAAAACCCTAGCAATCAATCTCTTTCTACTTTGCTTTTTGGAAGGGGTTGCTGGATAAAAAGAATTACTCAATCAAAGAGGTTGCGAGATCAGATTGGTTGCTGGATTTAAGAGTTCATGCCTGCAGGACCTCGGAACTAAAGTTAATGCCTACCGGGCCACGATTGTCTCTAGGTGCAGATCTAATCGGCCTAAATACTGAGCAAAAACTTGAAAACAGAATTTAGGCAATAAAAGCCACGCCGGAGGAGAAAAATTGCGTAAAGAGAGTTTCATGGCGGAAGGGGGAAATTGATTTCCGGGAATATAATGAATCATGTCAATGATTCACGAATCTCTGAGAGACTAATCTGCTAATCACCGTTCTCCACCAGATGTCCTTATCTGTTTATTGTATGTTTCTGCATTTGAGCGCATGTGTGCATTTTGCTTGATTGACTTATGCTGCTCTATTTGGTCAGTTTATCTCATAAATTCTACTGTATTTGCTTTTACAGGGTGGAGCGTATGTCGTGCATCTCATGGACAGATATGCTGCTGGTTATTCCATTTTATTTGCAGTATTTTTTGAAAGTATTACCATATCATATTGCTACGGTAAGTTGCATTGCTCTTCAGCTAGAGTCTCTGTTAATAGTTGTCTTAGCATCAGGGATGGATTCCCGTGAAGAGGTGTCCAATTGTTTCCAGACATATGCATGCATTCGACATCTGATATCAGGGAGAAAACAGGAGTTTGAGATATCATCGAAACAATTAGGAAACTCAAATGGCAATGGGCTGGTCATGTTGCAAGGATGACGTATGGCAGACAACTGATGGACATCACAACTCACAACATGGATTCCCAGAGATCACATGCGCAACCGAAGATGGCAGAATACTAGATGAAGAGACAAACTAGACAAATTCAGAAAGAATTGGCTCTACAATGCCCAGGATAAAGTAGCGAATCTAGGGGTAGCTCTATGTCCAACGACGGACGTTGAAAGACTATTGAAGAAAATTTTGTTGAGCCAAACTTTTAGATGGACAGAGCCTGCCTATCAATAAACCATTGTTCAAAATCCAGTCTTTTTTGAAAAAAGATCTCTTGCACTGATTGGAAATAAGTAACTTTGATGGGGGAAGAAAAAATACTTCATAGTCTGATTCAAAGAAAAAAGACTTTGTCGATTACCTGGTTGTGTATTTATTCAGTTAAATGAAAGTGAGTTTGAGAGAAATTAAAATTCAGCCTAAATCCCGTTTTTTCCATTGTATTCATTAAAAGCTGTTTCTGTCGTATATTCGATTACACAAGAGAATCCGATCTTACACAGCAAAAATCAATACGGTAATATTACATTTTTTTTATTCCTCTTCGTTCCGGCTGGGACGTAAGGCTGCCATCAAACCATGCCATTGAACCCTGTCTTGCACTTTGTTAGGTCAAAGGCCACCTGTTGAAAGACAGTGATGACGAAAGTTAGAGATTTCTGTACTTAATTGCATTAGAAATCAATGTATCGTGCTGTAAGAAAAACACATCGATTACTCGTACCTGTCATTCGAGAAAATGCAACAGTTTACATCAATTTGATCGAAGGTTTGGAGTTTAGGTCCTAAGATAACCTTATGATGAGGGTAAAGATTTAGGAGTTCGTTTCCTATTGATGGTATCAGTGACGTATGGTGCTTAGAATCACAAGTGGGTATTGGACTAAGATGCTCAAAAAACACAAAGATATTTTAGTGTCTGTAAAAAGCGATTGACTGCCATTTTAAAGTACGATGGAGGGAAAGTGGTCCGATTGTAAATTGTGGAGTTTCACACCTTCGCTCATTCGATGTTACAAACGTAATAGGAGAATTAATGAGAAGTCATTTAGTGGTATAAAGCTTCAAAATTGCCATAATTAGTGGATGCATGTTAAAACATTAAAAAAAAAGGAGAAAAGTTTCGAATCTCAAAATCCTTAAAAGCTTCTTCCAGCTGACACTTTCATCACACGTCAGAAAATGTCCTTTTTACAATTGGGACCACCTTATCTACATTGTACCTTAAAAGTTTTTCCATATCCTTTGTCCATTGCTTTTTACAGAAACTAAAATATTTTAAAGTTTTTATACATCAGAGCACACCTGTGATACAAATCACCATACACCATTGATTGGCGTGCATTATAGACATTTTGTATTTCATATACGTGAGTTTAAAAATCAATGCCTCAGTATCACTGCTTTTTACATTAAATTTCAAATAAATTGTTTTCGTTCCTAACACAAGATAAGAAATAAAGATTTGTCAGCTACTTTCGTTTGACAATCTTTTAAAACAATTAGACACTGCTTCATCGACTCCAGTCTGATCAAGTTTATTATACAAATAGGCTTTTGTTTTGTTTTTTTGTTTTTGCTCTTTTGGGGGGTTCTTTGTTTGTTCTTCTTCATTTATCCATTTGAACGATGTCATACTGTTTATCTATCAAAAGAAATGCTGAGGAAATATCAAGTCAGACGGAACGGTAATTATGCCGGTTGCATTCTCATTGGACGATGTCTGCACTAAGTATCTGGGGATATTTATTTTTTCTCTCTGTGATTACAGTCTAATTAAAAATAATGTAACATATTTCAACTGCATCTGAGTTGATTTCACAATTAGAGCAAGCAATGTAGTCAATATGGTGACGTATATTTGTTAAATGACATCAAGCCGACGTGAGGGCCGTACTGTCAACCAATCGTAATAATTCATAAACTCAGAACGAGGTTTCGGTTGTCACTTCTGAATCGCCCTAGACGCATTGCAGTTTTTCTCTTCGAATGTCGTGGATAGGAATGCACTTACATCACAGTGAAAGGAAATGATGACATAATATTCACTGATAAACATTTTTGAAAAGACTATGTAAGAAGAGCCCAGGGAAGGATATAGAATATCAGTTGTCAAAGTTGAAAATAAAGAAGTTATTTTCGTAATACTAAAAATAGTCAAGTTCAGCGTATTTTCTGACGTATTGTTTGTTAATATTTCGAAAGCGTTTTGTTCAAAACAAGGCTTTACTTGTTATGTTTTTCAAGCTCAATACACTTTTTTCATTTTTATGTATATATTTTTTTTTTTCAGGTGTTGAGAAATTCTCCGATGATATTGAATCCATGATGGGCTTTAGACCTGGGATTTACTGGAGATTATGCTGGAAGTTTGTAGCACCCATATTTTTAATGGTAGGTAATTTTATGTCGCTTCATATATATGTGTGTGTGTGTTGGTAAAATGTCAATTGGATGGTGAAGAGAAAATGAAGATCAAAAACAGGTGTTGCATCTCGAAAATTTTTATTATTACGTGGGCATATTCTGATTCATTCCAATGGTTGCCAACCACCATTTTTAGAGAAACTTCCGGCGGCTTCAGATAGAACTGTATGCTGTTTACGTGTTTGAGATTTGAGGATGGAAAATATGGCTGGCAACCATCAACTGTTTCTTTACGATCAAAGGTTTGTGGTCAAAGTCCAATCAACTTCTTTTTAGGGACCACAATACTTAACTTGCACCCCTGTTCTGCTAATGATAATGATTTATCTTATCTTACAATGTGCTAGTCAAATGTTCGGGAACTTAAAACTCAAAGAAAGAAAAACTTGATAGAAGATGGTGTCCTTCATTTCCAAGTGGACTGATTTTTAAATATGTGTGAAATGCCTGCGAGACATGGGAAATATCGGGTCAATGAACAGATTGATCAATGTACTTAGATTCCCCGAACTTTTGGGTAGCATTTTGCATTTTATTTTCAGGTTCAACAGGTAAATTTAGACAATGTAATCATCAAAAAGACTTATTAACAATCAAAAGTATTTGAAATCGTCAACCAAAACTGTCAACAAAGGTTTCTTCAGTTTTTAAGCCGATCTGGTTGGCTGCACCAATCAGAGTAGACGGCTAAAAATGTGAACATTTAGTCTTTATTATTCCTAGAAAAACTTTTTTTTTAATTTCCCCTTTATTAGATTTTTGATGGGGGAAGTTCAATTTGCAATATAAGTTTATGCTAAATTGGCCCCTCTTTTTGTATTCGACAACATCTTGGCTTATTTTTATGAAAATTCGGATTTTTTTAGAGACCTGTGCCCAACAAAAATCAAGAAGGTAATTTATCCACTGATCATCCCTTCATCCGATATTTTAATTGGTCACGCCGAACACGACATGCTGCCAAACAGATGCCATGTTATGGTTTTCATTGTGTGACTAACCAGACATGCCCTTATAGCTTTCAAGCTTAGCTTGATATGCTATAGAGCCAATTGGGTGAAATGGGCCTGTTGATAATACAGCTACTACTAATAATAATGATGATAATAATAATAATGATGATGATGATAATAATGATGATGTTGATAATAATAATACTCAGCCTTCAGTGATAACAACCGGGCAACCGGTGTGAAACTGTAAATCGCAGAATTACTGCGACCTACGAGTACTAGGAGAGGAGGGCTGGAGACTTGCTGTGACTCAAACTCCAGCGGTTACCACCAGGCAACTGGTGTAAGATTCCAAAATAATAATAATAATAATAATAATAATAATAATAATAATAATAATAATAATAATAATAATAATAATAATAACAACAACAATTCATGCCCTCACCAAAGGTTTTTGTGTTTCGTGGAGATAAGTAACTTTAGTCCCTGTTTTGAACTTTGTAAGGTAATTCCGTTTTTTATACTGGTTACCAGTCTACTATCTAGCACCTCGCCTTGTTCCACAAATCCTACTAACCCTGTGGTCTCTATAAATATATACATATATATTTTTCTTCTTTGTAATTTCAGTTCAACATTGTTTTTGGCCTTGTGGCTTACCAACCGCTCAAATATGATGATTACGAGTATCCATGGCCAGCCAACTTCATCGGCTGGTGTGTTGCACTCTCTTCAATCTTATGCATACCTGCATTTGCTATCTTCGGTTTGGTCACCACTCCGGGCACATTCAAAGAGGTGAGAAAACTACAACTGCCCCCCCCCCTCAATCCAGTGAAAAAATTGTCGAATTTCTTTCTTTCATTGTTTGTTTATTTTTTTTTCTTTCTACTTTGAGTTGTCGTTCTTCTCGGTGCTCTCCCCTGTTGCGTTCGTTACACAGCTGTTCAAAAAATGATGATGCTCTTGATAATGATTTGTTCTTGCTTATGATAATGTTCTTGTTGATTCTGACGACCATGTCTTTTATGATGATGATCTTTTGCCTGTCTTTCTCTCTCTCAATATCTCTCTTTACCTATTTAAATATATATATATATATATATATATATATGTATGTATATATACACGCCTGGGTGAATGGATGAGTCAGTATTATCATTATTAGTAGTAGTGGTAGCTGAATTTTGATCTGAAAATTTCACTGTGTAATGCTCGATTTAGATAATTGATATTCACCACTGAATTAAATGCATTGACAACAAAAGAGAGTACAATCATTGATAATTGCTGCTATTTACCTTCGTCTTAATTGTTGTTGCTTTTTATCGCAACTAAAATAAGGCTGGGCTCCTTTCAGCTGTCAGTGAATAAATTAACGACGTGGATCGGAATACTACACTGCCTGAGTTCAACAACTTCAAAAATTAAGATAAATAGTAGGAAAAATCTATAATAATGATTAAACTTAATCTAGTAAAAAAAAAAAATTTGAAAAGAGATTATGTTGAAAAATAATTGCTTGTTGAGGAAAGTAAATGCTTTTTCATCATAAGACTACAGACTCACTGATTTACCTACGTATACACACATAGATATGAGAATATATATATATATATATATATATATATATATATATATATATATATATATATATATATATATATATATATATATATATATATATACAAATATATATAGCTTGTTTGTTCTTTTTTTCTTGAAAAGCACTTTGATGTCTTTATTCTTTCTTCTTCGGTATTATTCTAATTATTTATTGATTCTTTATTCTTTTCTTAACTGGAACATTACTCCCGAACAGCATATCCTGTGCGGCGGTATCATCGGAAAAACACTAATTCCAAAAACGAATATATGTGTCTATTTATTACATATTCTTTGGACTTCGATGTATCACACTAACTTCTGGAGATCGCCAGCATTACTGCTGAAACATCAAATTAGACCAAATTTGTTTTCAGATTTTGAGATGAAATAGATTCGACATCACAAGTATTCTATTGCTTTTAGATGGAGTATTTTTCGCCGATCTTTTCTTCTGTCCTTAAATTGAATTGTGCAATCATTTAGTTTGTTGCATATCGAATTAAAAAAAATCATTGGGGTTGTTACAACTTTTTTGTTTTGTTTTGTAAGAAGAAAGAAGATAAAGGCCTCTAATACAAATAACTTCTGTGGCTGACTTGCCCAATTCCCTTAACCTAGATCTCGATACTGTAATTACTAAGTTGCTGAAATGTCAACCTTTTGTATTTACATTTTTTCAGCAAACAAAAATACGGTGAGCTGTAATACCTATAACTGTTTTTGCCTTCTAACTCAACCAATCTTGTCTCGTCTTTGGGCAAGATAAATCATAGATGTAGCGTGTCTATTCCCTGGGAATCCGTCTGTCAGACAGTACCTCCCTATTACACAAAATAAATACAAATTACCAGTAGTTAATAACAATATCAGCTCAATTTGATATATTATATCTTGAGGTTTTTTTTTTTCATTTTCATTTCTAATTTGGATGTGAGAGCTATGACTATTTTCTTTAATATGCCTTTAGATCAATATTTCAGACGATTTAAAAACGTGAATACTAATCCAAATAATCTTAGTTATGATTATTCATCATCTTTCACGTCCAAACAATATATCTCTTTTATTTCATAAACCATATGTACTACATAAACGATATTTCAAATCGCTGCCAGAATATTCGTCTTGAATACTTGCCGAAAATCTTGTAACCCATTTCCAACCAAACGTAACCACATATTCTAGTGTAATCTCCAATAAGTATAGGAATATGAACTCCTATATATGAGAAATTCATATTGTCAATAGTTTCATTAAGATCATAGCAATAAAACAAGTATCAATGTCACAGGCTCCATTGGAAGTACTATCTTCGAATTATTTTTGTTTCTTTCACGACAGTATAGGTAGAGAATTCAGAATGTTTACGCAATTTTTGGTGAACATTCTCGTTGTTTAAACAAAAACAATAACTGCAAAGGACAGAATTTTCTGTCGTTGCTGTTCTATTGCTAATTCAATCAAATTTCCGTCCAGTTCATGAGTCATGGCTTTCATTTTGCAAAGGATAAGTTGCAATTTATTATCTTGCAATGGATAAAAGCTTTTATCTTGCAATGATAACTATTAAACTTGCCACCTTCGTCAGATAATGGGCTGATTTAGACAGATTTTAACCTTTTATATCAGTGTACTATGCCAGTGCTTTAGACGTACTTTGTATCCAAGTATTATGACGTTTTAAACAGAGTATGGGGACGGACGACAGGAAAAGCCTAGTTGTCCACTGCCCCGGATATGGCCAAATCGTTAATATGGCGGCCATTAGCTACCACGGTCCTATTTGTATTGTGTCACGGAGCATGCGCAAGTGTAACGGGTTTTCTTCTTTCCAACGTTTCGTAGTATAACTGCTCACTGAGAAACACTACCTAAAGTGGGAAGGAATGAATAAATGATTACCCCGAAAACAATGACTGGCAAACGTTCATTATATGTTAGGTTGAAACGAAGATGATTGCAGTTTTTGTTATTTTGAACATTGATGCGTATTTAGAATGAAGTATTATTTAACTAGGTTCATGAAGTAAACCATTTCAAAGTGCGAATTTCATTCTATCTATTTAAGCTGAACGATTTCTTTTTGCTATTTATTCTGGCTCATTTGAGGCTGCCAAATCAAAGATGGAGAAAAGGCAAATTGTTTGGTCGTAAAGTAGCGGAAACTTCTGCAAATATCAACCAAATATTTGGCAAACGAGCTCAAAAATTGGTTCCAAATATTCCAAAACGGAGACGAGAGCCTTGAATACATAGACGTCCTTCTGTGATTGACGACATCCAATTGAAGCTTGTTATTGAGTTTGACCCAGGTGAAGTAACTCAAACTGATACATTAACCATGTAATGATTGGACATCACTTCAAGTGAGAGTTTCAATATGATATAACGCAATTTATAACCATTTTTGTCCTATCATAAGTCCATTTCATAATGCATAACTGTTACGTTGAAAGAAACGAATGGAGCAGACCAAGATTAAGCGAGATAAGAATTTCGAGCGAAAACAGTTATTCGGGCCTTTGCATTACCGGCAACTGTTTATCTCAATGGTAAGAGCAACACTACGTGGAAGCGGCCACTCTGTCGGTGGCTGGTTTGATTCCTACAGTAGCTCCATTTCCTTTACTTATTTATTCTATTTACGCTGTCTAGGGCAAATGATGCATTAACCGTTTAATGACGGAAGATCATTTCAAGTATAAGATTCAATATTATATAGCATAATCCATAATCATTCTATCAGATCATATATATCTATTTCTTTCTGAATAAAATAAAAATTCTACATTTTTAAAAAGTTGAACTCCAAAGTTTTAAAAATTAATCGTTGAAAAAAAAGTTGAACTTCAGTTTTGAAAAAGTTGAACTCTTGTTTAAAAAGTTGAACTTCATATTAAAAGATAAATTTCAAAGTAAAACTTAGTGCATCTTGAAGTAGACAATATCATACAGCGCGCACGGAAGCGTCATGAAATCTGCTATGAAACGCTAGATGACCAAAACATTTGCCACCATGATGGCTTCACCACCAGTCGGAGTTAAACAGAGTATAGTTTGCACCACCTCGAAGACGCAATAAGGCAATGACTGCGATTACCCCACTGTTGTGTGAGAAAACATACAAACATGTACAAAAGCATTTTGCTCCAACCTTTGCACAGGATCTCCTAGTAGGGGAAAACGTGTGAACTGGTTTTGGTTTCTGATAAGTATTTGTCTTTGTGATTGTACAGTTCGTTAGTTTACGGTTGTAAACCAATACTGCATCTCTTCACACTTATAAACTCATATTTTGCAACAAAAAAATATATCATTTTTAATTGGAGCTTAATTTTCTAAAAATTGAAATCACGACTTTTTCAATTTGATGTTCAACTTTTGTAAAATAAAGCTAAAAAGGTGCAAATGCTTCTAAAAAACACATCTAACCACAGTCTTGATAATTCTATTCACCGAAAAAGTTACCTGATTTTTCAGTTGAGATAGAAGGCAGAACGTAAATGATAGATAAAACGATTGATTCTGATTTAAATTCTGGCTTATAATATATGAAGGCGATACAAATATGAAACATCGTACATATATGACGAAAAGTATTGAAATATTTTGTGAATACAAAATAATAATCTTCTACAATTTTTTGCGCAAAAATTTGGAACAGAAATTATCAGTTGGAACGAAATTATTGTTTTCTAAACATGCAAGATTATTTTGAGACAACGTTTTAGAATCTTAACGGATCCATGGAAATACAACTGGTATGTAACCGATTTAAGCCCCTTTTGTCGAATGCTTGAAATTTATTTTTTGAAAAAATGGCGAAAGCAAAAATAGTATGAACATGATATGATGACTGTTATCAAGTTCATGAACTCACTTGTTTTTGTAGAACTAGATTGATAGTCCTAGATCAATTTTTGTTTTGAATACTCATGCTTTGGTCCATCTTTTTCATTCCTTTAAAAATGCTTGTCATTTTCTAATGCTTGCTCTTCTGTTTGCGGAGGAGAGAATGCTTCTCATTCACTTGTCTGCCCCGTTTTCGCACAACCGTCTTTTGTAATTGTTAATTTGCTTCTTTCTGTGGAAAATGTTCCCTTTGTTACTTCGTGCGTCCATTCATTTGCTTGTGTCTGTATTGCTGTACTTGACCGTTCTTTCTCCTCATCCAGGCGCGCCGATCGTATAATCAGATGGGGACTGGATAGGACAGTTCAGAGTGGTCAAAAATTGATCTTTTGTTTTTTATGTGTGTGTTTTTTTCTTACGGATTCTTGTTTGCTGATTTTTCCTCTTGCTTCTTTCAAATTTGTGGGTGCAATTGTCCTTCAAGATTTGTATCATTATGTAATGATTTTTTGTTGACAGAAGTTACGAATGGTGCGAAAATTAAAAAAAAATGATTTCAAAAAGAGAAAGAAATGCAGAAAAAAACGTATTTTTTCATTTGAAAGGAACGTTTCCTATTCACTTATCTGCCTCATTTCAGTGCCACTGTCTTTTGTGTTTGATAATTGACTTCTTTAAAGTTGCCATACGTTCGTAATTTCCCGGAGATATCCTCCATTTAGGTCACGAAATTTTTATCCGAAAGGAATCTTCAAATTTCTTCAAAATCCCTCAAAATTGATTATCAATGCTGCTTCAACATTAAATACCGTCAAACTCTGTACCGGGTAGGGACAGGACGCCCTAGGGGATACCTTCTTTTCTTCATGCTTTGATATGGCAGCCCTATTTTAGATTTATCTTCTAAAAGGGACGCTGCATATTGACAATAGATGACAGTGTATTCTTGTCTAAACTAAGCAGATAACTTACAACAGACATTGTGTGCTCATACACGTATCGCAAATACCGCTCAGATGACAATGTTCGGGCAAAAGATTTCGAATTCTGTTGAAAGTTTAGTGAGTTTTTATTGAAAAAACATTGGTTCACGGTGTGGAATTCAAAAGTGCACACGAACTTTTGTCACTGGAAAAAAATTCACGACATATTTTTTGCAAAATATTAGAGGGAACATTGATTTGAGAGCGACAAACCTTTCCAGTGTTGTAGCCATATTACTTCTTAAGCAGCCATTTGCAATTAATCAAAAAGTTGAAACGCTGCTTCATTGAACGAACAAATTTACCGCATGATTATTATCTTCTGATAACATCAAAATACAACAGATGCATACTAGGAAACTCTGCTGTATTTGGCTAAATTTTGTAAGTATCGGATATGTCAGGGAAATAGCCCTATGTAGTTCTAATCTAAACTCGGTAAACGTCAAATATATGATCAAAATAGGCCCTGTACCAATTAGTTAAGCTTAGTACGCTAAGTTAAACTTTGTAAATATCAAATATAAAATGTAAATTGACGTGGTGTCTTACTACGATGAATTTCATGAATATCAGATATATAACGGAAATTGGGTTTGTGCCATACTAAACTTTGTAAATATCAAATATATCAGGAACAACTGCTAAATTCTTTAAATATCAAATATATAAGGGGAATATAACGTACTAAGCTGAAAGAATAATGCAACATGCCCATGCGAGAATCTTGCTCAACATCACGTGGAGAGATCATAGAACAGCGCAGTATATTGGAGAGAAAAAACAAGAATCAGGATTATGATAGAATCCATTAGAATGCTCAAATGGCAATGAGCTGGACATGTAGCAAAAATATCTGACAACTGATGGACATCACGACTCACAACGTGGACCCCCAGAGACACGTTCAGAAAGTATTGGCTCTGCGAAGACCAGGATAGAGAGGTCTAGCGAATCCTAGGGAAGGTCTATATCTAACGACAAACAATTGAGGGCTGCTGCTGATGGTGTTGAAGCTAAACTCTTGTAAATGTCAGATGTACAACGGGAACAGACCTTTTCCTTACTAAGTTAAACTTGCTGAATATTTATTCATAGTTTTTCGATAAAATTTTCTGATGTTTTATTCCTAATTTGACACTAACACATGCACAAATACACAGACACGCACACACACGCGCACTCACGAATATATTTTCGAAATGCTTTAAAAAGTTACATGATAAACAATTGATGATCCCAGCATGATAATAAAGTATATTTAAGATGGGGGGAAAAACACAGAAGAAAATTACATAGATTTCATTGACAGATATTGGAAAATAAGTGGCTGAAGGGACGCAAAAAAATTGAAAAAGCTTTTAATGTTTAATGTTCAAAGCTTTCTAGACTATGAGTTTATATATGCGTGGTTTTATT
Organism: Thysanoteuthis rhombus; assembly: GCA_963457665.1. Classification (NCBI taxonomy): domain Eukaryota; kingdom Metazoa; phylum Mollusca; class Cephalopoda; order Oegopsida; family Thysanoteuthidae; genus Thysanoteuthis; species Thysanoteuthis major. Next base: position 74,041,122 of record OY735198.1, read on the forward strand.
AATCAGTCGACCTAGTTTGATAATTGTGTCCCAAAGTGACCTCAATGAGCAACTTCCGCTGTAAAAAACTGAATTAGAGTAGTTTGATATCTGGTTGCTTAGAAATAATATTTTAACAAGGCCTGTTGAGCTCTTTTCTTAATATTTGAGTTCTTTTCTTTATGAGCCTTGTATCAAAGTATGAATCCCAAACTGAGTGTGTTCGTTAGAGCGAATTATATAAAACGACAAAATAACTTGTTTTTTTAATTATTTCTCAGGATGTGTCTTATATTTGTAAACAACCTTGAAGCATCTGACTTTTCTTGTAATCATCACGTTTTTATGTTTCGAAAAAGAAAAAATAACACTCAATTGATACTTTGGCTTGATGAATGAAAAATATATTATAGATAATGATGAATCATTCATGTGTATTTTACATGTAAGATTCAACATTCAATGATTTTACTGACCTCGATCCGGTTTTTGTGAAGGCTTTCTATTAAATTGCTAGATATGAAATGTCGTTTTTTGAAAAGAAAAGAAACACAAGTATCCACAACTGAAAATGGCCAATATTTAATCAGACTATGACCCATTGGAAGTAGGAACTTTTTCACAATGATCCTTCACTTTAATATGTAATCTCTATATAATTCTTTAGGTTTAGAGATCAGAGATTAAGTAAACGCACGAATTAGAGCTTCCCCATAATTGAACCTTTCATCACGGACGTTTCAGTTCAAAACGCTTGGAAAGATGTTAATCTGTGAGGGAAATGTCAAGTAAATATGAAGAAAGTTGCAAGACTTTATGTTCCAATTCTCTAAGTTTAATGTGTTAATATGTGTTGAGCCTGTAACTGTCATGGAAGATTTCATTCATTTCATGTGGGAACGAATTTCTCCAACCCTTTAATCTAAACTATTGCCTTGAGACTATGTGATGTGATCGCTGTTGAATTCCTAAAGTCTCCAGAAAATGCTCGAACCATTTTCCGGGGGTCGTCGGCCACTGTTGATAATTCCTCATCATAAAGAACGGGTTTTGGCCTCTGTAGACATTTATTATTGGTATCGATATTTCCAAACCAAAATCGATACCCACATTTCCAATATGCTTTCTTGATATATCAGCAACTTGAGAAGCATTATGTCCAAATTAAGAACCTACTTGAAGCTTGGTCTAACTTCTTGAATAAACACTATTGCTGTTTATGGCTCAAAAACCTCCAATAATAACAAATTATATCTCTATTTACATTGAACCTACAAAAAAATGCTATTAAATCAGTATGTCTTTCACTTTTTCATTATCCTCAAAATTTCAAGTGTAACGACCGAACATCTAGGGAAAACTGGAAAGTTACAATGTGACAGATCAACTACATTTCTGTCTTTTTTTATACATCAGGAAATAGTGTACTTAGAACATCTCCCCGTCCATGGAAAGACTATTAGTTGGATGTTTTGAGATATTATGGTGTAGATTATACTGTTGTTTCATAAAGAAAGGACAAAAAAAGTTTTAGGGGCTTTGAAGGATAAACTACCTCCTCAAAATACATTTCTAACGATGTCTATTCTCATTGATGCTTTCCGAAGAACTGCATCAGTTCAAAACTTATCCCATTTTTCATCTGGCGTCATCTTTTCGATTTCTTCCGGAGAGGAAAAATTGTTTTCTTAAAGAAAAAACGACTAAAATACAGCTGATATATCCAGATAAATTGATAACAAAAAAGTATAATAATGGTACTTATAATAATCACAGCTCAAGAAAAAACAAGTAAACTCCCAAACTTATTAAAAATTCACCGGCAATTTCCAAACTAGTTTTTTTATTCAAAATGACGTCCATAGTCTGGTGTGTAAGCTGTCTATCCATCGACAAATGGCGGCAAAATTATGTTGTTCACAGAACGTAAAGAATGAAAGTGTCTCCCTGACAGGTGTACAGTGCTATTCAAATGCAGCCATGTTGACGGAAATGGAATGAAAAAAAAAGTTTTCTCTCAAAAAAACATGAGTAAAAAATGTATTGGAATTCCAAATCACTGCTTTGTTAGCGAAAAGTGGACATTAGTTAGATGAGAGAGCAGACGCTCCGCAGTCCAGACGAGAAGAAGATGGGATGACTTTGCGCACGGCTTAAATTTTTTATTAACTCTCAATCGAACTACACAATGGACAAGTGAAGAGCGAACACTTATTTAAATCAAAGTGTTTCATCAGCACCCTTTCGTACTATGAGAATACCTATTAGGATTTATGATTAAAACAAAGATTTTGACGAATATTATAATGATAGAGATTTTTGTCTTAATCGAAGTATTTTATCAGTATTCGTTCGTAGTTGAATTGAGTGAGATTGATTGATAACCTAAAAACTATCCAACCAATCGATGAATCAAAAGTAAACCTAATTTTAGCCCTTGATATTTTTATGAGGCATTTAAATGATTATCTATTTTGCATATTTTTCTGTACATTGTTATATTGCGAAAATAGGACGATTTTAATATTTTCAAGCAATAGATTTGACAACTGCATGCTTACGCAGTACTCTGAATATCCTGAACGGGCCGCTTCTGCAGCTATTGTCCCAAGTTAACACTGGTAATTTGTCGAACTTTCGGTTGAGTAAAAACTAATAATTAGTTCTGGTCGATCGAACCTTTCCGATAAAGACTACCGTTTTGGTCTTTGTTTATTCAGATACGAAAATGTTTGATGAAATTTAAAATAATTGAAAAGAAAAAAACCTACAAGAAAGAAGCAAGATGAATGCATATGTTTTTTAATGAATATTTTTATCTTCTTTTTTTCCAAACAACCAGTGCTTCTATTGGGTTTGCCTCGAGTGCATCAAATATTTTTAACACGTCTTAACAGAGAAAGAGACGTGAAATTCACTTTGTGATTTCCTCCAGTCTACTTGGTTTGATTCATTATTAAATTTCTAATGTTTCTATTCCAAAGCATCTTTTAGTTTGCATAAAACCTTTGATACACACGTGGGATGCAAATGTACATTCGCAGAGAACAAGTTCTGCTCAGCAACATGAATTTCCTTATTCATTACGTAGAAAAAATAGCTATTTTCCCATATTACCAACGTTAGTCGACTTCGTAGATATGAGATAACCTAATGGATAAGCTCAGAAAAAATGAATCTGACAGAATAGTTTGACTTGGTCAGCATCATAAAGTTTCAAGACATGTGCTTCACAGATTAGTATTTACTTTTGGGTTGTGTTCATGAGTAAATATGGGCGTCTCTGTGACGGCGCTTTGAAGTTAATGCATTTTCTTGGGAATTAATCTAACGGGTGGTCGTTCAGCCAACACTAAGGGAAGATTTTTAGTCATAGGCTCCCACAGCATCCTGATTTTTTTCTTATTTTGATAGTTCTCGTTCATCCAATGTGGACATTAAATGGACAGTACTCATAGACATTCAAAATTATATTCATATGTAATGCTGATATTCAAGTGAATTAAGCCTTCCCAATTAGGAGACTGGTGTAATACAATCTCCTAGCACCACCAATTTTCATTGTGCCAAACTATATATATATATATATATATATATACATATAGCTTTATTATTTTTTAGGTCCGTGTCATTATATATATATATATATATATATATATATATATATATATATATATATATATATATATATATATATATATATATATGTGTGTGTGTGTGTGTGTGTGTGTGTGTGTGTGTGCGCGCGATTTTATAGTCGTTGCCAATTGAAGCACCGGTTTAGTAAACTTTCTCTTTCATTTCTTTTTTTTACTTTTTTGGGAGCTGGGCTCCCATGATCCATCTTTTTTCTTCTTTTGCACTCATAGACTCACACGTTCACACAGTCACACATGAATACACACAAATTCGTATATATATATATATATATATATATATATATATATATATATATATATATATATATATATGTATATATGCGGATTGACACTGATATTTATGCATACACATGAATGTGTTATCCTCCCTTATCTTTCCATTCATCACGTGCAAAAAATCATTTTTCTTCAACCAAACATCAAACTTAAATCCTTCTTTTGATAATGTAGTTCCATTTTTTTCTGTGAGGCAATGTATATCTTGGAATACTACATATATAATACTAAAATTAGCAAGAATTCTGGGGAGAGTTCTGAAGTATCGAAGCTCTTGTTGTCAGCTGATCTCATATAAAAGCCACCCGATATTACTTACATAAAAAATACTTTAGGATTTCAATATTCAGGCAGATAACCTGAAAGAGCCTGGTTTTAATTACCGTAAAAGAATAAAGTATGCCGAATACTAAATACAGTCATCCCTGTACATTACATGTGGAGAAATATGAAGACCTTGCTCAAGATCGAACAACATTATAAAACATGGAAGCTGTAGAGAGGGTATTACTCATAATCAGTCAAGTCTTTCTGGAAAGTCATTACAAGAACATTGTAGAATCAGATATCGGAGGAAAACTGACATACCACATCACTGCTGAAGCCTACGAGAATACTGAGGGTGGCTTTGTGTCACTTGGTCCTATCTGGTAACTACCAGATACCTATGGTTTGAAGAGGCAAGTAATAATAGCCACAATAGATATTTGGGGGGCTCAAAGCCATATTCTTGGTGTATTCAGTAATAAACAAACTTCTGGGCGGAAAAAAAGGCTGGCTAAAAAAAATTCTCTAGTAGGATCTTTGACGTTCAGGTCAGCATTTTTCCTATTGGAGTGATGGCAAAATTAACAAAGAATTGTGAACGAAATATGAAGTTTCTTTAACATCAACGAACAATTGATGAAGTCCCGGGAGTGGATCTGCCGAAAAATAAAGATGACCCCCACCCATAGCCCATCAGAAAAAATGAAGATGCTACATCACTGTGGAGCACCTCGAATGAAATCAACCAAATATTGATTGGATTACGCGACTTACTCACTAACCATTCCACTACACAGTGTAAAAGAGCAGTAACAATTGATCGAATCTGAAACCGTTGACAACCATAAATAGCAATTCAGTATTCGGCGAATCTACAAAAAAAAAGAGAAAATTATGAAGGGAGAGATTCTTTGGAAGAATTTAAATCTTTTAACAAAGACCTCCAATATTTCTTAGATTAAAAAAAAAACTCCCTAAAACCAGGGGGGAAGACTTGACTTACGACATAAATATGGCAAATGCCGATGTTGTCTATACGGCAAGATTATTGAACATCTAAAATACGCATTAGTAATTTTTAGTGTGAAGGAAAAAATGATGATATCATTAATTTTGTTATGAAGGTTATTCATAAATTCCGAATGAGACCAAAATCTACATCTTATTTCATTTTCATTTTTATTTAGGATGAACTTGATTAGTCTACATACTACAGTGTAGAAAAAGAAAAACGCAGCTTGATTTTCTTTTCTTTTTAGGCTTCCGTACATGGAAATTATAGGCGTTACCGAACAATACCCGCTGCTTGTTTTACTGTTATGAATCTTTTGAAAACCGAGTATTTTTAATACTTGAAAAAACTATCAAATATAACCATAGAAAAATGCAAGCAAAAAACTCTTGAACACTGTGTTGTCTTGTGAAGTGGATACAAATGTTAAAGATGCTATTTTTTGATCAATTTTATGGGCTTTGAAATTTAATCAGTTCTTTATTGATTTTGCTATCAATCAACTGTCGTACGTCGTTCACAAGAACAAATCTGAAATTGGGAAAGTAGCTTTAAAATGAGGTTACGGGAACCATCATCAGTCAGTATTTAAGCATTTTTCTTTCTCTTCCTGTTAAATGCAGAAAGAAATATCCATGAAATCCTCGAAAGAGGAAGGAATCAAGCGAAGAATCATTCAAAGTTGGCAAGCTTTCCGTAGAGCAAGCTCAATCTTCAAAAACAATAAAATCCCACTAGTTCTAAAAGAGAAGGGTATACAAACAATGCATCCAATGCATCCCTGATAGTCACCAATGGAGCTGAAATATGGAACTTTATCAAAACATTGACCCTTAAACTGAGGACCACGCAACATGTGCATGAGAGAATCATGCACAGACTCACATGGAGAGATCACAAGACGGTACAGTATATTAGAGAAAGGACGGGAGTCAGAGATATCATAAGAACCATTAGAAAACTCAAATGGCGATTGGCCAGTCATCTTGCTTGTATGTCAGACAACCGATGGATATCGCGACTCAAAATAGGAATCCCCAGAGATAATAGACGAAACTGTAACCGGCAAAAAGTAAAATGGCGTCATGAACTAATCATGTCCAGACAATACTGTTTCTGCAACGCCCATGATAACAATCTTGGAGAAGGTCTATGCTCAACGAAAGGTGCTACAAAAGGATGATGGTGAGTCACTTACAATAAGAAATGGATTTAGGCACGAAGGGAATCGTAGCTAGATGCAGTAAAGCCTTCAATATCGCAACCTAAATGGAATCCTCTGAGGATTAAAATTTCTTCTCTGTTTGATGAGAATCAGAGAAAATTATGTGTTACAAATTGCTGGAACCTGGAAAAAACGTTATTTCGAAATGCTGCAGTGAGCATTTGGCTCATTCGATAGGCATATTGGAAAAGAAAAAGGTTTTCTAAGCAAAGAAGTTGATATGTGATTTTGCTGCATGACAACGCCCGTCAAATTTCAAATATCAGGCAGCAAATAACCATAAGAGTTTTTCCACATGCAAATGGGATAGAAACCTCTTCAACATGTGACGTATTCAACAGATCTGTTGCCTTTTGGCTATTTAATGTTCTCTGGGCAACAATCCTTGATTGACTAGTGTTCAATATAGAAAGATTTCTTGAAGTATTCATTGAATCAAAACTAGAAACATTCTCTTATAATAGAATACACAATTTAGCTGAAGTCGGAGAAATTAATAAAGTATACTTTGATGATACGATAATACAATAAATTTCGGGGTATTAAAGATTTTGTCAACAATGCAGGAATTCATACATTAGTCCACTAGTTACCCCGAAATCACTAAAATAAAAACTTAGATATACTATGTCTCCTCAGAATGTATCTTTCTACACTGACTAACGACACCTCCAAAGCCTCAATCTACACCAACACTCTCCTGGCAACCTTCCTTTCACTCCTATGCAACTTTTCTCTCGTTCCTTTACACAAGAGGTCCTCAAACATTTTGGCCATTCACTTATGGTTCAGAAATATTAAATGAAAATCCTAAACGTTTGCGAATGAAAGAATATAAACTTACGATTGTATGAATATCTGTTAGCGAATGATTATTTGCATGAGGGATTTGAAAGTGATAACAATTAAGAGTAAGAAACGCTTTGGTATCAAATTTGGGGGGGGACACTCGATCTCATTCATAAAACTCGCTTAAAAGCAACTTATAAGAATACTCAACTTTTTCCAGTAAAAGATTCGATACAATTTAAAAATTTCTATTTTTTATCTTTCCAATTTTCTCAATTAATCGAAATAGAAAACTGATCTAAAGTCGACTGTTAATTGTTGAAAATAATCTTCTGGTGTTTTTCAGTCGTTTTCTGTTATATTTTGCAGCAATTTTCAAAATCGACATGAAAATTAGACAAAAAATCAATAAATAAAAGTACTAGAAAGTTAGAAAGTCTCGAATCTGAATTTAAGAAATAGCTAAGCCATCATTTTTCCCATGAAGAGATGAAAATGTTTTGAAGTAATTGACTCGGCCTTAATCTTTAGCTTTAAGTCACCTAAAATGGAAGACGACTCTGATTTGATAAAGTTATCGAAAAAAACGGTTATTCAATCTTAATCAGCTTTAGGTCAGTTTTTTTCCGATAAATCAAGCGTAACAAAAAATGTTGAATGCGTATTCATTTTGTATAAGAAAAATATAAGTGTATGCAAAAAACAAACGTTTTAAATAAGCTTTTATGCCAAATAAGCTTTTTATTTTGACAGTCCTCCGAGGAGAGACTATTTGCATATCTTTTGGATGAAGACAAAGGTGCAAAATACAATTGAAGTTATATTTGATTTTATATAACCCTTTTTTCTTGTGCCAGAAAAGAAATCATTATTACGGATATTTTGGCAAAATGATAAAGAAATCAGAAATGTTGACAGTTATCTCCCTGGCTCTACTTGAATTTTCCAGTAAATATGATTCAAATGAATTATTCATTGTTATCTTTCATCAAAAAACGTCAAATCATAATTTAAGTATTTGTTGGAAAACCCGACGGGATTTTCAGCTCGGTGTCTACTCCATACAGTTAAGCAAAAAGATTCCATTTAGATGACCAGGCGGCCAAAGTAAGGATCCGGTTTAACATTACATTTATATCGTAAATCGAACATCTCCCTATACTTGAAAGGTTTGCTATTTTCAAAAACTATCCTAATGTACTGAAAACGAAGAAAACCCCTTTCTTCCTTATTTCACTGCCTCGCAAAAGGGGAGAGACAAAAGCCCCTGCTATAAATGACACACGGTTCAAATTCCCTAAACTTTTGAGGAGCAATACGGTGTCTTCCTCGAAAGTATCTAGCCATTTCGAAATCCCCAGAACCAGTCACACAGCCTTGATGTAACTTGGCAACCAATTAGAGAGGACGACACTCTCCCGTTGACCTTCTCAGTCGACTGTGAGACGCTATTATTCATGTCCGCGTGAATACGACTGACGAGAAATACATTTTTAACTTCATAGTCAGTTTTTTTCTTGTTTACACGCTGGAGAACGAATGACTGGATTCAATCCATGCAACTATTATCAAAACAATTATAATGACCGAGTGTTTTCAGTGGTGCAACCATCCATTTCAGTACTCAAAACAAAAATACGAAAGAAGACGATGATGGCCATGTTTTTAGGGTACCCTGGGATCCGTTTTTGTCTTTAATGGTATAAAACCTACTCCCGTTTTTCAATTCATGAAAACTTAAATTTTTGGTACGATCTAATTGATAGGATGGATCACGAACAACTAAAGTTTTTTAAATTTAACATTAAACCACTGTATTTGTGAAAAATGATTATATT
>OY735198.1:74055166-74167666 GCA_963457665.1 Thysanoteuthis rhombus
CAGTTTTCTGTATCATAATTCAGATAAATCATTTGCATATTTTGTTGGTTTGCTCTGATTGATTCATGTATACTTCTTTTTTGTTGTTGTTTGTTTGTTTGTTTGTGTGTTTTTTTGTTTGTTTGTTGGTCTCCCTTTCTTAATTCTATGATCCCTAAGTGTAAATTAGACGATACTGTAATAGCCATCACGATGAAAATAATTGTCTCAGTTTAGTCCGCTGTTTTGAGATAAACTTTTCTGATAAACTGAGTGGACTAAGCATTATGATATTTTTCATATTTTTTTTTAGATTTAAAAAATAATTAGGTCTTTCTAATGAAGCAAAATAAATAATGAAAAGACAAAAAAAATACTGGATTCAAAGTTGTTATAACGGCATATAAAAGGCAACATAGAAAACAGTATTTTTTGTAGTCCAATTATAACTACGATTTTTACTTTTAAGTATTCGTTGAGTTTTCACACCAGCAGTATTTGGTGGCTTTCACTGGAGATCAAGTGACAACAAATCACCTTGGAACTCCATCGCTCTTTTCAGTCTTATTTTGGATTTTTCATTATTGTTGTTATTATTATTGTTGCTATGGTTGTTGTGGCTGTTGCTGTTGTCTGTTGTTAATGATTATTGCAGTCATTGTTGAGTGTGTACGGGTGTTTTATGGATGTCTGTGAGGAGCTCAGGGTTACTATTGTTGATTTTTTTTCACAACCTTTTCTCTTTCTTCTTCTCCTTCTTCTTCTTCTTCTTCTTCTTCTTCTTCTTCTTATTATTATTATTATTATTATTATTATTATCATTATTATTATTATTATTGTTACTATTAACATGCTTTAACTTAGTATAAGTTATAATGGTGGATTTCAACCCAAAAAAGCTTTACATGTTATCAGCAGAATCCAAATAAATAACAGATGGAAATTATTATTATTATTATTTGTACAGTATACATATCGGTTCTTCGGTCTGTAAACTAACTGCCAAGCCTTAACAAAAGGCCTTAATCAAATAGTACTTTTTTGAAATCTGAGCTGTTAATATCAGCTCTGCGTTGATTTTATTACAAGACAGATGGCATTTTGTAAGCATTACTGAATGTTATGTTGCTACATGTTAGAATACTCACTTCCCGCTTTTTGTGGACATCGAAGTATGCTCTAATTATCTTACTGACTTTTTAATGATGGATATTGTATCAGTAGGTCGGATTCCCTTGGCCCAGACATCCGTGGGTACTTGGACGCACTTCGCCGGCGAGCAAAAAGCATCTAAGGGCATGTATACATATATGCATATGGATACATGCATATAAATGTATGTGCTCAAATATGCATGTTTCTGTGTGTGACTACGTATGTTTATGAATGTGTGCGTGTGTTTTGTTGTATTTTTTCAATTAATTTTTGATAGAAAGATAGATAGATAGAATGCATGATTGATTGATTTGGCATTAATACATACAAAAAGAATTTTGAGAAAATTTTCTAATGTTTAGTATTTAAAGCTTAAAAGTACTCTGGACTATATATATATATATATATATATATATATATATATATATATATATATATAATTTAGGTTCAGAAGTTTAATCTTTCGTCTCCTTCCCCATGTCGGCAGGTATCTAATTCCATTAATCTTTGGCGTTTAGTGTGCTTGTCGTTTCGATATTGAATCGCGTTGTTGTAAGGATATTATTATACGATGGTTTACGTCCTGTGGGTCGGGTTGAACAAATAGTGCAGAATTTGATGTTCATATCTACACACACGTGCCTACACTCTAGAATAGACGGGAGAAAATGGAAAAAAAAAAAAGAGAACGGAGACAAAAATATATTTACATGAATACACAAATACTGTTCGTATATCTAAATACATATTCAACAGATGCATACATGAATTATACCCACAAACACACACGTACACTTGCCAATAGACATATTCATAATTGCATTCATTCACAAAAGCGCATGAGTACATATACATATATATATATATATATATATATATTTATATGCATGTTTTATTATACGTTTATCTTTTTGTAATATATATATATATATATATATATATACATCAAATTCATACATACGAATATGGCAGGGATATTCGCTACGCTCATTCACAAATTCATAGATATATAAATAGCTGAAGCATGAAATTATAAATATCTGAGCATATATATATATATATATATATATATATATATATATATATATATATATATATATATATATATTTGGTTCATGCTGAAGTAAGGTAAGCTCAGCAAATATTCATATACATATGAGATTTGGCAAATTTTAATGAAACAAGTCTATGTTTTTCAAAGATGTTAAAATGTATCTTATGATATATATATATATATATATATATATATATATATATATATATATATATTTCAATGTAAAAATATGTATTATGCATGTATGAAATAACTATACTTCGCAAACTTTTTCTTTACATATTATAGTCATATTCCTTTTCCAGTCTTGCAGATTCTTTTTCGAGCAAAATGCTTTCAAAGCTTTTGACACCATTTTTTATTGTTTTTCCCCCCTTTCTTCCTTCTTTCTCGTTTCTTTCTACTTTTCTTTTTCTCTTCCCTCTGTCCTTGGCACAGAATGATCCATTATCCAATCATCCTGTACTCTAATTTTTATTGTATTCGATCAACTTCTTCCTAGAGCACTCTTCATCGCTCACTCAAATTATCAATTTTTTAGTTTTAGTACATTGTTTAGACTCAGAAATAACCGTGCATTATATTTTTATGATTATAAGTGAATGATTGAGAACCTTTTCATTATGATTCAAATCAAATTTCGCTGTTTACAAAATCTTAACCCGTTATCTACGTAGAATATATGATGTGACCAATGCGTTTATGTGTGTACGATGTGATGGTCGTCTCAAAAGGAATACGAAGTTTTTAACACACGTGTATCGTTACATACGTACCTACATACACTTGATTAACGATTCTACCTAAAGAATAAGGCCAATTTATGTTTTTGTAAATGTATTGAAAATTAGGGAAAGGGTATTATCGTTGGCCACGAATCAAAATAAAAGTTAATGGCAGTATTGGACAAATCAGTTATAATGTAAATGCATTGATCATGACTTCACTATGTCAAGTTGGGTCAACACTATGTCTTTTCAGATTTCCAATACTTTTCTCAATTATTATTATTGTTATTATTTCACTGTTCACCCCACGACATTTCAAAATATTTGTTAGATGTGTTCACATTAGTCTTCAGTTTTTCTTGACAAGAGTTTGTCAATACATGAAAATCACGGCAAACTCACCACAAGTGACGAGCAGCCCAGAATGAAAATCCCATCTCTGAGCATCGTTGCTAAGCTTTTGTACTAAATGCAGATAGATACGGTCTGAAATATTATTGTTACATTTATTTATACATAAACGGGTACTAGTTTATTTTCATTGCAACATATCTATATTCTAAGATTCCTGTGCCAAAATTTCTTTGACGGTGTATTTTGTTCTGTCTTTCTAGCTCAAGTCTTCTATAGTCATTACACATTCAAAATTTCATTTTAACCACTTGCAAATGTCTACCGACTGCGTTAAATATTTTGTTATTCTTCGTTGTGTTGGCTTGGAATCCGAACCTAAAAGAAAGGGATTGTTAGGGACTTTCGCTGCAAGAGCTTTCCCTGTGCACGGTTTTTACATACTTGTAAAATCGTTGCTTACATCCCTTAGTGATATGATATCCTGTACTTGTATGCGATTGTATAAAGCTTATGCTACATTGACCTTTCTCGTCTTCTTTTTTTCAAATGACCTCGCCAGTTCGTTAACTTCTTTTATTACACCCAGTATTATTAATATTTCTTGTGATTGATATGAATTATCATTGTTGCTTCAATTAAAAAGTACTGACCATTTTGTCACAATTTTAGAATCATGTTATGGCTGTTGTTTTCTGCTTCCTTTTTTCCCGTAAGAAGCAGAGTATATTTCGTATTTTCTTTTGTAAATATCTTTTAAACGTTTGAGGATTGATTCACTGCTATTCCATTACTCTATGTTTTCAAGCTCAGATTTTTCAGTTTTTAAAGATCTCTTGTACATTTGAACGGTTTCCATCTATATAGTAGCGTTCGTGATTAAAGATTATGAATAGCCAAGCGTGTCTCACACAAATTAGAGAAAGAGAGACATAGTGTTATAGAATTATCATTAAGCATTTTCAATATCGGTTATAGTCAAGAAAATACTGTTTAAATTTTAATCATGACTATTAACTTATAAGATTTGCTGTACCTATTTACGTATCTGATGTACCAGAAGTAATGTTTTTAAAAAGCAATTAAAACTCTACCAAGGCCAAGTGTTCATATACTATTAGTTATATTAGCCGGAACATTCTTCTAAGTTTTGAAAACTAATGAACGGTAAATGATTAACTATTACGAGGATACTTCCCTTCCGTTACCTTGTTTATGCTTCGCGATAGAACTTCGCTTTTTCAACTTATAGCCAGGTGGATCTAAATGTTGAATCAATTTATTACATCAACGTTGTTGAAAAATTACAACTTGTTACTTATTACTATTTCCTCCTGAAGTCTTCATATTTTTAAGATCTCCACAAATCATTACCGACGTTTGGCGTTGGTCATCTAGAAAAGAACCTATTTTAGATTATAATTACTGAATATCTAGATGCATTCAAATTTGGAAGATTGTCAACCAACTTATAACAAATGTATTGAAATCTTAGAAATGTCTAGATTTATAAATATCTGTAATAATCTTTGCAGCTTCTTCAATGTTGTTCTCAAGCGTGACCATAAAGCAAACCTAATCTTATTTTATCATATGTTATTGGATGAATAATGATAACTTACGTTTACCTCTGATTATTGTTATCGAAATGATGCACAAACTCTACAAATTGCATTCATGGCCATTGAACGGATTGGCCATGTCTCGTGTACTGAATAGTTTCTCACAAGTTTTGTCATAGAATCCGTGTCCAATGCCATAGAAATCCATTCATAATGCAATAGGATTCGTGTCCAATGTCATAGAATTCGTGTCCACTGCTATAGAAAGTATGCACAATGCTATAGGATTCGTAACCAACGTCAGCATTTATTCACGAGATCTCAAATCAACGCATATTAATTTTGAAACTAATTTATGGTTCCGAAAACCAGTTTGTTGCTGTAAAAGAAATTGATCTATGCATCTACGTAAATTCTCTAGTAAGCAAACAAGGGAGGTAATGATTTTTCTATTTGTAAACCCGCAGGTTATCATAAACACTGGGTCAATTATGTAGAAAACTACTGTCTTGAAAGATAGCTCTGCATAGTTCCATGCTAGGTTTTACATGAATTTGCCCCCCAAATCAGGGGGAAATAGACAAATATTAAGATTGGAAAAGATCCAAGTTCTGTGGTGTGACAATACTAGGTTAGTTAAGGTTTATTCTATCCCAGACACTTTTAATACATATAATGATATCACAAGTGTAAGTCGGTTCTATTGTTTGGTAATCTGTATTCTTGATGTTAACAACGGGGAGAACAAACAAGAGAGAGATCAGGATGGCCGTATCTTTAAGCGAAAACAATTCCTAAAGATAAGTTTTGCGTCCAATCTCTGGGTAGGATGTTGAATATACACATTTAGCAAGTGAAATTATCCCCCTGGAAGACTCCTTGATGTATAGCAAATGCGACGTACACGCATAGAAAGTCACTTATCTCACTGGTTAAAACGTTGCGATAAAAACATCAAAAATGTAGATACTGATCAGAAAAATGAGTTATATAATAGCTGAATCAAAGTTCAGAGATACTAATTATAGCTTAGACTGGCCCAGTGCCTCAACAGGGAAGTATCTAGATAGAACCAAACTATGGCGTGTGATAATAACCTGCAAACCATCGCTCTACGGCTGGTGTCCTATACATATATTTACTTAGTACACTCAAGTACACTTGGAGAGCACCAAATATAAATCGATTAATGATGGCTCCCGAGAATATCCTGTGAAGCATCAGCCTACTATAGACACCTTAACCAGACAAAAACAGAAGTAACACTAAAAATGATGGTAAATTCTTAGATGTCAGTATCGAAAGTTACAACTGACTGGAAAAAATCATTTTTCTTCAAGAATATAGATTTCCCCTCAAGTAAAATTGCACCTTTGTGAGAAATATAGTCTGTTGAAACCTTTTGTCAACAAAGGATTCTTTTTGTTGTTATATCAAAGACACTAGAAAGACTTAGTAATACTTATCGTATTTTTATTCTGTCGTTTGTACCATTAAGCAAGACCTACTAGAGAGGTACAAAAAATTGCCTATTTTCGAAATTCTAATTACGTTTATAAATGTGTTATTGTTTCGAGAAGATTGGTGTTGTTCTAGAGACATATCCATCCATATGTATACGTGAGTGCGTGTGTGCTTTTGTATATTTGTGTGTGAAGATGGGGGTGAAACCATTTAAAGAAATATATTCATATACTTACATGTATGCAAATGCATATATATATATATATATATATATATATATATATATATATATATATATATATATATATATATATATAGTTGCATTCTCGGTGTTCAAAAATCTTGTATGCTTACATAGATATGCATAAATATGTGGGCATATATATGTATATATTAGTATCTATCATAAGGCATAGCCATTAACACACGCACACACACACACATATACATATATATATATATATATATTTACATGTGTGTGTTCGTGTGTGTGCGTACGTATCTATGTATGTATATAATATGAGGTATATGCATATATATGTGTGTGATTCTTCTATAAGTTATTTTTTTACTGTCGTCTCCTCTCGCTTTTCATCATCAACGCTGTTTGTATTTCCCCCTCTCTCTCCCCCCCTCTCTCTCTCTCTCTTCCCCCCTTTCTCTCTCTCTCTCTCTCACTCTCAACGTGCTATCAAAACCTCCCATTATCTAATTCTTCTATTTTCTTTTCCTTTCCCCCTCTCTTTCTTTCTCAGCATGCAGTTTAAACCTACCATTGTCTGATTCTTAATTTCTGACCTTTCTGTACATCAATCTATCTATCTATCTATCTATCTATCTATCTATCTGACAACTCTCTTCATCCCCTGTTCTCTACTGATGTCTCTTTTTCCTGTCTCTATTTTCTGTGCTGTTGGCTCAGATTTTAATTAACTTTACATCCGGGGCTGTGATTCGATGATAGAGAAACTGATATTGTGTCAAATTGTGTCTATTTCCCTTGTATATATATTCATTTATTTATTCATTCAAATTCATGTACTTGCGCGAATTCATTGGAATTTTAATTGAAAAAACCCCGATGGTTTCTTGAAATAAACTACATGCTAAATGATATCAAAAGTTTTCAAATTACTCTCTGTAGAGACGTGTAATAGCTGAACAGAAAAGTAATTTTTGTAATGTGTTTGTAGCTCAGTATTCAAAGCACCCGCATACATACATATATCACCATGTATATATACGCAGTCTAACTCTCTCTCTCACACACTCTCTCTCTCTATATATATATCTCCCTCTTTCTCACTCTGTATACATGTACATGTATATCGATCCATGCATTCACGGATCGATATATATATATATATATATATATATATATATATATATATATATATATATATATATATATATATATATAGCTCCAAAGATTGCACGGAGACGTGAAACTGGTCAGTAGCAACAAGTGGTAAATCTCTCTCTCTCTCTCTCTCTCTCTCTCTCTCTATATATATATATATATATATATATATATATATATATATATATATATATATATATATAACTTTGAGGTCCAAAGTGGCATAACGATTATCATTACGCAGATCGCAACGGGTGAATAGAGTTCAAATCCTAAGTAAGAGTGTTAACGTTCAAATCGGCACTAATAACCCAGGTAAAAGCATGAAGTGACTTCTTCCTGCACTCTGCCTCATCTTGATAGAGAGGGTGGGGCAGCTACCTCCATCTGCACACACACACACACACACACATACATACACACACACACACACACACACACACATAAATGCGTATGTGAACACATCCATTCATATATAAAGACCTGTGCATGATCTCTTTCTCTATATATTCCTTCTGACCTTCCATGAGTGTTGATCGAGAGAAATTTTTCGTGGATATGACAAATAATATACAGAACTGCTTGGATTCATACCTGTTTCAACAGATTTCAGTCATGGGGTTTGGTGAACTATCTTTGGTAACACTCGCACAGCTGTCCCCCTTGCTCTACAAAAGGATCAAAACGTGTCAGCAGATTGTTTTGGGAGGAGTGGAGATTGCATATCTAGGACACACCTGACATACTATTGCCCAACGATCGTTGTAGTACCAATTATACCCTACAGAGCACGGCATAAATATATAACAAAACATATATATACTTGGATTTTTCATTTGTCAGAGTTCTCATAAATTTACAAGTATACATCGCAGCGATGTATGAACTATTTATTATCGCTCTACCGATGCTATTTTCGCTATGATCAACTTATTACATTAATAATTTTATACAGGCTTGTTGTATATTTAATTATTGTCCTCTTATATATATATATATATATATATATATATATATATATATAATGTTATTTCTTAAAATTATGCACCGTGACATTGATGTTATTTTTTGAGTAGGATGGAATTTTTAACCTAAGCATTTTCACTGCAATGATTTTATTATTAATTTCTCTCAATCTTATCATTTTTGCTTTTTATTGCAATATTCTGGGACGATATACTCTTCGATCACTTCAACAAACAGCGTAAAATCAGAAATATAGAATAAGCTTCGGACAAAACTCTTATCCCGAACTTCTAAGCTTTCATGGACAAAGTGGTTAAGGTAACGTTCTTGAACGACAATGGGGTGTGTGGATACGAGTTTGAGTCTCGCTGGAGGTTGTATCTTTATTTCTGATTCGCGCTGTTTGCCCAAGTACTCAAACAGTGTATCAACCTAGAAGAACAAAAATAATGATGGAGTGAGACTAGTAATAAAATAATAATGATGTTATTCACTCGCTCATTGAAGCACAATAGAGCTTAATGTAATTTTTATATAAGAATCGGTTTGTTATTATAATTGTGTTGTGATGAAACAAACAAAGGGCGTGCACTAACAAATTAATGCTAATTGCCATGTAGTGATAGTTTCAATAAATCTATGTTCATAATTGTTTTTACATTGATTGTTTTTTTTTCTGTCTATAGAGATATAAATATTATTGTCTTTTGTGACGATTGCAATTTCCCGTGTGGTATTTCTGTCAAGGGGTCATATGATTATTCTGGCTTTGAATTACGACTTCACAAATGTGCTTTGATATATATATAAATATATATATATATATATATATATATATATATATATATATATATATATATATATATATATATATATATATATATATATATATATATCAATTCGTGTACATATATACACCTATATATATATATATATATATATATATATGAATATATATATGTATATACATGTATATATATATACATATGTATATGCATTTATACGTGTATATATAAATATACATATGCGAATATGAATTCATTCATATACGTATATATATATACACACATAAATATATTCATATGAATATATATGTATACACATGTATATCGTATATATATATATATATATATATACGTATATATATATATATATATATATATATATATACATATATATATATATATATATATATATATATATTCACATATATGCATATGTATATACACATATATAGTACAAATCAGGTTTGCAATATAACAAAATATAATATAACATAAAGCAATGTCTGATATGTGATGGATTTATTTCATAGAGTGCTCAATACATTCAACTCTGAACTATAAGGGTTAAGTCTGTGGAGTATAGCTGAGAATATAATAGAATGTAGATTTCTACCTTGTTTGGGCCTCTTAAAGCGAATGATAGGTTTTAGATTCCTGTTTGGTAAACTTGGGGAAATTTTTTCGATGTTGCTATGTTGGGAGGAGTTTCTTTATTTGTTTTATTGTCATTTTGTTTAAGTTCGTTGTGTGCGTGTTTTTCTGGTGGTTATAAGTTACAAGCTAAGGGGTATAGTCTACTTTCATATATATATATATGTATATATATATATATATATATATATATATATATATATATATATATATATATATATATATATATAGTGCTAATCGTATTCACTCCCTTTACAAATTACTGCTCATGTCGCTAAATAGGTTATTACTTGATTCATTACTGTAATCCTGTGCTGAACTGAGCAGAGAGTTCATAGATGTTTTGCTGTGCAGCATTTGTTAGACAACCAGTATCACAGACAATAAGCCACACAAGCTCAGTCGATTGTGCAAGAAATTATCAATAAACCAACAGTTTTAATTGAAAACACATTGGTTGTATGTATGTTGACATATACTACGTTCAACTGAGTCTGGTACTCGTCTACAATTGCTGTACTCTTGACCAAACTCTCTATTTAGCGTGATATTTAATATGATTCACTATACGTGTGTGCACTTTTTATAATATATATATATATATATATATATATATATATATATATATATATATATATATATATATATATATATATGTATATATATATATATATATATATATATATATATGTATATATATATATATATATATATATATATATATATATATATATATATATGTGTGTGTCTTTTGTAATACAATTAATATCATAGATTATTATTTCTGTTGGCATTATTGCTTATGAGAAAAAGAACTAATAATAATTACAGCAAATCCACTCGAAATGTTTGCAGCAGCACACAATCTGAGCATGCAAATCGTGCTCTTCATAGCTTCTTAAGAGTCATTCATTTGTTTTGTGAAAAAATAGAAAAGCAAATATGCTAAACTCTCTGTTGTTATCTTAGCACTCCGATTTCTACAATATCTGTAGAGAAGAATAGAACATTTTCTGGATTAGCTTAACTTAACCACAACATAATCCATTTGAAAATGCACTCTGCATATAGGCGTACGATTCAGGGGGCTAAGGGCAGCCCTGATCCGCGCAAAAACGTCTAAGATATTAGACAAACCATGCCCTCAGCCCCACTTGACAAAAGAGCCCCCAGACATCCATGACTCGACGCCAGGGGCTCCAAGAGGATTTTTTTAATCGATGCAATGCTGCTTTCCCAACCCTCGGCCTTTAGTTGCCATTTTTCATCTGTTATAACCCTTTTAGCACGCCATTCAACATTTGCTCGTCTGTGAACGATAGACTCAGCCCATTTTATCGATGGACACATAGAATCGACTTGGAAGTTTCGATAAATAGTTCCACCAAAATACACCCTCCTCTCATAATCCCTGATCCCCGTCATTGCTTCAGAAATATGCATAAATAAGATCAAGAAATTCACAAATAATTAAGGTCCTCCTCTACGAACAATAGGAAACCAAGTGTCACCAAGGCCTCTGAAATATCTCGCTCTCTTTTTCCATGTGATCACCATCTTTTAATCCCACTAAGATATATATTGTTATTATTTTCAAATGGTATGGAATGGTATGGTATTTCTCTTATGAGGAATGTCAAAATTATTCAGTTTTATTGTAATGATTATCCTTAGACGGTTATTTCTATAAACCCGAACTTATCAATTTCTTGAACGATTTTGTAATTATTAGCAATAGTACTGGAAGTAGTCAGGATTGGTCTAAGGACCTGGACGGCTCAATTGGAAACATATTTTTTGCAGTGACCCTGGTTAACAGTCAAGGTCTGTAAGATTCTAGAAGCATAAATGATCTTTATCTCTCTATGATACAACGGAAAGCAATCAAAATGTGCGCCTGAAAACTTCACGAAAACAATTTTACGCTCTTCCGTCGTTGATTAACATTATTTAATTCAAGTACAATAAAAAAAAAATCAATCATAAATAGTGTAAGCAAACACTGCTGAATCTTTGAGAATTCAGAAGGAAATTGATATTATTGCTGTTCTTAGTAAATCATCATGTTCACCTGCAATGTGATCTTGTGTGTATTTGACCAGACTAGAATATACCCAAGTGCGGGCTCCCCTTAGGCTCGGGGCCCAATTTGGAACAATTGGTCCAATTGGCTTAAAGCCGACCTTAGTAGTAGTAGTAGTTGTACTAGTGTTTTTTTCTCGGAAGAATAGATAGAGACTGCACTATTGCAATAGTGGTTAGGATAACGCCAAACGAGTCATTTATTGTCATTATCACCGTTGTCGTGAAGGTCGTGATGAATGAAATGGGGTATGAGAATGATTGAATGCTTTTCTAATGCAACCAAATTGTACTCTAACGGATTTAGACCGAGGGATGTATGTATTTTCATTTTTTAGATATATGTTTCAAATTTAATATACATGTCTGGGTGTGAGTGTGAGAGAATATATGCATATATATTTCGATATGTGAGCTAATAAAATTTCATAAGCTAACATAGCGAAACAAAGGTTGAACTAATGTCATAGACCTAATTCCCACTCTCTTTTGGCATACATAGTATAAATACAGATTGTACATTCTGTTTCACAAGAAAAAGATTTTCAAATGAGCATAGATCTACTTGATAAATAAATACACCTACACATGATTGTTGTATATTTTATTATTGGTCTCTGATATATATATATATATATATATATATATATATATATATATATATATGTGTGTGTGTGTGTGTGTGTGTGTGGTTGATTATCATTATTCGTATTTGTAACTCTGGAATGTCTGTCACGAATTTGTATTTAACACCTTTTCTTTTGTGATTTTTTTTCAGTTTCTTTTTGGGTTATGATACAGAAAATCATTCAGAAATCGTGCATAGCGGGCAAACAAATACGTTTACGTTTCAACTGAAATTGTAATTGCGCAATACCTCCAAATTCACGTGACTTACCTCCAATCACGTGACGCTAATCACACGACCACTTTGTCATGCTGAGTACGATGACAACCATAAGAAAAATATTATTTGTATTTATTTTTCACTCTGCGACAGGGTCTTCGTTTGTACGCGAGTGAGTGATTGTGTGGCGTGTAAGGGCACCGTACGAGATATACACGTAAGACTGAAGGTCGGGCGTATAGTGGGATATTCAGAAATTGCCCAGTTGCTTTGGCTATCGTCGCAGACATCAGAGCTTATCCTGATCCTGTCTTCTCCTCTCGGAGGAATAAAGAGGTGTTACCTGGGGTAAGTGTTACCGAGCATTAAACTTCAGTTACTTATCATTGGCTTCCTGCCCAAAAGGGCCTGACACCAGAGACGGGTTGGTTCATGCGAACCAATTCTTTGGTGAAATACTTGAGTAATCATACGCGTTCCCAGGAAACTTAGATGGCAACGGACCGGCCAAGTATGTATACAAATGTACTAAATGTATACGGGCATACGTGTGTTCACACATATCTACACATGTATTTGTTTATGAGTGGGTCTGTGGGTCTGTGGGTCTGTGTATGTAAATGAGTGTGTGTATGCATGGATACAAATGTTCACTAAACTTTGTCTCATCTAGTTCATGAGTATACAATGGTGGAATATCAAGAGAGGATCTCACTAGTAATGATTTGCGAAGCTACCCCCCCCCCAACTATCAATGCACAGCCATCCTGTTTAGATACACTCGTTGAAGCCAACTTCTGCAGTATGAGATCAACATCGTGGAGCACCCAGTGAGCATCATCCTCACTAGGAATGGCTTGCGTAACTAACTTGCCAACCAACGCTCTATGTTAAGCGCCCTATGTGTGCTTGAATTTATTGATCATTGTGTGCGCTTATCTTACACTCATTTTAAAACAAAATCCGGTAGATTCCTACAATCTGCGCGTAAAACTGAGATAACTCCTATTAGCCTTAACCTTGTGATGATCTCTCCAAATTACTGTTGCTTTGAATAATCTGATTGTTGAATTGTTTTTATTTGTGTGCCGTTTTTAACATCGAGAGGGTGGATGTGTGAAACGTTGAAGTTTTGTGTGGAAATAGTTTTTCTTGATTTATTTCATTTGCACACCGTTTTTAACACCATGTGGGTGAATGTCTTTTCTGATTTTTCTGTTGTTGTTAAAAGGGAAATAATCCTGAGATCGTTTGAAGGAGGGTTGGAGCTATCTCTCTTTTACGGACGGATTCTAGAAATTAACCGACGCATTCCACTAAAATAAATAATCAATTTTACTCAATGGAAATCCCGTTCAATGGAAATCCCGTTCTATTCTTTGTTACATATTGTTGTTTGTTATTCAAAAAGTTTTGAACGAATACATATATGTATATATGATATACATATATATACATACACACATATATATACATATATATATATATATATATATATATGTATACATATATATATATATATATATATATATATATATATATATATATATATATATATATATATATATATATGCTGGTGAAAAGCATATTAAACTTTTTTTACAGAATTGAAAATATTTATATAAACGATATATAAGAAAAAATCCCGCCCTAAAAAAAAAGAAAAAAACGTTAAAAAAAAACTAGCATTAAACAGTTTTTGTTATTCTTTCTGTTATAAAACAATTAAAAATTTAAAAAAAAAAAAAAAAAAAGACTTTATCTGCTCCGTATTTTGCAAGACAAAAGTTTTGCCCTAGTAAATGTTTGTATTTTCTAAAACGGTACAGACCGTCAATGAATATTCAAGTTTTAAAAATACCGTTAAAAAATATTTAAATTTTCATTTACTATCAGAAGTTATGCTCCTTGAAAATTAATTGTTTATTTGTTACTCCTCCATTCATTTTTCTACAAAATTAAAAGAAAATCATTCAAGCTTCTGTTGTCCAGCTGACCAAATTTTGAATTTAAGATTTCTTAAAAAAACAAAATTTATCAAAAAGTTATGAATACATACATGGACTTCAAATTGTTTACGTTATTTTTTGTTTTTGTTTTTGTTTTGTTTTTCAAAAATCCCCAACTTCAAAAAAAGCAACAAAAAACGATGACGTCATCTGTGACGTCATTGTTCATCATTGTGTCTACACGTTCAATATATCGTAGTTGGAATCTTCAAAAATGCAGTTGTGATAAATAAAACATTGGTTGGTACATCGCTATTATTTCACTGTGTGTTCGTTATGTAATGACTCTAACCTTGGTTCCGTCATAGAATTCGAATCATTATTATTATTAACAACAGGATTCTTTTTCATTCGTAATTTTGAAGAAAATGCAGATGTTGTAATTTATATTTCGAATTGAACTTTGCTTTTACTCAATTGTAACTGTTTAGCGCATTCTAGTAACAGGAAATTGTGAAAAAGGGACTGTTAAAACTAAAAGTAAGATATTTAGGGACAAAATATGATTTATTTTTGCTTGATAAATAAAAACAGTGCAGAAACATTTCTTACATTCTATATTTGTACTGTATGAATGGTCGAAGCAGAGGTTCCCTAGTTTTTTATTAAAAAGAGATGAAACCAATCACTACTTCAATCTCATGATACTTGTTAGATTTGCATATATAAAGGTATATGTGAATAAAAGAACTCTTGTGGGACAGATACAGTATTAATTAATCCCTTCAATTAGACCTATTCATTTAATTTATTAAACAAATCGCAGAGCATTTCTCCAGTTGCTGGACATTTTGTCACATATGAGGTTCCAAAGATTCTATCACATCACAGAAACAAGAAACAATAACTTTGCACAACACTTAAGTATAATATAATACTATTCTCTTGGAATCTCCATTGGATGATACTTCTTGAACTTATTCTAGAGACTGAGGATCATTTCCCTAGATAGCATCTCTTCATTGCAATTGAAGGAAAGAGTCAGTGCATCCACTGATGTCTGCTGGTAATATCACAGTACCAGTTGTTTGTTTTGGAAGTGTCCTTAAAACAAAAGCCAGAGCACAGTGTTCCTTGAAACTGTGTGTATTTAGATAAATGCTGGCATAAACCTTAAATAAAAGAAGTTCAGCTGGAGATAAGTTAGCAAAGATGAAATCATATTTACCTCTCTGAAATCAATGTAAAAAACGGAGACTGGAGTTAAGTTAACTTTTGTGGATTTCAGATATTTTCCAACTTTAGGATGGAAATGTATTTTTACGGGAATTTTCATAAATTTTTCACAAACTTTGCAAATGTTTTTTCCTCAAAAATATATCATCGTTGTAAAATTTTAACTAAGTTTTTAAATATAAGACGATAATTTCCGTTCATATTTATCGCTTGAGTGCAAGCAAAAAAGTAATTTTAATTCTTATATTCTAAGTCTTCTTTCATCCATTCATTTCCTAGGTCTATCAGGAATATTCACTAACTTTTCAATTCGATTTTTTCTCACTCAAAACGCTGAGCCTGGGTGGCATTACCTTTCAAATTAAGACTGTTGTCTTTCAACTGCTTCGTGGGTTTATATTAACCTTACAGCAATTATGCCTTATACCCGAATATGGCCAGTATTTGTGAAATATGCGGTTTCCAAAAGTCATAGAATATCTAAAATTAACGATGAGCTCAACCAGGAGAAACATGGCCAGTATTTGTGAAATCTGCGATTCCAAAATGTCATAAAATGTCTGAAACTAATGATAAGTTCGATATGAAAAAAATTGATTCATTCAATAAGTTTACAATTTATACTAGTATTATTACGCCAATTGTTATTAATCATAATAATTGCTACTGCAATCACTATTACTATTATTCTACGATTATTACATTTTTACTGAAATAATTACTCTATGAAGCAAAAGTAATAATAGTTATGATAGCAACTGATGCGAATTCAATGCACCCTCCCATCCCTGACACCTCTCAAAGTAAAAGAAATAAAACAACCGATATTTTAAATCGTGAGTTACGATATTTAAGCAATTCCCAGAATTCCCTATAAATAGTTGAAATGGTTGTCCGCCATCTTACTCCCATTATTCATTTACTTTCTAATGTAATAAAAGTAATTGTATTTCTGTTGTTGTTGGAATATTCAAACAATAAATTTGGTGGAAGTAAACTGTCGTCTGCTTCTTTGATTTCAATAATATTTCAGAAAAGCAGACTTATATTCTCTGGTCAACACCGTCATCTATTTCAAACAAACAAAAAATGAGGTCTGGCAGCGTACCGATCGATTTTGGAAAGAGTATACTAGGTTGACAAGTTTCTGGCAGAGCACACCCAACCTTCAAAAACAAGAAAATTCTGGTGGTGCAAAAATAAGGGTAAACAACCAATGTATCCTCCTGATAGTCACCTATTGAGCTGAAATATGGAACCTTACCAAGAGACTGACCCTAGAACTGAAAACCATGCAATTTAATCAAGAGATAATTATACCCAACCTCACATAGAGAGATCAAAAGGCAGCACATCACATTTGAGGGAAGACAAGAGTCCGATATACCATAGAATCCATAAGAAAACTTTAATGACAATGGGCTGGTCGTGTTGCGAGAATGTCAGACAACCACTGGACATCACGACTCACAATGTGGATCCCCAGAGATCACATGCAAAATATAAGATGGGGTGACGAACTAAAGAAGTTCAGAGAGTACTAGCTCTGTGACGCTCTCGATAAAGAGATTTGACAAATCTTGGGAAAAGTCTATGCCCTACGACGGTGTTAAAAGGTTGATGATTATATATATATATATATATATATATATATATATATATATATATATATATATATATATATATATATATATATAGTCAATTGTTGCTTTGCTAATGTAATGCAATAAATTTGTATTTTTCAACGTTTAAAATAATACAATAAGTAACGAAGAAGATAGTCAGAAATAAATTTATTGTCACCTCAAGGTCAGCTCTGTTTTCCTCTTGACTGCAGCTTTATTGTCACATAAGAGGCTAAATGTGTTTGTAGTTTCTTCCCGGCGTTTGTCTTTAGAGTCCCAAGACAGCAACCTACCTTGAAAGTCTTGGAATGGAACTCTGTATATTTGATGTATCTTAACAATATGTTTTTTTATTGATATCATCTCTTTATTGATTCCACCCTTGAAGTTTTATTCAAACAGGGAGCGAGAGAGAGAGAATTAAACAATTAAATAAATATTAATTCTCCTAAACATTGTATTTCTCGGTGTCGATTATAAACTGGTATCCGATTGTGCATTATTAATTCGTCCTTTGAAATTTAGGGGAAAAAGTATCAAACTATATTTTCTATCGGGAGTTGCATCTTCATGCAATGTAATATTCGTTGTTAAAGACGCAGAATGAATTCTCAAGGTTTTGAAATAAAAGCAACATCTTGGACCCTGGGAAATTCAGACATTTTGTTTTTAAATCAACTATGTGAAGTCTGTTCGAGTAATTTGATCCAAACGCTAAACTTTAAACGGTTTTCAGTTCAAGCATAGTGCATTTGCATCATATGTTGCTGATTTGATTTTAGGATTACTATTTCAAAAATAAAAGGCGTTCTAAATTATTAGGTGGTTAGAAAATGAAGAACCAAAATTGTTTTTTTCTTCGAGGAAAATGGATGCGGTGAGATTTTTCCCGTTTTCGTTCAATCATGTTACAGATTCTTCCGGACAAAGGGTCTTTCCAAAATCGATCTCTACGCTTCTCCAAGAGCCTTTGTATTTTCTGAGAATTCAAGGTGAAAATAAAACTGTATATAAGTCTGCTAATCCGAAAATTTACCGGTTTTTTTTTAATTGCATTTTTATTGTTGCTGTTATTGTTGTTTTTCAGGGGTTTTTTGTCTGCCTCATACTTTACAATTTATTACTGTTGAAAAATACTTTTTTAGAAAACGCTTGGAAAAATTAATTGTTCTCACTCCTCTTACCCTTGCACTCCTTGAGTTGCAATATTTTGGTAGCGTGTGGGCTTTACGGGATGAAGTTGTAAATCCCAACAGCAAGATGGACTGACATAGGGCTATAGGGCTTCAACAGCTCTGCTATTTATCCATAGCTGGGGAAGGATAAGTTGATTCATGCTTTTTCTGAGACCATTAGTGTGAAGGAACGAAAGCAGCCTCGCCCGAAATCCGAAATAGGTGCTCATCATCGCATTCTGTAGCCTTCCAGGAATTTCGGACATAATCTCTTATTTGACCTCGAGGAGTATTTTGTTCTCATTCCTCATCTGTTGCGTCTTGATAACAAAGAGAAGTTTTTTTTTTGAACTTCCGATGATGGTAATCTTGAAAAATTGGCATGTAAAATGGAGATAGCTCTGTTGAAATAAGCTATGGATTATCTCCTCTTGGATTGAAGCAGTGATTAATTATTTTAAAAGCGACTGAAGGTGTCAAAATGGAAGTCAATTCAAAGCATTAAATATTCATTCATTTTAAAACAATTACATTGTTTAGAAAAAAATTAATAATCACTGCTTGAAATTCATTTTCATTCAGACACCTTCAATTATTCTTAAAGTAACTAATTACAGCTTCAATTGAAGGGAAGATAATCCACAGTCTATTTAAACAGAGATACACATGGTTATTGTTCAAGATTGCCGAATATTTGATGCTTGGAATCAATTTCATTCAGACATGATTCGATCATTCTACATCAATCCTTTGATATCTATCTATTTCGCATAGATTTCAATTTTACTTTCTCAACATTTCATTTCATATCTATTTTAATTAATTTCTCTCCATATATTTCTATATCTCCTCACGGTTTGATCTCTGGAGAGGTAAAATTTTCAAGATGGCCGCCAAGATCGCTTCCAAATCCTTGTAATGCCCATTACTATTTGATTATTCACCGTAGACAAGTTTTTCCAACTTTTTTTAAAGTAATTTTTGTTTTTTAAGATGGCGTTCAGGTTGACTTACAAATTAAGTGGGCTGCATTTACAAAAAAAACAACCTCCTAAATGAGCACAACTAAAGCTTTCCTTGCTGTTTTTGTTATATCAGGTCCGCTCGATGACATACTAAATGTCTACCAAAGTCTGGCTACTGGAGAGGCATAATTTTCAAGATGGTGTACGAAGGCCTTGCTATAGACATACTCCATAAATTATACATGTTTTCATACAGCATTATACACAATATAGATATGTTCTTGGATCCACACCATAATATAACCGCTTCTTCCTTATCCACGAAATTCCATTGAAATCCATTGAGAACTTTCTGAGATATTGTATGAGCAGACTTAAGTGAATTGAGAAATGTACGAAGGAAGAAATTTTTTAAGAATAAAAGATATCTCTCAATGAAAACAAATTGCTGGATACACCCCAAAATTTAATAACCTCTCTATAGCTACGTGACTTACCGAAAAACTTTTATGGATATCGTGTATACTGACAGGAGCGAAATGAAAATGTACGAAAAAGGTGCAAAAATGTCTCTTAATCAAAAACGAATTCCTTGGCTCCTCTCCAGGAAAATTAATCACGTCTTTGATTTGTGCCTTATCCTTCTACGAAATTTCATCACATTTCGTTGAGAAATTTCGAAAATAACGTGTAGACGGACAGGAGAGAATACAGAAAATTATGAACAAATTCGTAAAAATATCTTTCAATTAAAAACAAATTCCAAGATACACCCAAGATTTAATCATATCTTCCTTAAAACGTACCTTTTTCTTCAACTGAATTTCATTGAAATCCATTTGATACTTCTGAAGATATCGTGTGAACAGACAAGAGCGAATAAAGACATGCATGAAATATTGAAACGAAAAATTATCTCTCAATCAGAAACGAATTCAATTTCTTCTTCCTTACTATGTGCCTCAGTATTTCACAGAATTTTATAGAAAAGAAGCTTTGGGGATATCGTATGGACAGATAGGAACGTACAAACATGAACGAAGTTTTAAACAAACGCAAAAATATCTCGCAATCAAAAGCTAATGCCTGGATCTGCCACCTAATCTAATCACTTCTATATCATCTTGTGGCCCATCCTTCCACAAAACTTAATTGAAATTCATTTAGAACTTTTGGAGATACCGTGTGGACAGACGTGACCGAATACAGAAATATATAAAATACTATAACGGAAAAATATCTCTCAATCAAAAACTAATGCCTGGATCTTCCCTAAAATTTTATCACTTTTTCCTTACAACACAGCTTATCTTTTCCCAGAGATTTATTGGGGAAATTCCCAGGTATCGTATAGGAAGACAAGAGCGAATAAGAAGAGAATGTGTGGGAAACTAAGAATGATATCTTTGTGGAAGTCTCAATAGACAGACCTGTGGCTCCTGAGATGGTCATCGAACCTAGTTTATGCAAATACAAAAAAAGATACAACGTACAGAGGTCATAAGAATGGGCTTATCTGTACGGTAGGCGCCTTTGTAAGACTTGTGAAAACTGAGAAGACTTGGGTAATCTGCTATCAGAAAAACAAGATGAAGATATTGAATGACTTGTCATAGCGTTTCAGATACATGGAGAAATCTGATGTGCTGTTTTTAGTATTGAGTGAGTGTGTGGAAAATTCACGAGGGAAAAAAAAGAAGTTAATACATGAATTATATAGTTGATGCTTTGAATAGATTAGATTGTTTATATCTATAGAAAGAATCAATCATCAATAAATATTGTATCTGGGTCCAATAAAGGTGATAAGTGATTTTTAAATTGGGTATTCATTGTTCGTTTGCTTCCCGTTTTTTCAACTGATTTGAGCAATAAATAATTATTTTGGATCATTTTGTAGCGATCCTTGTATGTTTTGTGATATCATTTTTTTTACTATATTTCAGTCGTCTAAAACTCTGGTCTGCAAAATATGCATCGGGTAATGGGAAAAGACTGGCGACATATTTTTTTGAAAAGTACACATACTGAGGATTCATAAAAACCTTACTTGATTCTTCTAATAAAAAGTTCCCACAGGACCATAGTAGAGCTACATTGCAGCTAATACTATATAAAATTTCATTACTGCAAATGAACCCCCTACCATATTTTTGCTCATTTCTATCATTTATGTACCCCTATACTAATCCTTTGTCCGAACCCACCTAGAGTATGTGATTTCACTCTAGGAACCATACAAAACAGAACACATTGAATTTATAGAATGAGATCTAAGGAGAGCGACAACGCAAGTACCTGGAATAGCAACTTATGAAGAGAGTCTCTGTAATCTTAAGCTGTCAATTTTTAGCTATAGAAAAGTAGGAGGAGACATGATAGAAGTGTATAAGACCATGAACAGAAATTGTGACAAGAGGGTAGCTTCACCAAGAAGCGGGAAAAATACACAGAGAACAAGTAACAAGAAGAACAACCAGAAATTGTCCCAGCAAAGAGAGCCAGGCTGGATCTACGAAAATATAGTTTTAATTTCTGCATAGTGCAGGCATGAAATAGTCTACCTAATGAAATAGTGCGTTCTAAAATGTGTTGGGGTTTTTTTTGTTCTTTTTTTTCTCAAACAGACTTGATACATATTTGGATTATCAGGAGATTCTATACAACTTCAAGCCCAAAATGAATTATTGGAAGTCGTGTGAAAATCTAAAAGGATTTTAGGAGTCTGAAGAAGAGGATGTAATATGAAACCTGTCCCGGAAAAAATATCTAAGCTAAGCTAAGAACAATCCATTCGATTAGTGCGATGATAAAATGATTACAGACTTCTTCAACAAGCCGATCATATGCTCTCCGACAATTCTGAAAGACCACTACCGTGTCAAGCAGAATAGATTTTTTTTTATTTGAGGAAGAAGAGTGCTTGCTTCTCTTGAAGGTTTCGTTGACCAAATATACCTTCCTTTGATATGGAATCCGATCCACCAAAAGACAAGATTTGTTGGTCTATTCCCCAAGCACTACGTGTCCGCCTTATAAATAGACTCTCGTTGGTTTCAACTATCTTTCTGTCATGGTGTTGGCAACCATCTTTGTAAGATTACCAAGAATTATTGTTTTACGTGGAAACCAATGTGATCATGACAGGAAACCGACAAGGGTGGGGATGCTGACGAATGATTCTGTGTGTGTGTTTGTGAGTGCTTGTGCGTGTTAAAGGAAAAGACAACAAGCGATAAATATAAAAGACAAACAGAACGACGTGGCGGGAAACAAATTCATGTACAATTAATTACAAGAGAAACTTGCCATCACCGTCAATAATAGAACAACCATCACGTCAAAATTCGAAGTTATGTAAAGAAAATTCCATCGAAGAATGAATATGGTCAGAATAAATTCTTTTTATGACATCACTGATGTTTTCCTGTGGGAAACATCTAAAATAGAGAGAAAAAAAACTTCTAGAAATATATTGATAAATAAACCTGTCAGAATAAGGCCCTTAAAATGTCAAAGAAATAGATGAAAAATAAAAACCTTTTCCAGAAGGGGTCTAGTAGAGTACTACTGGAGTCTGTAGACAAAACGACATGACCAGGAGCGCTGGAACACACAAGCAAACATACGCACACACACAAACATACATATAAGATATAAAAAGGGAGAGAACCCTTCAACATCTTTGAAGTCAATGGCTGTCCAATGTAACATTGCTCGAGGAAACAAAAAAGTTCCGTTTTTTAGAGAGTCACCCAGCTTATAAGACATTTAAACATATACCAAAATATTACATCCAACCTAATGTACTCTCATTAATAGGGGTCCGAATGCTGAAGACTCAAGTCCTATGAATACGAAGTTGGGATGAGTTGCTGTTATCAAAGAAACACCTTTGTCTTCTCAGCCGGCCAATAAGTTATATATCACCTAATGAATAAAACGGTGCTTTTGGGAATGTAAGAAAAAGAACAGACTCTATTCAAAGACTGCGATGTTGTTACAGAAGTTTTGGTAGCATTTGGTCACATTTGTTTCTGTAATAAAACATTTTGTTTCAATTGATTGAAAAAAAAAGTTAGAAAAAGACTCTCTGAAAATGGACACTGACTGGTTTTCCTAATCCTTTCTACATTTTTGTTTGAATCCAAGAAGTGTTATCTATTTTTGTCTCTCATACGTAATAGGTCTGCGCTTACGCTACGCTTACAATATGCAATATTTTTAAAAAATGTCTTAGCTCCTTAAATTGCAAATTTTTTCTTACATCTATGATTTTTTTTATTTCGAGAATCGATCAAAGAAAAGGATTACATAGTGTGAAGTAAAATCTAAAAAAAACAATATTCCTCTCTCTTCATCCACCCTCTCTGTATTCTTTTTTATGAATGCTATGGACACATTTAAATTTTATCTGAACGGAAAAGGTTTTGGTATTAATAGAGTTGTCGAGTTTTGTCGCAGTTAAAAGACATAAAAAGGTATATAAAATAAATACTCATCTTAATGGCAATAAAATAAAACAAACATAAATTTCCAGTTCAGGCGATGATGATCCACGTAAAAAATGCATAATTGACTGTGGTGAATACGTCAATGAGCTTCTTAAACTCAGTCCCCAGTATAAGGACAAGGGGGTTTATCATTCAATTAAAATGCTGCAGCGAGCAGAAATGGCGGATAAATATTTCAATCATAGGATGAAACCTCTTTTTTTCTGGTGACCCGGTCCACCTACAACCGACTTTCGAAGCTTCTAACAACTTGCAAAAAATGGGAACACGTTTTGCTTACGCCTGTTTCTTTAATGAAAGGTGAGTTTTGTTTCTTATCATCTTTGAAGAAAAAATATTCAAAAACGATTCTAAATAAGCTATTCGATTTTAACTTGATTGGTTAAAATTCCACCGAATGAGCAGACCCAGGAATTCTTTCATATCTATTTATGCACTATTTATACAATATCCAGTACGAAAGATAGATCATCCACTCGTGGCGTAAAACGTATAATAAATTTTCTTGAATATCATATTACTCACATAGATGAATGGAAAGATAGATACACTGATCCGTATATGAGTCAACCCTTGATTTTTCCAATAGATCATTCATACATAAAATGCCTTACGTACAGGTAGTCTTCCCTTTACACGCTAATCCAACAACAAAGGTTAAGAATGTACAACACCTTTTAGAATACAGGAAAGCCTGGTGCTGCACGCAAGATACGTTCCGGTAATGAGTCTGCAGTTGGTGGAATGCGTGTAATAGCCTGACATATCTTCTCATCTACATTTATTTGAAAACTGAGATGCGAAACTGTTGGTGTATTACTGGAATAATTTGTGCATTATCAAACTTCATCTTGGTGTTGCCAAAACCTTTAATGTTAGAAATTTCGGGTGAATTAAACGCATAAACAAGAAAAATTAATTTCCTGTCAAGAAACGTGTAGACGAGACTTGGGCAAGGTTGAAACAAGGGACGGTTGCAACAAGTCTTATTCCTTATGTTGACGTTTTCATCGCCATCCGAAATTGCAACCATTAGTTTCTCGATTGGTTCCCTAAGGTGGTGAGCTTTAAACGAGGAGACTTAAGAAATTTAGATACTGCCTCGGTAAGTTGAGAAAACTCTGTAGACCATACAAGCACCAGCAAGGTGTAGCAAATATCAGAACAATTGTCTGTGTTTACTACTGATCATGTAGACTAGTATGGCGGGCAATATCAAGATTTCTTGTATAATACAAGTTTCAGAAGATTCTTGATAAATATTTTCCTACGTCCCATAAACTTACGGTCAATGAGCTTCGAGCACCGAGTGCCAAGGATAAAATACTTACCATTTATTATTTCAGCACTTTGCAGGAAAAGCAAAAACTTGCAACAAAAATATATCCGTAAAAGTATTCATTCACGTCAAATAGGATGTTATTATTGTAATGAATTTTTCTGACTGGGGGATATTTCTATATCTAAAGCAAAGAACTGCCTATAGAACCTCTCAAAATGCACAGATTTCAACCTTACGAAACTATTTTTCGTTTGTGCCAACTACACTAAATAATCATAGTTATTACAGCACACCGTATTTCTATTTGCTAAATGAATGTAAACAAAAAAGTCAAAAGCCCTAAATACAAGTTAACCTTTAGCCTGACTGGCTGACGTCACCCTAACCCTAAGTTAATATCTCAATAAGATAACAACTACAAAGTTGCTGGAATCTGCTCATTTCTTTTATTTACTATCATTTAGCAACACCATTGTTGCGTATGAAAACATGCAATCATGTACAAAAACATTTTGCTTCAACCATGGCACAACAAGATCTCCTAATGGGAGACAATATGTGATCTGGTTTTAGTTTCTAATTATTTGCCTTTGTGATTATATATTTCATTTGTTTATGGTTGTGAAACAATAATGTATCTTTTTACACTTATATCTTGCAAAAAAGCTTTTTAATTTGGAATTCAACTTTTTAAATTTAAAGCTGAAAAGGTATAGTTGGAAAGATAGGTACCCCTAATTTTTCCACCTTTTTTAAATCTTTTAAGTATATATTGTATGATTCTGCCTGTTCCTATGCTGAAATTATGCCCAACAGGGTTCATCTAAAACCCTGAAATACCCCTAGTGTGAACCCGAAGCTGGAAACAAAAATCGAAGATAACATATAATATTAAATATACAACATACAGAGACAAATGAACATGTGTTTTCATAGATTTCTGATACAAGGAATCCAGAAAAATCCGTTGATATTCTAATAGATATTGACTCTATTCTAGGGGGGGAAAATAGCAAAATAAGCAACCAAAAATG
Source organism: Thysanoteuthis rhombus (assembly GCA_963457665.1). Classification (NCBI taxonomy): domain Eukaryota; kingdom Metazoa; phylum Mollusca; class Cephalopoda; order Oegopsida; family Thysanoteuthidae; genus Thysanoteuthis; species Thysanoteuthis major. The sequence goes on from OY735198.1 coordinate 74,081,931, forward strand.
TTGAGAAATCCGATAATACGTTTTCATGTATTAATTAGATATCAACTGTTTGTCCTGCAATCTGTTCTTTCTTAATTCTAGAGTTGTCTATTTTATGATGCTGGCTGTTCCCAGGCTGAAATAATGTCCAATGGGACTCATTTCAATCCTATATCACATCTCTTACGAACCTGAACCCGAACAACACAAAAATGAGAAATTGCATAACTCTCCAAGAGAACAACATACACAGACAAATGGGAATATTTTCCTTTCAACTTTGACCCAGGAATTCAGTACAATGATTATTATACAGATTGAAATACATCTTACTTCTATTGAAAGACAGAAACAAAACAAACACAAAAAACAGCTGACGGTTCCCATAAGTGTTCGACGACTGATGGCTGATACTCACACTTTAGACAAAGTGGGAAAGGAAGAGAGAAAAAGGACTGGTAATTCAATAAAAAGGGTAGGAGAAGAGGAGCTACTTATGATACTCTAAGTCTGATGAACACGGCTCTTATACATATATCACACAAAAGTACAAAAAGATAAACGCTAAGAAAAACAACCACGAATCAATTATAAATAAAGAGGGAAAGGACATCACCGACAAATTAAACATCAGCAATAGGGTAGGATAACTTTTTTTTTTTAAAGATGCATACATCCTCATGAAGGACCACAAATCGGCCTTAATAAACCAACTCACCACTAGACTTATCAACCCCACTAAGTCACAAATAGGGAAAATTAGTTAGAAAATATTAGAAGACATAAACAATACCACCAAACAACAATTACAACTAAACCAATGGATAAATACCAATGAGGCCATCACTTGGTTCAGCAACATTAAGGAGAAAAATATCTGTGCTTTTGTACAATTCGACGTCATGGACTTCTGTCCCTCTATATCCAAAGGAATATTTAAGGAAGCCATGGAAATTGCAAGGATATTTACAACAGACATATAGAAATAATCGAACACTGTAAATGGACGGTAACTATTCCACGATCAAAAACAAGGTACAAAAAATTGTTTGTATATTTTATATAACCTCACTAGGAAACTAGATTCCAAAAATAAAGAACCGTACTAGGACGATGGTCAACTAATTGTGGAGAACACAACGAAAAAATTAGAAAATGCATCATAAAGAAACGACTACTGAACTTTAAAGTTGAAATCAAGGCAAATCTTAAAATTATATATTTTTCGATGCCACTTTTAATCTAAATAATAACACCCATTAACCACATACAAAAGAGAATTTTGTAATTAAACACATTAACACAAGTTCTAATCACCCAAGCAAAACCATCAAAAAGATCCCCAAATCAATAAAAACTAGGGTAATACATAATTCCTCAAATGAAGCAATATTCAACAATGTTAGAAATTGTTATACTAAAGCCCTGAAGAATAGCAGTTTTACCGAAACTAGCTTTAAATATGATTTTTAAAAAAGGTTAAATCCAATAGAGTAAAACAAAAAAAGTAGGGGTAGGTAAATCATCTGGTATACACCACCATTTAACCTACAAGTAAAAACTAACTTAGGGAAAATATTCATCCAATTGATAGAAAAGTTCTTACCCCCGATCAACCAACTGAGTGAAATATTCAACAAACTCAAGCCGATAATTATTCATAGCTGTACTGAATTTTTATTAATAAACTCATTAAAAAAACATAAGAATAGAGTAATTAGAATCAATACTAACGGAGAAAGCATAAATAAATCAGATTGCAATTGTACACACGAAAACAGATGCCCTTTGCAGAACAAATATCTCAAATCAAATATTGTATGCCAAGCCGAAATATCAAACCGGGAGAAACCCTTAAAAGTGAAATATCATATAAGAATATCGAAAACACCCTTTAAACTAAGATTAGCAAACCATATATCATCATTTCCAAACGAAAAATACAAATCAATACAAAATACAAACGAAAAATATAAATAAAGTACATTACTGTCGACATATTATTGGAGACTGGTTGATAGCAATCTCAAATCTACAGTAAAATGGAAAATACTAAAACAAACATACATTTGCAGAAATATTGAAACCCCATGTTACCCATGCCTATATAAGAAATTCGAAGTCCTCATTTTTGCCAGTAGAATAAAAAAACAAAAAACTGAATTATAAAACAGAAAAAATGAAATAGTGCTAAAATTCTATGGATTAACTCAGTAACCTACGTATAGATATACTAGAAATAACCACCATAGATATCTTATTCACATAGCCACCTTAAAGGACAATCCAATTACTATAATTATCTTAGATATGTGGAAAGAGACCAAACCCAAAATAATCGAATTAACAACCAGGGTAACATTAAAGGGAACTCTAACATTGGGGAAACTGATTTAAGTGAGAATAAAAACTCTCAGAGACGAAACATACTACTAACGATCTGATAGATCAACCATATACTGATAACGAAAACACCCATACCATACCGTCCTGGTTTGTAATTTATAACCACCAGCAGATCCAACATTCCCATTTAGTAGAACAGAAAATACAGCAAGCTATGGCCAACCACTAAACAAAAGCATATATAAATAGATCTGGAGGAAAATCCCACCACCTAGAAAAATAGATCCCCTTCCCCAAAAAATATCCTAAATAGGGATCTAAAATAAACTGAATCATTCGCCTGAAGGAACCCAAATAGGACAGAAGGATAGACATGTTTGTATTGCAGATCCTTATTCCATTATATTTCAAGCTCTACTCTTCGTCAACTTAATGTTTAATTTTTAATGTATCCAACTCTCTATCGAACCCATGTATTGTATCCTATTGCATTCCTGATTTGTTTTATAGTATGTGTGTGTGTGTGTGTGTGTGCGTGTATGTGTGTGTGTGTGCGTGTGTGTGTGTGTGAGTGTGTGCATATATCATTCGTTCGGAACATCCCCTTGTGACACATACAACCAAATCTCCGACCCACAACAGTACTTCTGTTAGTTACTCTGTCCCATAAGCTCTTCACAACCACGACATAAATACAAAATATACCTAAACACGAAATACGATACACGAAACTCTACATCATACTCCACTTCCCAAACTAACTTTGTTCCGGATAAGAAGCTTCCTCCAAGGGTAGGTAACTTGATTCTTCTACCATAAGCTCTGAAATACCGTTCTGAAAAGTTTTCTAGGTTTTGTTTTACAATATTTGCTGTGACAAATTCTTTCTAAAAACTCTGTCTTTGTTATGAAGTCATCAAGGACTCCTACTGATGATATTTAAAAAGTTATCACCACCAAAAACTATATAACTGTTTACCCCTGGAGATATATATCTCCCGGATCCAACGGTTACTTATTTCAATAATTATAAACAGGTGTTATCATTTGTATCATCACGGAGGCATGTTCTGACGCATTTCGATGGTTGCCATCCACCTTTTTCAGAGAAACTTTGGTTTGGTTGCAGAAGAAAAACTTTATGCTGTTTGCATGTTGGAGATTTGAGGAATGAAGTAAGGGGATTTCTGTGTTGTGGGTTGTTTAGTAGGAGTGGGAAGACGTTCTTTGTATTTGTGTTTACGAGTATATTTGCTGATACAATCATTCATATGCATAATATACGATGTTGCTCACAATGCATTCTAAATCAGCGTGGAGCTCTTACGAATTATGGGGTTCCTTGATTTCCTTTTCTGTCTTGCTGAGACCCTCAGGCAGTTACGGATGTATCGATCCCACACCACATTTAAGTGTTTTGTGTTTTCCAGGGTCCTAATCAAGTGGGAAGATTTTTGTATTTGAATGGTCATCAAATGTTTACTATGACATAGAAAAAAAATATTGCTTCATTCGCAGGCCTCTCTGAGTCACCATCAGAAAGTACCAAGCAATGCACAATCCAAGCCATCCGACTCCCACCACCGATTACGGACCTTCAGGAGTTACTCCCTAAGGCGCTACTTTGAACCGGAAGTGAGCAAGCATCCAACTTCTTTACTTTTTCAGGACCTAACCATTCGATATTATGGAGAGAGAGGACTATGTGTACAATTATAATTCAATGGTTGATGTAGAAATCAAGCAAAACGATTAAGAAAAAAAAAGGCGTAGCTTAAACAGGACGACTTTAATGAAGGCAAAAGGACACGGATCGAAGACCAACACATGCCAAAGAGAGTAGGGTTACCAGGGACATAAACACAATATAAGGGACATTTCGATTGTTAAGTGACAAACTCATCACTTTTTCTTTAGACACACTTTCAACATACCTCGCTATCTTTGTATTTATTTTTGTAACAAAAACAATGGGAATTTTTTTTTAAGTTTCTATTTCTATAAAGTTGATTTTTCTAGTTTTGATGCAGTTATCCTTTTATTGCTACACGTATTCTATCGCTAAAAGATATGGATTCGTAAGTCCAAACTTGAAAAGTATGCATGATTTAGGCAATCCGTCGTAAGAAAATTGAGACGTAAATGACTGCGACGCAAATATATCGGGTGCAAATGTCTAGGGACATTGTAGTGGATAAAATGTTGCTGTTGAAAGTGAAAACAATAGCACATTTTACCTGACCTTGCAAAGTCAGAATGTAAAAAAGTACATTTAGATATGATATTCAATTTTGTTCTGAAAATAGACGTATTGAGACTCAAAGTCAAGAAAAAGACAACTTTCTGTTCAGATTTAATTAGTGTCAAGATTTTGACACTGAAAATCTGAAAATAATGAAGCCTGTATCCGACCCATCTACCTTTACATTCTTCTATAAAAAAGACACGCACGGTTCAATCTTTGGTAGTTTTCTCACGTGCTACCTTCGAGGTAAATACGAGATAAATGTCCACATATCAAAATGCGCGTCTTAATCCAATCCGATTATGAACGTACATACACGCATATACATTTATATTTTAATCGTATACACTTATTTCTACAATGAGCAATTGAGATTATTATCCTAAGTAGATTACCGAACTTTAAGAATACATTCTTCTCTTCTATAATGAGAACTACAACCATAAATCATGCAGATGTCAATAAATATATTCTTCGTTATTCAAAATTCTCTCTTTTGATCTCATTTCTGAATACCTATTATTATCTGCATCTTTCTCAATGGATTGCAAGTTGCATTCATTGTTTAATGCATCTGTGTTACGATCTTCGTTACCGACGACTTTAGAAGAAGAAAGAAATATCGAATATTCCTCTGAAGCATATAAGCTCTTACTCTTCCTTCATCTCTCTTGACCAATCAGCAGTTGCTAGCAATAGAAGTCATGCCTTACGTACATAAACATACGTATTATTACTACAAATGGTAAATGCTTCATCTGATAACGACGGACATATCTATTTCTACATCGTTCGTTTATCATCAAAACGAAGTAATCACTTAACGTTTCACGTGAACGAGGTTGATAAAGTTACAGGGTAAGCTTGGCGTCAAAATTATACATATTTAATCTCACTCCGTTTCTCCACCAATGATCAGAACGCATTTGAACGAGGCGCAGTCGTCCAGGACGCAATGGACCTGTCGTCATACACATATCAGAAACTGTCAACTAAAACTGTCGCCGAAATTGTCAACATAGGTTTCTTTAGTTTTCTAGTGAGTTTGCCTGTTTATTTGCTTGGGTGGCTATGAATGTATGTATGTATGTATGTATTACGCGTACAGGCCACACAAATCGGGTACTCAAAATGAAACAATTAATCTTAATTATGTCGAGAAAAGACTTGAGTTTATGCGGGAGGTTCAATTTACGATGTGAGTTTACGCTAGATTGGTTCCTTAATTTGTGTCCAGCAGTGTTCACGCTTGTTTTAAAAAATTCGGACATTATCAGAGATCACCGCCCAACCAAATGTGAGAAAGTTGTAATTGATCACCCATCTCCACAATTTTGTTGTCGTTGATCACCCATCTCTACAATTTTTTTAATCTATCATTCCCAGCACGCTGCCAAAGCTGTTGCTCATGCGATTTCTATATATAAATGTGTGTGTATGTGTGTGTGTGTGTGTGTGTGTGTGTGTGTGAGAGAGAGAGCGAGAGCGAGAGCGAGAGCGAGCGTGCGTGCGTGCGTGTATAACGTATTTATTTTTGAGCGTCTGAAAATTATTATAGTTGCCAAAAGTTTCAAAATGGACAGTTATGTAATCTAATCGAATCAAAGTATTGAACGAATCAAAAAAATCATTCTTTCTGGTGGCAATTCCTCGATGTGCCTAAACCTGCATTGAAAAAGTCTATACTTAACGACCTCGCCCATTCATTAGGAGTATTAGCTTCCTTGGCAACACTGGAGTTATCTCCCTTGCAACGGCGACGCCATATGGCAGTGTCCTTGTTATGATAATGGCGGACTGTTCGAAGATGTTTACAAAACCGGGAGGTGAAAAGACCGACTGCATGAATTTTGTTTTGTAAATAAATTTTCGGTAAGTATTATAAATAATTCTCATTTCTTCTTCTCTCACTATCAATTTTCTTGTTCATCTCACAAGCTAGGCTAATTGCTTTGCTGCAATGACATAAATTTACCGTAATCTTTGTTTTGACGTATATAAAACGTAACCGGCATGCAAGACACAAAAAGTCGTTCGGGAGCTCTAAACGTATAACATTTCATTAAAAAGAATAATTAAACGACATATTCTTCAGATATTGGGGTAATAATGAAATTAAAAGCTTGTCTTCCGTTTTTTATAAAATTTCACACCATGAATTCGTTAAAATACGGTGGAAAGTGCGTCCGTCGTGCAAAACTGACGTTTTAATGATTAACAAGAGAAAGGCATTTAATTTCATTATTGAATGAATTTTTGTAATAAGTATGTTGTTTAATTATACTTTTTAGTGGAAAATTATTCTTTTTGGAACCTTTGTATGACTTTTTTAGCCTTTGTAAACTGTCCAAAAAACCGTCAAAGGTTTATGAACGTCAAAGCAGAGTTTACCATAAATTCCTGTGGCCTCTTCGAAAAAAATCATGTTGGGACGTGTTGAAATTCGATTTTTGTTATCATATCTTTTTCTAGTGTTGATTTGTTTTACTTTACATTTTCTTCGATAAAATCATTTCTGAATTCATCTACAACCGACTGCTTAAAAAATCCCCCCTTTTTAGATTATTAAAAAAGTAAATGAATACCTTTTTAAATAGTTTTTTAGTAAGTAATGAAATCATCTCATTAGATTTTTATATTTTTTTGCACAGTTAAGAACAGTTCCACTCTTCATGGTTTGTTGATGTAATTTAGATATTTCTATAGTTACTTATGCTTTTTCTGGACGGGAGTAATTCCATGTTTTTCTCAGCTGGTTATAAACGAAACGGTTTTTTTTTTCTCAAAATTCGATTATTCCATAGAAATTTTTTGCAGCATTCTTGCTGTTTCTACTCGAAAGACAGAACTTGAACATTTTTCTTTTATAGAATGACATTTGTGGCTATGAAATTGAATTGATACACCCCCGCCACGACAAAAAGACAAGTTTTCTATACTTGATCAAAAAAACATAACATTATTCTTCAGATGTCATCTCCTTCCACTAAAAACTCAATATGCAATATCATTCGACCAAATATATATATTTTTTATCAGTCATTTGGGTTAAAATAAAAATAAATTTGAGTGAATATGATCTTCATTTATGGGAAGAAAAAAATTAACTTGCGAAGTTATCAAGCGTGTCAGCTGTATCTGAAGTGGGGGTTCGATTTACAGTTTAAATATAATGCTATGTTACACCCTTATTTTGTGTCTGCCATTACGCAAGTATGGTTGTGAATCATTCCGTCCTTTTCTTGACATCATGGATTATTCACATTGTGGAAATTGCAATCAACTTTTTTTGATACCTCCAAAGTGGAGTAAATATTTGCTTCAGGTTCGTAAACTCTAACTCGAAACGTTCAAAATATCAGAGGGAGATAATAACGCTGACTTATGCGGCTCGTGCATTCTATGACTATTCACAGAAGACGAGTAACCACGCCCCTTCTGATTTTAATGAAGATGGGGATGATGGTGAGTATTTGAATACTGATTTTACTTGCCCAATAAATATGTATAAAACACAAAATACTATTTTATGAGAATCCACACAGGTGGGTATTACTTGTGAGGCAATAACTCTAATTTGCACCATCCCAACCAATGATGAACAAAAATGAGGAAAACTTGTACATTGTATAAGTCATGTTTATTGGTTGAATAAAATTATTATCATTTTCACACCAGTTGCCTGGTGGTCACTATTGGAGACAGAGTGACAGCAAGTCTCCAGCCCTCCTCTTCATAGTTTCATAATCCATAGCAGTGTTATGGACTTCGGTTTCACACCAGTTGCCTGGTGGTTATCGCTGTAGGCTGAGTGACAGTAAGTTTCCTCAGGTTCCCAGCCCTCCTCTCATATTGTCCTCACCTATCACAGTAGTGCTGTGGTTTGTACCATCTCCATGCCTTTTTCCTGTTAGGCCATTGCTAACAGCTAGGGGTTGTAGATCTCATATTTCCAGTACCCTCCTCAGTATTCATGCAGCCCCCAGTAGTGCCGTGATGTGTATGGTGTCAAAACCCTTCCTCTTATCCCCAGTTCCGATTTCATTTTCAGTGTCTTTGGTACGGTTCCAAGTGCACCTACTATTACAGGTACCACCCTGACTTTCATGTTCCACACCATCTTCAGATCCCTTGCTAGATTATTAGTATTGAGTTTTTGCTCAAACATTTTGAAATGAAATGCGTTCTTCAAAATTCTAATTGGGGAAGAGGCTGTGATCCCCCCCACACACACACACACCTAATTTTGTGATTTTGGTGAACCCACCTTTTTAGAAAGTTGTTAACCCTGATCCTAATAAAGAAACACTCCTGGGATTTCCACAACTGGATAGAGAATACTCAGAACTACTATAGTTGAAGAGGGTTTGACTATAGACCTTCAATTACATTTTTTGAGGGAGTGATTGGGGGAATGAGTAATGTTCAGGCTGCTTATTCAACCATACAGAGCAAAAAATACAAAACTAATAGTTACATATGATAGAGGGTACATGAGGGAAATTTATATGAAAAATATTTTTCCGGATTGTGATTGGCCATAGGTCTCCCCTCTCCCCGCAAAAACTTTTAAATTACAATAACCTTTTTTAGGGACATGGACAAAACTGCATTGAAGTACTATAGTAGTTCTTAGAATTCTCTGTCTAATAGTACCCCAGGATTCTATCTTAATTAAGATCAGATTTGTGAACTTACCAACATAGGGTAGTTGGAAAAAAAATTGGGGGTGGTAATAGTCCCTCCCACAAATGAAATTTTGAAAAACAGATTTCATTTTTGTAGGTTTTAACAAATAAACTCTAGGCATGCCAATTTTCATTAAAATCATGAGGGGATATGGTTACTAATTCAACTTTTTTTTTCTCGATGATTTGTCAGAGAATGCACTGGCTGCCATTGAACCTGGAATTTCATGGAAAATTCCCTATTTTACTTTTCACTACATACTTACCAGAGTTTATTTGGGGGGAAAATAGTCTCAGAAATAATGAGGAAAAAATATTTAATGAATTTTTGTTATTAATTGCAAATGTATATTCTTTTTAGTTTGATAAATATGAAGAAAATGTTTAATCTTTGTTATTAATTGCAGCCCCAACACTAATCCTAACTCTAGATCAGATGAAATATATTTGTAGAAACCAAAATGTAAATGTCTGGAATAGGTTAGCAGCAGCAGCAGCATTGATTATCTTCCTCTGATATTTTGTTAAGTATTTGTATTTTTTCCTTTAATTTAAGGAAGCACGAGGATTCTTAATAGAATAGATCAGCGGATGATGTTAAAACTGAAGAAGTATAAATTATCTTGATCAAGGAACTCGATTAGTGCAATTTACATGTTAATCAAGGAAAAAAAGCAGATTGACTTCTAGCAAGCAATCTTGTTTTTATGAAATTTGTCGTTTGGATTGAAAAATAAACTTTTGCATTCACTTTCTCTTCAAACTTATGCATTCAGTTGGTGATATCTCCAAGTATTTAAAATCAGATTTCTTTCCTCAATATGATTAAACTTGACTGACACCAGAAATTGATCTTTAGTCCATATGATGTCCAATTTATTGCTTTGATCAATATGTTATCATAAATGTATTGTTGAAGTCATTAAACATGATGGATAAGAGATGATTTGCACATTACAAAATGTATCAGTTCAAAACTAGACTGATCATAAGATGTAGATACCTTGGAATAAATGCAGACTGACCTTATTTATAGATTCTTATATGATCTACATTATCCTTGGAGCACAACAGTATAGTCAAAATAAACAATCTCTATTCAGTATATCCAAACCACTCATCTCATAATAAGTACTAATTGATATTTGCTTAAGACCTGGAGTATATTTTGATTGGCAAGAAAGTGGCTTATTATGCTTTGTTAAGACTGTAAACAGATCTGCTTTCGAGTGAATTGTCACTCAGTATTATTGACTAGTAGCCTCGAGGTTATAAAATTGAAACTCTGTATTATTGACTAGTAGCTCTGAGGTTATAGAATTGAAACTGAGACCTTAAGGTTAGTAGTTCGTACTGCTTGATTTTGTTCAACTGAATTTCAATTGCCTCCCAAAAAATTCAGAAATTTCTAGTAACAAGACACATAGTTACTAAAGTTCAAAGACTTTTCTTTTTTTTTCTTTTTTGAATGTCAACTTTGCTCTTCACAAATTTTAAACTAAACTATTACAAACAGATTCTACACTTTGAACTTTAATAGATGGCTGAATATCTGTCGGTAAGTGATTATGTATTATGTTATCCACATCAGATAGTAATCTCATGACTACTTTTCACATCACCTTCCCAACTTATAGCAAATTCAAGTTTTACTTTCAAGAAAAATTTATATAAGTAACAATTTACTTTATTTGTAAACTTTTTCATCACTCAATTTTCAGACAAAAGCAATTCCAGAAGATACATAATCAATCCTTCATAACATATGGGTTTTGAGTGAAATTTTTGATATTCATTGATCACCCCCAAACCTGCGTACTGCCAAAAAGTCATGTGACAATTTCTATCGAATGACTAACCAGATCTGTTTGCAATAGTTAATGAAAGTATTATAACAAATTTGTGTATTCATACATTCACAAGAATTATCAACTTCATTCTAGTGCAACACAGATTTTACTTATTTGCTTCATAGTAAATACTTTTTTTTGCATTTGAAACATTTAACTGGAAAGATTCCATTGTTGTGGAGCCTTTGTTTATTCTCAATAAATCTTTAGCTTCAGAAAAGTTCTCTCAACTTTCAGGAATTAATTATGTCTAGTGGTTGAGGACTTGATGTTTTTGGTTTTTAATCTGTTTTTATCAAATATTTTTCCAGAGTGTGACTCCAGCAATGACTGGAGTGAAACATGAGAATCATTTTCTTTTCAACATGGGGGTTCAAGTCTCTGGGGCCAAAGTGGTGCACAGGGCATCATCCAAGCCACAACCAATTGTTGTAGAAAAACTGACTGGGAAATTCATGGGCCCAAGCCAGCCCCTTCAAAGGAGTACGACACAAGTGGTACAGCGGGAGTGGTTAGGGGCTTGTGGTGGCAACAGGAATCCATTCTCTTCCAGGGACACAATGGACCAAGCCATTATCCTGGCACAACTGGATATGAAAAAAAAGACCCGCCACCCAGAAGCTCCTTCACCCTTTGCTCTTGCAGAAAGTGAAGATGTTGAGAAAGTACCAAAATCAGTGAGAACTAAGCAAAGATCACAAGTTAAAGTACGTATGATATTTTTTTTTTCTTATCTATTTTATTATTATTTATCATAAAGAAGTAAACATCTTGTTTTGTGTCTTTTTTTTTAAATAGGACTGATTTCAACTAATTTTGTGCTTTGTTTTTGTGATTGCCTAAGCTTTAAATTTTGCATATCTTTTGTTTTACACGTACCTGTAGAGTGTCATGAAGAATTAGAATTACTTTGAAATTAAGAAAGTACTCAGAATGCATGTCTCTGTGATACTATGCCCACCGCAATTTTACAAGTGGATGAGTTGTACTAGGAAATGAGTGAAATATTCCCAAAACTGACTGAGGAAAGAGAAAATCTGGTTTATGTTTAAAATCCATTCAAGAGAAGTTGAAAAGCACTTTAAGCACCAGAAAAACAAGATGTTTGTTTTATACAACAGATAGATTCCCCAATTATTATCAGATTTTCCTCTATGGGGAAATCAAATAAGAAACCCCTAAATTTAATTAATGTTTGGTTTGGAACCACCTCTTTTACACCTATGCTAAAGTGTATGATTAAACGCCATAAATGGTCCCGCCTGAGAGAGGAGGGGGACCTATGAGATTTCGAGTACACAAAGACGGATACAGACAGAGGGGGTAGTATATTAGTTGATTTACAGAAATGTACATGATTTTGGCTCTCAAAGAGGAATGATTTATTCAGGTTTCTTAGTAATGAATCTTACCCCCCATATATTGCCAAACCCCACTCTGGGAGTTGGTCGATCTTCATGAAAGAAGTTGATTTCTAGCTCCCGCAGCAGACAAAACCAGTTACCACTTGAATCCTTGTTAGCAATGGTGACTTGACTTACTGAGACAGAAGACTGGCATTGGAACCTGCAGAGTAAAATCTAAAACTTTGACTGGAAGAATTCACTCTGAAAGCAGAAATGGCAGGTAGCAGTCTGACTCTAGTTTCTTGGATTGCAGACTTGAACCCAAAAATCCCTGCATGGGTCACTCTCTGTGTCTCCTTGCCACTACAAACTGTTCCTTTCTGCCTCTCAAGGTGACCGATACCTGGCCATCCCATTTTACCTTAAAGGAAAGTATTACGTTGCCTCTGATACTGGACAAGCTGATGAATTACCAATAATCACCAATAGAAAATAAAGATTTGGTTTTTATTAACAAGTGCGGTTTTCCTTGCTTCATTTTGTTTTTATCACCTCGAGGCCTTTGTCTGATGACATTGCAATGGAAATTCATCCTTTGATCTTTAGCATGATATAGAGAGGAATAACAGTTGGTGTGGAGTGTTCAACCATTGAGCCAGTGTCGATAATGTGATATCTCTTCCAATGCTATACACTGTCTAAACTGAATGAAAATCAGTTCATATATAGCTACAATGAAGGGAAGATGACTGTGTTTTGAATTTACATATTTTAGACTATTGTTTACCTCTTCTTAATATATTAAAAAGTCTTTCTATCAAAAACAAATTCTTGGATCCGCCTTAAGATTCAATAAATTCATCCTTAGCTTATGGCCCACCCTTCCACAAAATGCCATTGAAATTTATTGAGAACTCATCAAGATATTGTATGGATAAACATGAATGAACATGTAAATATATGGGGGGAAAAAATCAAAAACTTTGTTGGCGGAGATAAAAAAGAATTGATATGGTACCAACCGAATTTGAACCATAAACCCAGGAAAAGATCAATTTCTTCTAATTGAAGCTTTGTGATACATTCACCAGAGATATGATATGACCAACTGATCTGTGATTCCATCTAAATTGTCAAAATCATTACAAAAAATTAAGAAGGAAATATTGAGAATAAAAATCTTAAACTTTTGTTCAACTTTTGTAAAATCTCCAATACTCATACATAGTGCATGTATTTGTGTATAAGGTCTACTCCAAAAGAATTCTATCATCTGATTTAATATTGAGGGAAAAATAGTTTTCCAGGGTATAGTTGCAGCTTAGTCCCTTTTTATTTACCCCCTTTGGGACCTCAAATACTTATCCCAGCATCAGTCTCACTTTGCTAAGTCCTCTTTCGGAATCACCATCAACTGCCTCTTTACATTCTCATCAATCTCATCCATGAAATCAGAAATCCCCTTGGAAAATGATTTCATGATATCAATCCATTAGATTGTATTTAGTGTTAATCCTTCAAAAAAAAAACTTTGAAACTTCTAGTTATGTGTTGGATTTAAAAAATCATGTAAAGATTTAAAATTTTAAAATTTCAACTTTTTTATTAATTCCAAAAATTCTATCCTTTCGATTGGTGTTATCAAAGTTAACCAGATAAAGGAGATGATGAATCATGTGAGCTATTTCTCCATAAGAATGTCAGAGGGTGAGTTCCCACTCCATCATTATAGTTACATTGTAAATAGAAACCCCTTGATAAAATTTTAGGAAAAAAAAATGTTTTTTCTTAAAACTATCAAATTTTCAAATGACTGTTGTGTCTGATGGATTGAAAACTCCTAAAATTGAAAGGAAAATCAATTTTCTCCTTGGGATGCTGCAAGGCTGGAAAAAAACCTAATCTTAACTGTATTTTTTGTATTCTATTTGTATATTGATAACACTTCATTTTATACAAACATGAATGTACTGACTGTATAGAAATATACTTGTTTTGTGTGCATGCTTACAGGTACATGAAGTAAGCAAGAGACCCCAGAGGAATGCCAGTGTCCAAATTTCCCGTGTCCCCAGCAGAAAAAAATCACCTGAACCTACTCCACTCTCACAACTTCCAGGTGAGTTGCTAAAATCCTTCTTTTTTTTTCTATGTTGAGTTGTGATGTCCATCAGTTGTCTGCCATTCTCCCTACATGACCAGCCCATTGCCATTTAAGTTTTCTGATGGATTCTATGATGTCTCAGACTCCTGTCGCTTCCTTTATATATTCTGCTGTCTTGTGATCTCTCCATGTGAGGTTGAGCATGATTCTCTCATTCTTTTGGTTGGGTTCCATGTTTCAGCTCCATAGCTGACTATCAGGAGGATTGTATATTCTTCTTTTTTAGACCAATGGGATCTTCTAATTCATGAAGGTTGAACTTGTTCTATTGAAGGCTTGCCATCCTAGAGTAATTCTTTGCTTGAGTTGTTGTCTTGAGGATCTCAAAGAGATTCATTGTCCTAGGTAGATGCAGTTGTCTCCTTTTATACGTTTCCAATTTTGATCATTGTGCGTTTATTTCTGATGTGTTTGTTGTATGTGACCTTTGTTTTGCTCATTTGTTATCAAATAAACTTTATACAACAGTAAATTGAGTGAAAAGTTATAGTAAACTAAAATATCCATGTTTATCAGGAATTAAATTATAAAAGTTTTATTGTGTGTGTGTGTGTGTGTATATATATATATATATATATATATATATGTGTGTGTGTGTGTGTATTTAAGGATTACAAGGACATATACCTGGTGAATGTAAATCCACAGGAAACTACATACAGCCTGTTGCTGATGAGTGTGAGAGGCACAGAATGTCAACATTCCCTGGTTATATATCTGTGCAATCCTTAATTTTATTATGTATCAATAGCTCTATTTACTATGTTGAATTTTGAGCATTGTGATTAAACATCTATGGGCCCCCTAATAATATTGGAGTTGATATTTACTCCCAGTAACAACTTTTAAGGGGCCAAATGTTAATCTTTCAAAGAATGTGATTTTGATAAAAACTTTAAAAATTTTATACACAGAACAATTTTATGATAAAGAATACAAAATCACATCTGCTGACAATGGAAAGATTGGCAAAAGACAGAACAAAATGCAAATCTTGTCTTCACAAATATGAGGGAGGAACCTTGTGGGGGGATATGCAGATAATGAATGGATGAATTTTATATGAGTATTTTCAAAAATTAGAAAAATTATATGTGAGGTGGGATTATCATAAAAGGAAGCTAAATGATTGATTCTTTTGACTTGTCAGCTACAACCAATTCACCTCCTACACATGACAAAGAGCCCAGCAGTCAAGAGATTCAACGTCTTCAGGGTGATATCAGTAAGCAGCTTACAGAAGTGAGAGATCTCCTTGAAAATCTTGTGAAAGGTAGGCCACAATACAAAACAATAATTCTTGATTCAATCTTTTACTAATGTACACACACACAAAGAAAAATATATTGATTGGCTTTGAATGTTTTTCCTTCACTAGAAATTTTCTATCTTTCCCCTTTGGTAGCTGTTGATAAATTTTAGTCATTCAGCATCAGCTTTTATATAATTCATATAATTGAATCACCATGAACCCGCAAATCGCACCCCCTCCAACCAACCAGCCAAGTGAGCTACAGATTCTACTCTCTTTGCTTGTCTGTGTGTCCAGACACTCCCAATCACATTTTTGGTGCTATGACTTGAACATTTGCATGAGGACATCACTAGGAACCATCTGGGAGCACCTTTTTTTTTTTTTTTTTTTTTTTTTTCAAAAAAGTGTTTCTGGGGTCTCTCTGGTCATTTTGGACCAACAATGCCCAAATCTTGTGCTGGTATTTTTTAGATAATTAGGTTTGATGCAAACATGGGCCATGACGATTCATTCATGCAAATACTGATATTTAGATTATTTTTATCAAATACCAAGATAGTGAAGAATTAGATAAATGTAAATAGATTTTACAAGAATGCTAGATTTAGATGATTCACTCTTGACTTGCATGTGCCTTGATTTTGAAAAACTGCCTCAGCCAATTGAAAAATTGTCCTCCATCAGCAAAAAAGGGTTAATGAAAAATAAACAGATCGATATGATTGATATTTATAATGTATTGACATTCTAGAATTCATAAGTATTAAAATGTCCGTTTACTTGGAAATCAAATTTTTTGTTCTGATTTGAAATGAGTTTTCTTCATCTTGTCAGAAATTGAGTTCTTGGCCTAAAACAAAGGATAGAATCAGGGAAACTCATAATCTCTACTGAAATTACATGAAGCTCATCAATATATGAAAAAAATCAATGAAGTGTATTGAGAGGATTCTTTTTTTTTTAAGTGACTTGTATGTTTATATTTATGACCCTATTTTTTATTTATTCTTCCATTATGATGTCACAAAAACACTTATTCTTAGATTCCTGTTCATTAGAAAATGATGCAAAGCTCTTGATCTCATTGTACCAGTTTTCATTATATTACTTGACGAAATGTGAGTTTTTCAAATCATCTTTTCTATGGAAACTAGGATTCTCAAAATAGTTTTGGTTGAAAGTCAGTTTATAAAACATGTGCCATGTGTCAAGGGATGATCTCTTCTTAGCTTGGTCTTTTGCCTTATTTTGTTTTTCATCTTAAGTCAAAGTTTTGCTTTAATTTCCTTTTCTCTCTTTCCATTTTTCTCACTACTTGGCTTGCCTCCACAAATGGAAGAACTGCAGTGTTTCCTTTCAAGCAACTGGTTTATCTATTTTCATTTTGACTGTCATTGTAGAGTGTAACGATCCAAAATCAGCCCCATCTGAAGAGGAGCAAGAAGCAACAGACACAAATCAAGAACAAGGGGCTTTGAGAGCGTTAACTCGACAAGTGTATATCGTGCAACAACAAGTTGCAGATGTAGAGCGCAAGTTGAATGCCATGCATAATTATAAAACAGCTGCACGTGTGCATTCAAATAAGGTGCCATTTTTATCTTCTATTCACAAACAAGCTTCGGTTACTTGCTAATCAGTCTGTATAAAATTGTATTGTAGGTTTCAAAGGTTCTGCGATGTTGTTTAGCACAGAATAGAATCCTCTTCATGGCAGTTTATAGTAACCTGATATAATCAGAAATTACCTGGCAGACTGATGATTATGAAGCTAGTCTTAAAGATCAGTGCTGATAATTTCAATCCTTTGAGGGTGCTTCACTTCTGTAGCCCTGTACCATACTAAGCTAAGCTACTTGTATTTCTGCTCTTACCCATAAATATAAAGTTGATGCAAAAGGTCTAAGGATCAATGTTAGGAAAATCTTTTGAGTTTATTCGGTTCTTGATTGCTCTGACATGTATATTCTTCAAGAATTGCAGAAAAGAGATAATTTGGCTCTTTGCTTATGAAAGTCATGGGTGACTTTGAAATGCTCATATGACATTGTTTATTCTAAAGGGCAAAGTGCAGTGAAAACTCAGCAATGAATCATTAAAACTTATGGTAATGATGCAATAAGTGCGACTAGGTGGAGGGAATAGTTTGTAAAGTTTAAGAAAAGAGACTTTTTGATTAAAGGACAGACGGCATGAGGATGCAGCACAAATAACTTGAATTTGCAAAAAGGTGAATGAGTTGACAGTAATCTGCCATTTAGAAGCTTTAGGAAAGATTCTGAAACAAAGAAAATCAGTTTTACATGACCTTCTAGAAAAGAAAATCTGACAGCATTTAAACACTCACCTTTCTCTTCTTGATATTGACACCCATGTTCCTGTTGCGAATGCAATGCATTGGAAGATAGTGAAGCTGCAATATAAAGTTCTTTCATATGCAGCATATTCTTCAGACCTGTCACATTCAGATTCACTTGTTTCACGCTGTATGGCACTCCTCAGTTTGTGAGCATTTCCACCAGGTTCAAAATATTAAGATTCCTCTGAGAATTCATTACATCAGAACTAGAATCATTTTTCCATGATGGCATACACAATTTATTTGAAAGGTGGCAAAGGTCATAGAAATCTAGGGATAAAGTTTCAACTGAATTTTGATATTATGAATTAAATATGTCAAAAACGCTGGTAACCTTTGCATCAACACATATATATATATATATATATATATATATATATATATATATATATCTCCCAACAAGAGAAAATTTACACATAAGACTACAATAACAAAGTAAATGTGATACAAAAAACACTGAAGAAATTTTCATAAATTGCATTGACAGATTTAGAAAATAAGTGACACAAATGTTAATGTAAGATAATCTTGGATAATGATATTAGATTATTATAGTCATCAAAGTCCTTTGAACCTAAATGCTTCATTTAAAATTAATCAAAAATTATCCATTTGCTATTATGAATTATCTTTTTGATATAAAGTTGTTGATGATAATTAACAATAAGATAAGTAAGAATGAATGTAAATTGTTCCAATTTCTACATCCTTTGCCTAATGCTATTAGTCCTTGTCTGAGTGATGACAATAAACAGCTCCCTTGGGTGTGTGTGTGTGTGTATATATATGTATATATATATATATATATAATATATATATATATATATATATTTCAAGAAATAGGTATATGTGAATATGTGATACAACAGAATGATTATAGATTACATTCTATTATATAGAAACTTATTTGAAATGATCTCCCATCATTACAATGGGGCAGGAATCAAACCTGTTGCCGATAGGGTAGCCGCTTCAACATAGCAATGCTCTTACTATTAAGCTAAACAGCTGTCTGTAATGCAAAGGCTCAAATAACTGCTTTCAACCCAACTTCTCATTTTGGTCTACTTGCTTCTTTCAATGCAATAGTTATGTATTAGGAAATGGATGTATGTGATCCGACAGAATGTTTATAAACTGCATTAAAGGAGCAAATAAATAGAAAAGTCATTTCAAATAAGTTTCTATAACACAATTCATTATCACGTATATATTCATTTAAAGTTTTAAATACTACTGAGTGCATGAATGAATGCAATTTTTTATTTGTAAAATTATAAAGGAAATCACATTCATATAAAATATTGGGCAAATGCTTCTCATCTAATGCTGGCATTGGTTTTTTTATTGGTTTGGTTATGTTATCTTCTATTGTGAGAGCTCATTTTCTCTGAATTTCTGATTTGTGAATCTCTCTTGTAGCTGGGTTGGACCAAATCTCGATTGACCTCTGCATATCGAGGAGCCTTCAAGTCACTGCAAGGAATGACAAGTCAACTCAGACGATTTGCTGGTCCAGTTGCTGATCCTATCTTCCAGCTGAGACTAGCGGACCTTCTCACCCAACTTCTCCAGTCTGTACGCACATTACTTGATCTCTATCTTCAGCTGACCAGCATCTTCTCCAAGAACTTTGATTCAACTTGTCCAGAACTCCTTGAACTGGTTGACATCACTGATGTAAGTAGGAATACGCATGTCTGCATGTATACAGTTTTAAGAAAGTATTTTTTTAACCTATTTTTCCTATTAGCATTTAAGGTGTATCAACCAGGGTAGATAGAATATGAGACCTGTCCAAAGTTCATAGGTATTCATTCTAGTTTTTCCAACCATTATTGGTCATTATCAAGAAAAGGGGTATAGGATTCAAAATTACCTTCCTCTCCCAGCACCCCAATGGAAGTGCCCCAAACTTCATGAATAGTAGTTCACCTACAGTATTTCTACCAATATGCCATAAGAAATCCCACTAGATATTGGATGGCTCTCAAATCTCTAACTATGTCACTGCCTTTAATAATTTTTTTTATTTATATCTACTTCTAGCCTCATAAGCATAACTAAAGAACCAACCCATTTGCTAGTCAAGCTTCATTGCCAAACTTTTGTAGATTGTGACGCATGATCAGTGATTACGCATCTTCATAACACTTGAATACCCAAAGAAATCTTATCAGAATTTTTCTGTTGTTTGACTTGTTCCTCAATTTCAATGATCCTTCATTTTGTAGACCACTAATATGGTTCATGGATTATATACCGACCCAATCCCAACAGTCTGTTCCTATATTGTTTTTAAAGATCAACTGGGGATATCCTTAGTATATCTCTGAATTTTTGAGATGAGGTATTATCATTATTTCTTTTAATATTCGGACCACCCTCATTTTGATTGTTTTTCATACAGCGTTTTGACTGTTGCACTCTACGGCCTTCATCAGGTATCCTCTGGTAGGTGTGGGGAAGTAACAAACTGAACCCTTTACTTAGGGGAGTGCGGTCAATATACCCCCATCAGATAAATAAAGGGTTCGGTTCGTTACTTCCCCACACCTACCAGATGATACCTGAAGGCCGTAGAGTGCGACAGACGAAACGTTGTATGAAAAACAACCAAGATGAGGATGGTCTGAATATTAATAGAAATAAATGGGTATATCCTTTCTGTATAGATATTCTTTTGTTAACATTACACAATCACTGTCTGATATTGGATATCAAAATGTACTGAAGGATACAATTTATAATCAGAAACTGTTTTTGACCATTGCTACTAACAAAAACAATGCCAATATTTGATTTTTGCAAAGTACAATACTTCAAGACAACTTGATTTTTTTCATTTAGAAACAATTGCTCTTTGTTAATAAAAGAGAAACATTCTTTAGAAATTCATCGTTAAAGATTGAAATAATGTTAGATTTATCTACCACACAGATATAAAATAAAATGAGAAATAAAAAAGAGTTCATGTTTTTGATATGTCAACATTATCAGCACGTGCAAAAACACTTTAAAGGCACAAAGTGTCTAAATGAGGAAATATGATGATGATGAATTATTATTTCTTATTGTTTCAAGAGTTATCTCCCTTAGACTGTTAAATGATTCCCCGTTCATTTGAGCTTTTCACATGTGTCTATAGGGCTTAAAGGCCATAATTTGGACCACATACTATTCCTCCTGTGATTTTTGTGAATAAGAAATTTTAGTTTGGTATATACTTTCGAGAAATCGAATAGTGGCACAAACTTAGTCTTGTTTACAGGTTTATAAGAAGTAGTAAAAAGATAGTCTCATTTATTTTTTATTTGTTGTTTGTATTGGATATATTCTCACAACACAATTCAGCTCCTCCCACACTTTTTTTATCTAGCACAAGATCTATTATATAGAGTTCAATGTGTAAAATTTTCATATCTGTCAACACACTATTTGAGATACTTCAGTAGCTGACGTATGAGATGCTTAGTTCAGTGCTTACCATTCTAGGCGTGCCTGCCTCAAGAGACTGGTTTCGAAGATCTGCCTCCAATATTTGAATCCAATGCTATTCTAATGCCTATGTTGGGTAACCTTATGTGATGACGCTCTGATTATTTCTCCTTCTGGATAAATCTATTAATCCTGCTGCATACCACAACCATAATCAAAGGATAAAAATTCTGATTGAAAAATCACAAGATCAATGGAATCTCTGAGTTGTAATGGCATGGTTTGAAAATTCAGAAAACCCCAGCAGATGATACTCTTTCTAAGCAAGAATACCTGCACAGCACTTGAGATGGAGACACAAATCTGCTTCTTTAACTGTTATCAACTTCACAGTATTTTAGTTTTCATTTATTTGATCTGGAGACACTATCCTACAGAGGTACCCATGCTGATTTCCTAGAAACCTGCAAGATAACCACATGTCTACACATTATTGACCAAGACTGTAAGTGTAGCATCTGTCTAGACAAAATCATGCTACAGCCATCCCTAAGCAGTGAAACTTGAGGTCACAAAAATACAAACAGCCACCAGGGTCAGAAAACTCTTCTTCTCAAACAGATCCATTCCTACCTCGAACCATTAGTTTCCTCAAACATAAACATAGGCATATTAAAATCAAATCTTAAAAAAGATCTCAGACACCAAATATTCAAGTCTGAATTTTTTAACTGAATAATAGCTACAGTAGGTCTCAGTAGATTGACCTCGTTAATCAGATATTGTCCTGATTAAGATACAAATTGAGCTACAAATTCATATCTTTTTAGTATTACGAGACGGATCTTTGGAATATGTTGGATAGTTTCCCATCATTGAGTTAATGATGAGTGGTACATGTGCAACAAAAATACTTGATAATTAAAAATATTTGTGTATCAAAATATACTAAATGTCAATATTCTTTTAAAGGAGGGAACATTAGAATGAAGAAAGTCTATTTAGATTGTTATAACCAATTATGAATTTTCAACTTTGCCATTAAAAAAGAATTCAAAAAGTGAATTGATTAATGGAATGAGCCAAAGCAATCTGATCGAAATCTGTCAATATTAGAATAGGATATGAAGCCTTGATGCTTTTGTTCTTTACTGAAGAAGGGAAAACTCCTTACAATACTGATATTGTTCATTTATAGGCTCTTCAAGCTGAATGGCAGACACAACTTGAACATAAGTTGAAACGACTTATGTCAAATGGCGTACATGGTGGTTCAACATCACCACACCTCTCCAAGAAACACCCAACCAACAAACCCGTCCAGAAGAACTTTCGACGACTTCTTTCATTGGAAGGCAAGTATTCTTGGAATTCATTTCTAATGATACATCACTTATTGTCTTATTCTTGTGAATTTATTTAAATGGATCTAAGATTGAATTGAAGGCCATATTAATAGTCTGACATTGGAATGATATGCCAATCTGATGGCTTTAAAAGTAAAGCACATGAAAATGTTTAACCTAAAGTTATATTTTCTAAAAGAAAAATACTACAAAAAAAAAATTATTATTTTGATGTGTCTATGTTGGGGGAACAGATATCTTGAGAAAAATAGTATCAGATTGCAAAATACTCTGGACATACTTCCAAATCAACAGAAATCTCCGTTACTTATAAAAAAGAAAATGTGGCACTATCAAAATCAGCCTAATGAGTTTCAAAGGGTAGAATTCTTATCAAGGTTCCTGTACATCTTGTTGGTGATCTTTCTCTTTTAATCTTTAGCATATGTAAGAAAAAATATGTATAAACCAGAACTTGGCCAGAAAAACATAACCGGGATGTTGAAGACTGCATATATTATACACTCACACTCACGTAGATAACAGAGTTCAATTACCAATTGAGACAGTTATATATCAATGTTATTGCATATGGTATGTAAGAAGAAAGAAGCTAAAAATAAAAAACAAATAAGTTCTAACTATAATTGATACATTGCATCAATGAAATAATGAAAGTGATCAAATTCTGCCAATGACACTTTGGTGATAGAATCATTATTTCTATCATATAATCACTGGAATAATTAGTTTATTGGTCAAGATTTTTTCGTTGGTAATGATTTTTAACTACAGTGCTCAATATTTATCAAAGTAAAGAGAGCTATCGATGTGTATGAAATAAGATTTACCAGAATACATAGCCAGTGAATGTCAACATTTTGTGCTTAAAGCACTCTTCAGCAACTGGCAATATTTTGGTCTTCAAGATCAAAACATATTGCCAATTGCTATCTATATGTATATATATATATATATATATATATATATATACATACCCTTCTTTTCTAGTAATATATTTGGTGCTGTGAGTCACAGGTATCAACACTTGAGATATTGATTAGAATACAGTCGCAGGTGACTATATATTTAGCTAACAAATACCTGGCAACAAGAATGAGAGAAGTTTTCATCTCCTCACCTCAACATGGATATTTTTTCAGTAATGTCTTATTGTCATATATGAGGTTGAGATGTCTCTTTATTTTTCTTTAACAATGATGAAATTTAGGCAGACATAAGTAACCTCATTCTGCAAACCTATGTACTAACCTAAATATGTATTCTCAGTTGCATTCCTAATAGTTGAATAACAACCACAAAGAGGAAAGCAAGGATTTGTTGAGCTTGAATTTATACATGAACCAAATGTTTTATTTCTCTTAAATAGAGATTACTAAGGCATTTTTGCAATGAATGAAGGACAGTCACATAGTATGATGTTCAACTTTGTTTTTTTAAAATTTTTTTCTATTTTCATTTTGATTCTTTTTATGATTATAGTAACACCTGAAAGGAAATCAATTCTCCGGAAACCCTCAGATCCGTCCAATCCTAGTAGAGCTGTCCATAAAATGACCAAAAAGCTTCCTACTACCAAAAAAACTACCAAGAGTGTCATTTTTCCTGCTCATATACAGGTATGTATGTGTGTGTCTCTATCTTCATTGTTGTTTCCTCTTCCACATTTGCTTATTATTGTGTCAAAGAACATGTTCATCTGTATAATTAAGAACATGCTTGTTTGCAATGAAACCAGTGGTCACAAATTTCTCCTTCATCATTCATGTATTTGTTTGCTTAAAAAACATTGTATGGCTTGAATACTATTGAGGAAAATCTCATTATCTTATGATGAGTCTCAATGTGCAAGTTTACCAGATGAATATATCTGCACCTTACATAAATGAATCAACTTAAACTATGTATGCATTAGAACTAATCATATCTTATTTAGGATTATCTTTTTTTTAAAAATACCAGCACTGGATTTGGGCATCGTTGGTCTAAAATGACTATAAAGACCCCCCCCCCCCCCAGCACTTTTTGGAAAAAAAAAAAAAGGTTTTCAGCCCCCAAAATGTGACCAAGAGTGCACAGGACACACACACACACACACACACATAAGCAAAGAGAGAAAAATCTTTAGCCCTCTTGGCTGGTCGGTCAGGTGGGCAGGCCATAGTGATTCAATAGATAGATATTCAAAAAATATTAAAGACACTTCCTCAGCATTTTGCCCGTGCATATACCAGAACTTATTATCCAAAAAGATTATTTAAAATTATCAATCTTTTATCTAAAATCTTTTTTTTTTTTAAAATAGATCCAAATAAATACCAAACGTCACACACACACACACACACACTAGCAAAGAATCTGTAGCCCACTTGGCTGGTTGGTCAGTTGGGCCATTTGAGGGTATATTGTGATTCTCTTGAACCCCAATGAGTGTTTCTGTATTGATCTTGTGTTTCTTTATTCTTAAACTAGATACTTTATACAAAGCATAGATAAGTTAAGTATAAAATGTCAAATCAAGTATAGTAAACTCCATAAAACTTTCTGATGAACATGGTAGTGCCTAATCTACTTAAAACTTCATAAAATATCTCGACTTTATTTTTCATCTGACAATTTCAGGCTCATCGTAAACCTTATGAAGCTTTTTCCAATCAAAATACCTATGCGCAACCAACCATGTCATCTCGTATGAAATCTCTGTCTGAACTTCAACCAGAGGAGAAATCAGAGCCTACAGAACTACGGTTGGTTTTAGGTTGAATTAATTTTTCCAAATTCCTCTTCACAGATTAAAGGAAATCTAGCATGATCTTTTACTAAATCTGTTCAGCTATCAACTCTTTTGGTTTAAATCTGTGAGCATTACTGTGTGTTTATGAATTCTATAGTAATATTACCTCTGCTATGCACAAGTATTTTCTAAATGACATTTCACTCTTTGTAATTCATTGTAATAAAGATTACTGCATAAATTTCATTGTGTAGCATTTCAATCTTTAATTCTCTAAGACATTAAATGTTCCTATTTCTTTGCTTGTCAGACATGGTGGTTCTTTTTTTCTCTTGTCACAAATGATAAGCATATTTCCAAGCCTTTATTTTCTTTCAGTATAATCAGTGTTGCTCTGATCTTACAGGCAGTCCCCCTCTCCAACTGTTGCTGAGGATGTAGAAGAAGAAGAAGAAGAAGAAAGAGTAGATTTTGTGAGTTTGCTTTGGTTTATTCACTCATTAAAAACTGTCAACATAGGTTTCTCCAGTTTTAAAGCTGATCTGGCAGGTTTTATGTCTATGTATGTACCAATGGAGCTAGAGGGCTGGAAATTTAAACATTTACTTATGTCTACAAAAAAAAAACATTTTTTCTCAAATTCTTTCCCTAAATAGGTTTTTAGTGGGTGGAAGTTCAATTCGCAATGTAAAATATGCTAAATTGGTCTCTTAGTTTGTGTCTGGCAGAATTCACACTTGTTTTATGAAAATTCAAAGTTTTTTTAGTGATCTGCTCAGCAAAATTTTCAATTTTTTTTAACTGATCACCTCCAACCCAACATGCTGCCAAAAGTCATTGGTCATGTGATGGTTTCTATTGACTGAATAACCAGACTTATATCTAGTTTAAATTTGATTTCTTTGTGTCTTTTATCTTCATCATCTTTGATGCAAATTATAATCACTTGTCCATGACTTATCAGTTATAAGTGCACAAGAAGCTCTACTGCGTTATGTACCTTCTGTTATTCCTTACATAACTGAATAGAGAAAGAGATATTTGGAAAGAATGAACTCTTTTTGAATTGGATGCAGACACTGGAAAGAGAGGTAGAAAGTCATGGGAGAGATTCATAAATAGTAAAGAATTGAAACCTATGCAAGGATTGAGAATAAAAATTCTGTCATTTATAGAATTATTTGTAAATACAAAACATAAGTTGATGGTCTTTTTGTGATATTAGTTAATCCCTGTGAAATAATTCAGATGTATTTGAGTTTCTATGAGATGATTTTTCAAAAAAGAAACAACCAAATACATTTCAGTGGTAGATTCAATCATTTTAAATGGTAGGTTGGAGATATTTCCATCAGCAAAATTGTTACTTCCAAGTGGAAGAGTCCATTGTTATGGGCAGATACCAAAAAAAAAATCATGCTTTTGTTATATAAATAGATTTTAGCAAGTTTATAAGAATGTGATTGAATATTGTAGAAAATTTAACTCTATTTTGTTAATGTTTAAAAAGAATGTTCTTCGGAAAAAATATTATCCTCTTTTTTTATCCTCTCTATTGGCTATCTTGGTATTTGCATGTCTTGAAGGTTGAATATTGGTATTTCCACTCATTATTTTTTTGTTTTTTTGTATATGTCTTTCTTGTTTAGCCTGGCTTTGGTGGTCAACCACTTGCTTCCCGCCCAGCACACAAGATGGAAGAAATTGGTGCATCCATTATCGAGGAATTGCTAGCCCTTGATTCCAAGCAACAAGAGAGGCAGAAAGCAAAGTCCTCATTAGCAACTGTGAATGAAACACAGGAGACCGAAGATCAACAGTCAATGGCAGATATTCATTTTACAGACGACGGGTTGAAGTCAATTGATTTAAATCTGCCTCCTCTGGAGGTTTTACTTCACAGATTAGGAGAAATGGAGGTCAGTTGGTTTGGCTAAAAAACAATTCTCGCTTTTTTTTTTTTTTTTTTTTTTTTTTTCGAAAAGAATCTTTATGCCCAATACATTATGAACATATTTTAGTCATGTCTGAGATCGAGTGCGGGAAGTGGAGATAACTCCTGGTTTTGAAATCAATGATTATCTCCCTTATGAAAGAAGAGATTTTGTAATGGATTTAAGTTTGTTTCTATTATAGCGAGTGTATGGAACGTTGTATGGAAATTTTTTTTTTTTGAATTTATTTCTTTTGTTCTCCGTTTTTTAACATCGAAAGACAATGTTGAAAATGGAGTACAAATAGTGATTGAAAAAAAAAAGTCTATTTCCATACATAGTCAATGTTAAAAAGAAACATCACTCGATATTTGGAAACGAAAGACATATAAATTCAAAAATAATCCATTCCAAATATTTAACGTAACACTCACTCGCCTAATCGATGTTAAAAACGTCTCGCAAATAAAACAATTCAACAATTGAATTTACTCATATTCATCACTGGATTTTATTTTGCTGGAGGGAGATAATCGTCCATTTTGAAAAAAGAAGTTACTTCCATTTTACATGCGTAATTTTGCACAAAACCCATTTTGTAAAATTTTTCCAGTGATTAGTATGTATTTCTTTCTCTCTGTCAGTTTCACCAAATCTATTGCATCATACTTTCTGGGTGACTCCCTCTCACCCCAACCTAATGCATTTAACTATGCCAGCCTTGTTATATTTCTATGTCTCTGTGTGTATGAATATTTGTTCATCACACTCAAACTAAAAATTTGCTATATTTATTCATCATCATTATCAGTCTTCTATCATCCATCCTTGGACATAGACCTTCTGAGGTATTCACCAAATCTTTCTTTCGTGAGTCCCTGCGGAGCCAAAAAAATATGCCAATGTACCAAAACTCCAAGTGTCTGTCCACCTTGTCAGTTGTCTGTTACTTTGTTTACTTGACAATAATTGATGGTTTTCTTCAGGCTGCTCTGCCATAATAACCAATATGAAGAAGATACTGTGTTGCCATACCTGTTGCTGGGTAATATTGTCATTATTCATGAGAAGAGAATTTCTCTCAGATAGCCAGGTTAATGTGAACAAGATGCAATGATTTCCTCTTCTTCTAAAGTGAATTGTTTAATCACATGATGAAATTCCTAAATCTAATGCTATTTACTGATGACTCATCCCACCTTCAGATAGACCAAAACCATACCCACTTTTTTTACAGCTGAATATTTCTGGTTTACAAAGCATTATTGGGTTATTTCTCTTGCATTTTTATAGTATATCAGTAACTTTCATTGAGTTTATCTTTATTGAATATCAAATAATGGTGTATGTTTACTTGACCATAAAGCAATATTTTGTATTAATGATAGAATAAGAAATTTTTGCTGTTTCTTTTTTGCCAGAATGAACAGATTCAGATTCGGTCACGCTGGGCTTCTATTAGATATCATGATACTGAAGCAGCAGCTCAGGAATGTCGTGAAGCCAAAGGTCAGTCTGACAACAATATCCTTTCTATTTTTTTTTTTTGAATTGGCCCCATTTCTTGAAGATTCAAATAGTATCAGACTTTGTGTCAGCAGGTTAACTATTACTTTATGGCTACTCAAAGGCTGGCTGCCTGCCATTGAAGTTATCAAACCACTCTGACAAACCAATGTTAATGGGAACACATCAATAAAATTTACTCAAATCCATTACGGGATTTTTTTTCCAAAGGGGAGGTAATCGTACATTCCAAAAACAGGAGTTATCTCCGTTGTTCATGATCGGCGCGTAATGTTGAGACCGCGCCATTGGAACTTGAGGGCTGAAAATTGAGTGAGCCTAATCCTCACTAAAAGGTGTCCCACTATCGTGTCCTTATACCTGACTAATCTAAACTTGATTAACATCCACAAGTGCTCAGAGGTATTTGTTGAACTTGCCCAACCTCGGCACAAGGGTTAATGTACCATGGTCAAACTTATTTGAATGACCTGCATGATACTATCACAAATTTTCTCACCAAGAAATATTTGTTGTGTTCAGCTGAATTTGAAACCCTGAAAATTTATTTCCATTCAAAACTGGATCCTGAAGATCCAATGACTTTTCAGACTGACACCAAATTTTCTTGAGTTTTAAGGCTAAAAGAAATTTGCTGATACTTTAACCATACGTGCAGAACTATGAGATGAATGGTTACTGCAATTCTTTCAAGCTTGGCCATATCAAGTTTTGGCAAACGGCCACCTATTCATAATCCCGGGGCTTTGGGTGCTGTGTAATATCAAACACCAGAAATTAAAAGTGTCAAAATAAGTTTTTTCAGTTTTCAAGTCAGTCAAGCTGGTCATGTAGGTATCACATGTACGGGCTGCTAGAGGGCTGAAAACGTTTACTCCTCATCATGCCTACAAAAAAAAATTTTCTTCATTCTTTAAATTCCCCTCCGAATAGGGTTTTTGTTAGAGGATCAGTTTGACAGGTAAGTTTATGCTAAATTGGTCCTTCTTTTTTTCTTTTTTTTTTTTTTCTTTAAATTCTGACTTTTTAGTGGTTACAAAAGGCAAGAGAAATAACTTATTGATCCCTGCTACTTCCAATGTCTTAATTGATTACCACCCAACATGGTATGCTGCCAAGATGTTGGTCACATTGCAGATACTATTGGATGACTAACCAGACATCTGTGCATTTGTTGATTTTCTTCAAATGTCTATCTTAAATGCCAACATATACAGTAATCTATACAATTCTTTTATTTTCAAGCTAAATATAGATTTTTATGAGACCACCCAGATACTTTCTAAGACTTTTAGATATATTTTGCTATTTCTTGATAAAGTGATGTTTTCTTTCACAACCCTGCAAATAAGTGTATTTTGTATGATGCTTACCTTTTGCTTGTTGAGATGAAAGTTAATGTTACTCTCTTTTGTCTTTACCAAACAGGTTCTGCACCAACAACCAACCACCAGCCCCACACTCCAAGCCCAATATCTTTCTCTAAGAAAGCTGGCCCTAGTCAAACCTTTGAAATCTTCCAAGAGCAACCACAGTAAGTGGGTCTTTATTCACTTCAGGTTTTAATAATTTTAACTGAAAATGGTGTGACATCAGTTTTCAAATTGGTCTAGTTGGTTGGCTATATATGTAGACCACACCAATGGACCTAGAAGGCTGAAAATTTCAACATTTACTCTTTATGTCTATTAAAAACGTTTTTATGTTTTTTGTCTAACTGGTCAAACTTGATCCCCCCCCCCATTTCCCTACTGATTACGGGTAGTGTCAAAACCTTCATTCACATGATGCTGCTTGCACTGAGTGACACCAAAGATCACCTTGAATTAGTGTCGTATGATGTTGGACAGGGGTAAATGAATTGTTTCTTTTTTATCTATCAAATATTAGAAAACAATATTTTGTGTTGTGAGTTGTGATGGCCTGCAGTCGTCTGATATTCTTGCAACATGTCCAGCCCATTGCCATTCAAGTTTTCTAATGGTTTATATGATATACCTGACTCTTCTCTTTTCTCTTATATACTGAAGTATCTTATGACCTCTCCATGTGATGCTGAGCATGATTCTTTCATGAGAACGTTGTGTGGTTCTCAGTTTGAGGATCAATCTCTTGGTTAAGTTCCATATTCAAGCTCCATATCAGTTTATTTTACAGGATTACTTATATTTATCATATTTTTAAAATTGTATATCTGATGAGATTCTCTTTTTTTCTCCACCCACCACACCAGGAGATTTTCATCAGGGGAATTTCCAGGTGCCATCCGGTTCACAAAAAAGGCTAGCAGGAAAAACTTTCAACAAAAACAAATTGAAGAAAGTGACCAGGATGCTATGGATCAAAATAGAAGGATGCAATCTGACCGTCAACAAATGCAGAGGACAACCACCCTAGGTTACGAGGGTAGAAAACCCAAGCGACTTTTCCTATCTAATAAGATCTTGAAAAATATCACTGAGAATAGACAGAGGTTTTCAAATTATCTTCTCAACTCTGCATACCACCAAGTGGAAAGCTTTGATCCTTGGCGTCTGACTGAAGAGTAAGTAAATTTTGGAAATTTTGGTCTTGTAAATTGATGCATTGTAATTTTGTGGGTGACGGTATCTGTATTTGATACCCTTATTTTTTCTTTATATATATATATATATATATATATATTAGTATTAAGTTGGTGCCTAATACATATTGCATATCTAAGACAAGGATGTTTCATACCTTACCACTCTCTTATCTGATAATGAAACAAAGCTCACGTATGATTGTCCATGTCTATCAAATCTTCTAAGCCTCTAATGCAGTCTCTCTAGTACTCCCTTCAAGCTTGTACTTAAGGTGATCTGCTTTTATTAGAAGGGTGAATGATTTCAAAACAACCTTTTAGTGATTAATGGTACGGTCAGATAACCAACTGATCCTTCAATCCAGTGATGCTGCTTGCACCGAGTGACCCTGTTGAAAAATAATAGGTTAAAAAATACAATAAGTATATTGAGAGCAATGTACTTATGCATTTTTTAACCTATTATTCTTTTTATCACCACTTTTTCTCCTGATTTTCATCAGATGATAAAGTGTTGGCTACGCTCTTAAGATCAATAAGATTTGTGTATTTATCAAATCAAAGATTTGATATTACATGAAAGCAATGTTTGATCTCTTCTGAAATAATCTAAAGGTGTACTTCCATACTTGCAAGAAAACAAAAGATTAACCAGAAGTAATCTTAGTAACTGAATGGAGAGAAAACAAGAAGCTTCAATGTTTGATATTCATATAAATGTTTGACCTATGGAGCTGAAACAAGAGACTAACCCGAAAACTGAGAACCATCCATTGACAAGACAAGCCTCTTGATTTTCTGCCCAATACTCTACTAATTTTTTGACACCTACGAATTCAGTCATCAATTCTGTTTTTGTTCTCCTTTAGATTCACTGTAGACCCGAGTTGGCACAACATCGCTCATAACACAGTTTGAGCATGCACCCCAATTTTCAGAATGTTAAATTTGGCTCTGAAACTAAACACAAAAATAGATAGATCTCTAAGAAATGTTATACACAGGACCCATCAATATTAAATTTTGGGGTATTTCAAACCTTGGACATGTCCTATACATTTGCCCCACTTCCACCAAACAGTTGCCAATCTAATGATTTTAGATTCTGTTTGATCTTAATCTTCTTAGCAACAGATGATAGGGTAAAGGGGGTGATGAGTTTTGTTTATTGACTACTGAAATGTTTTGGTCTAATTCATTTCCTTGGCCAATACTCTTGACTTGCTTTTTATTTTTTTCTTGCCTCTCACTTCTTCCTCCCTCATTAATCTAAATTCACTCCATATATATCTGTTAAAATGTAACCTTCTGGTGAGATGACAATTTTTTTTTTTTTTTATTTTTGTTTTTTTTTTTAATTAATATTTCTTTCTGTTTTCCTGTTGTACTAGCCTCCCCACCCCCTTGGCTCTGCCAGTGTACGTCAAGTATTTACTGTAAATGATACAAATAGATCACTAACTTTCCGCCCTTTTTTTCAATCGCTGTCAGGTAATGACACCAAGCAGCAAAAAAGAAAACTTGGATCAAGGTTTGGAAAAATGGAAAATTTGTTACAACACAGAACTACTCATGTGGTAGAAAATCATGAACCTTGAACTCCATGTTATGACGGGTTTAAAGTGTAATTTCATTCATTTCATGTAATATCATTTTGTATGAACCTGATGTTAACCAAAAAACAGTTTGGATTATATATGTCCCAGCCATTCTCATTGAAATTGTGCCGTGATTCAGATGAACTTCCAGATCATGAGCCAGCAATCATTACTATTATTGAAAAGGATCCTTTCTGAAGATTAAGAAGAAATTTTAACATAGATATTAATCTCAACCCAAGATGCAAGACTTTGGAAGATTATCTACATATCAAACCTTATGAGTAAACAATTCTCTCTTGACCAGCACTGCCTTTGCCAACAAATTTTCAAAAAGTAAAATATATGTGTTCATATAATACCATTTAATGTGAGTGTGCATCTCACCAGTTGGGAACCTTAATATCAATAAGTTTTATTAGATTTAATTTTGGATTATTTTCAGGCTTGCTGATTCAATTCTGGAAGATTGTATAGAGGAAGTAAGTGAAGAAATGCAGGATTTAAGTCATGACTTGGTGCATCATCTCTTTAACAATGAGTTCATCCAGCTTCCTCCACCCACCAGAACAGAAGATGCCTCAGATAACCCACGTATATCTCCTCTCTCTTTACCAAGCTAACCATTCCTTTATCTTAATTCTTTGGCAGAAACTGTTTTCAGGGTGAGGCTGCCATCTAACATATCTAGAAAAGAAAAGAAACTCCATCTGTTTTAAGCTTGTCACATGAATCATATACTGACACGTGATTGGTTTGGAGTCATCCCCTTTCTCTCTCCCCCCCCCCCAGGGATTTAATCATTTTGGTAATAAAAACAGTGCCATTGTATCTAAAACTCTTTTTCTTATTAATTATTCCTTTGAAGAAAATATTTGTGCTCTACAATTAGAATGAAATTAGAAAAAACATCCAGGCTAGCAGACTTGTAGAACTTGAGGGAAATCTTGACTTTTTTTTTCAAAACTATTTTGTTAAGGTAACAATGTGTACGACTTATAATCAGATCAAATACATATGTGATTCATTTGAAAGATCAGAATAATGAATTTATTGGAAATTTTTGTTTCTGATTGAAATTTTTCAACTGAATTTCAAGTTTTGTGGTGTACTGAATGCATTAAGTAGTAGTACCAATAGTTAGTGAAATTAGAAATTTAGACTCCTTTATGTATAACTTCTCTTCATCTGATGAAGTTGAAAATATAACTTCTTTGCTGTTGTATAAGCTACAAAACTGTCAATGACAACTGATTGTACCCTTCTTAGAGAATCACACAAATGTGATCAGATATAAATCCATGAGATAAAATACAACAAAGCTTAGCCATGTTGCTTACCAGATGAATTATGTAAGAAGAAATAGTAGAAGCAGTAACAGCAGGAATGTTTCTGTTTTTTTTCTTCAATTTTTCAATTTCAAACCCATTGTTTTAATTTCAAGTTAAAAAAAAAGTTACTTGACCACCCCACAAATATTAATTAATTCACATGAATGAATTTTTACTAACGACTTTAAAAATCTAATACTTCTAAAAAGGATGTTTTTCTTTCTTTTTTTTTTTATTTATCTTTCAAGTGTGTATTCAAGCATATATATATATATATATATATATATATATATGCGCACACACATCTATATCATAATATGGATCAAGCAGTCAATTTCCCAAGAGAACAAAAGTTAGTCAGAAGTGCCTGGGTGTAATAAGAGATTTTTATTTATATATACCATGTATTATAAATACATTCTGTTCAAACTTTTGATGAAATATTCTTTTTCTTAGTTCACTGAAAACAAGTACATAACAAAAAAACTTGTTAAGTTTATTTTCTCTCTTCAGGTTCCAATATATTTTCTTACAAGGTGAACACATGACTGAACACACTTCTTTTTCCATCTTTAATGCTGATTTTCTGCAGTATTCATTTAAAAGTTATTTTCTTACATTCTCTTGAAACCAGACTTCAATTAAGATGAAAATGTAATTTTTTTTTTCTTTTCAAATAGTGGCAAAGTAAAAAATTTTCCAAAAGGCAGGGGGGGGCAGTGGAATAAGAAAAGCAAAGAAATTCCTTTAAAAAAAAATTAAATTTTTGGCTAATAAACTTTGTTTTTGAACCAACTACCAATATCTTCTGACCATAATCCAAGCACCAAAGTCTGATGGGGGGGTAGGGGCTGGGGTGGAACAACTTTCCTATTTTTACAACCAAGATCAACAGTAAATGTAATTGGATAAATTCATTTTTGAGATGAGCATGAAAAGTTTTAATCTGATATTTTATAAGTTTTTATTTGGACAGCATATTACATATTTCAAAATACTCTTCACATTCATCCAGATTGTCAATCTTTCCATCTTCATTGGGTGGACTTTCAGAAAATAGTAATACCTCAAAACGAATCAGTTGTTTTTTTATAACTGGTGCCAACTTTT
Source organism: Thysanoteuthis rhombus (assembly GCA_963457665.1). NCBI lineage: Eukaryota > Metazoa > Mollusca > Cephalopoda > Oegopsida > Thysanoteuthidae > Thysanoteuthis > Thysanoteuthis major. The sequence goes on from OY735198.1 coordinate 74,117,768, forward strand.
TTGGTTTCTTTAACCCATTTATGACTAATTATACCAAAATCTGACATTAGAGATATGGGGTAAATGAAAGTATATTAGCATGTGATTCGGTAATGCAAATTCATTTGGGGGGTGGGGAAACAAACCTCAAAGTATGTCCCTTATCGTCTTGACAATGTTCATATGTAATCTGATCCACTTTCCTTCATAAGTATATTTTCTACGGCAAATTTTAGGATGGACTAAATATAGGCATATAGGCATATATGGGTTAAATCAATTTTTGGGTAGCATTCTTTCATCATTTCACAACACGCTATTTCCTCATTTCATTTCCAAATTGAAAAAGACGCAAACTGTTGAAGAGGCGGAATTTACTTAAAAATATAATTACTTCTTCCAAGTGTCAAAAGTCACTTTTGTGACATTATTCAGTGGGTAACTTCAAGGTAAATTCACCTTCATTAGGGTCGCTAATACTACAATAGAATAGCGCTTAAATGTATAGTTTATCAACTTGAACAGAATGCTTATTCATTTTTGAGGAATGTTCAGATTGCAGTTTGATAAAATAAGCCTGGAATTTTGTTTTAGTAATCACACATCATTTCAGCTCAGTTGCCCTTGGAATATAAGGCAATGATTTTTGTCTTTAATTCTCAAACGATCCATTGAGCCCCTATCAATAAAGAAATTTTTAGTTTTGCAGCACCAGGGTGTTAGCCTGACACCTAACAATAACTGTCCTTACAAAGTCAAAGTGCTCCAACCAACTACCCTATTTACCCATAGTTTGGTGGGGAGATTAATGCCTCTTTCAAGGGTATTAGTGTAAAGCAAATGTAAAATGTCCCAGTCAGAGTTTGAACATAGGTCACCATTCTCATTCTCACCAGCACCTGCAAAGTCCATCAAATTAATTACCTGAAAAAGACTGAAGATTTTTCTTATCAAACTGCTGTGAAGTGACCATCTTTTACAAAAAGGTTTTTTTTTTCCTCTTTAAGGACATGTTTTGTTTTTTTTTAATCCACTTGACTGTTGTATAGATGTACTCCCAGACAGATCAGTCTATTTGTGAATGTTGATTTATATAATCTCATATAACTCGTAACACAGATATTACCATTACACGACTGACCACAAAAAGGGATATTTTCTTTCTTTTTTCTCTCTCTCTCTTTCAACCAGTGCTTATCAAACTGAGAAGGGTAAACCTCTTGGTTGTAAAAGGTAAATTTTTGCAGATTTTTTTTCTTCCAATTAATACAAATTTATTAATGAAGTTTTTTTACTGATTGTTTATTTAACCATGTTAATTCTTAAACAATTTCATGGGAGGGGTAAATTTGGATGAATGAACTTGTCAAAAGGGTAAATTACACAAAGAAAGTTGAGAACCACTTGCTTTAAACAGTTATTTTGGAAACCTGCCGTATCGACCCTGTGTCTGCAATCAAACTAAACTCAAATCAAGGTAGGTATTCAATTTTTATTATGAAAAAAAAAAAAAAATCAATGAAAAATTTAAATGACTCTAATGAGTATTTCCCCTTTACATTGACAAGTCGTCAATATTTCTGTAACAGACTTTCTAGTCTGTCAGCTCAATCCTTTAACCTTGGGGAGAGGTGAAAACCCCCAATCATACTCCTAAGCAGAGAGGCATTAAGTACCAGTTTTTAAAAAAGTCTTTGGTATGGTTTCACTCACGGTACCTTGTATTCCCAGATGGTCAACCACTCGGTCATGACAAGGCTCAACGTCGCTCAAGTTTGGAGATCTCGCGAGAACCAATGCGCTCAACGCGATTTGACTGTACTATCTCCCCTCTGATGGAGGTTACCTTATGAATTACCACTCCTCCCCCAAGTATATGATTATGATTTGGCAATGGGATTACTCGGTCATTTGGTCAACTGTGCTGTCCAAATAGAACCTTAACAGACCTAATATCAGGTGTTAGCTTCCTTATATACAGGTCAAAAGAAACGTTTAAAAAATATTTGAAATGTTTTGTTTGGTTTTTTGCTTAATTTCTCTTGAATCAATATGTATACTGGTAGGTGAAGGAAGAGCCATCAAAACGGATCTTTTTCACTTTGATAAACTTGTGAGCACAAAAACATGAAGGATCATTTTTTTTTTCCTTTTTTAAATTGAAGATATGTGATGAAAGAATTTTTTTCCTTTTTTTTTTCTCTTTATAGTAAAAACAATATACAACGTCTTTGACAATTTTTCTCTTTTCACTCTCTCTCTCTCTCATTCAAACTTAGTGACATTATCACCAAAAATATACGGCCCAAATAGAAAGAGATCTGGGTGGCCGATATGTGATACAGTGTTCTTGAAGTCTGACTTGCTCCACTGGAAAGGTGTCACTTGACCATAGGTTGGCCCCGCAATTGCAACAAACTGTAGATTGTGGATGAGGGAACTGTTGGTCAGCTGTAAAACAAAAGCAAATATTTGTTCTTACTGAAAGATCATAGAAAGAAATTGAATTAAGCTTAGAAGATACAAGTGAGCTTACAACAATAAGCTATTGCCCTATTCTGAGCTGACCCTATTCTGAATACTCTTATCATCATAAACATCAGCCTTTTAGCATCCGTCATTGGCCATAGACCTTCCCCAAGATTTACCTTACCCCTCTCTCTATCAAGGGCATCAGAGCAAATGCTCTCTGAACATATCTAGTTAGTCACGCCATCTTATATTTTGCCAGCCACAGTTTCGCATATGATATCTTGGGATCCATGTAGTGAGTCACGATGTCCTGCGGTTGTCTGCTATTCTTGCAACATGACCAGCTCATTGCCATCTGAGTTTTCTGATGGATTCCATGATATCATTAATTCTTGTTTTTTCCCTAATATATTGTGCTGTCTAGTGGTCTCTCCATGTGAGGTTGAGCATGATTCTTTCATGTCCACGTAGCATGGCACTCAGTTTAAGGGTCAGTCTCTTAGTTAGGTTCCATGTTTCAGCTCCATAGGTGACTATGGGGAGGATACATTGGTTTTAGACCCTTCTTTTTAGGATCATTAACAAATATTATTCTGATAATTCATCCATATCACCCACAGAACAATGGGAATAAATATTAGTTTGTCAAAAGGACTTTCAATATTTGTCTAATGAACAAATTACAATGAAAAAAAAATACAATTACAGTAAAAATCAATGTTAAGGTGGTTCTACTCGTTAATCTTTAAAAGATAACGAATTGTGCTAACAAGTAAATGACTAGAATTAGTTCTTAATGAAAGTTTGGCTGAAATTAACCCTTTTACCTGTCTGAAGACATTTCTGTTACCATTGGCTTACCTGTAGTGTATCAATATGTTTTTTCAAGTCATTGTTTTTTAAATGAACTCTGACTAAAACCGAGTGTTCACACAACACTTTATCATGTCTAGATGCACTCCTTGTCTAATGAGATACTCGTATAGCAAAAATAAGACTGCAGTGTCCAATACTAGTGCCAAGTGGCACAGTATACCTGAACAAAAATCAACCAGTAAAAGGGTAACATAGGTTTCTATTTGTTTATTGAAGAAATAGTTATCAACTGTTCCACACATGCTAGTCAGTCATTTTGAGATGGAGTCTATGACTGACAAATATCATATGGATCCAGTATGCATAATATCAAGTGATATTTTGAGAGTATTCAAAATGAAACCCTGTAGATTCACCTCTTTGACTGAATTTCTTTTACTTTTTATATTCTGTTTTGGGATTTAAATTGAGCTGCCATGGTTCAGAGTTACTAAATGATTTCTCTATCCCAAGCTGCCTCCACCCCACATTCCTTCAAACTGGGATTTTACCAAGAGTGAAGGAAACCATAACTACCACTATAGAACTAACAATTAGTCTTTTTCAGTGTTTAGGATCTGTTCTTAGTACTTTACTGAACTTAACAGCATACAAGCCTGGTCACCGTATTTGGAAAAAGATAAAAACCTTTTAGAAAAAGTCCAGAGACAAGCAACTAAGTTTCTACCAGAATTAAAAAGCATGAATTATGAGGATAGGTTGAAAAAAGTTAGGGTTGACATTGTCAGAACAAAGCAGGGATTGAGAAGACTTATTAAAAATATTCAAGATTATACGTGATATAGAATTAATAGATCTTAATGTACTTTTTACTTAAAGGAAGTACAAGGGACTGAAAGGCCATGCATATTTAGTGGAAGTGAATAAGAGTTGATTGAATAACAGAAAATTCTCTTTCAGTAATAGTGGTAGGGTTATGGAATAGATTACAGGTAAATGTAACATTAATATTTGAAGTCTTAGATTCTGTGTAAATATAATTATTTGATTTGTGCTTTCATATAGATTTTGTGTACTTTTCTTTTACACTGAAAATAAATGTTAAAATCTTAACCTTTCTGATTATTTCTTCCAAATTGATTTCCAATGGTAACCCCAGCAAAAACATAGTTGAACCCTTATATAATGCTATCTATCACTTCCACATGATTGTTAACTTAACATTGCAACTGGTCTACATTCATTGCTGTTGAAGTAGGATCTTTCTTCAGCTTTCTATTCCTCTGTTTTCAATATAAACTTCTGCATCTCTCTTCAAGGGTTTTGAGGGTCACTCTTCTATCTTTTGTAATATCAACTCGAGATGTATCTTTGTAGAATTTTCCCCAGTCTCAAGCTAGTGAAGTTGATACATGATTTGGCAGAATTCCTAAGGTTTCTTTTGATCAGTCTCCAGTATTCTTTTGGTCATTTGTACCAATTCTTGTTGCCATTTCTAGAAGAATCCTCATAGAAACATCAATAATAGTTAAATTCTATTTTTTTCAAAGTAGTTAACGGAGAGACAATTATAGAGTGATCTTTTCAGTTCTCCCAACCTCTCCCCTTCATTTCTTGTAGCAATGAATCCCCTCCACCCACAACAGACTGACTTAATGACAGTTGCTGGCTTTATGTTATTCATGTGCTCTGACTTTTATATCTATCTGGGCATCTATCCAGACTTTACTTACCTTCTTATTGTTTATAGTAGAAATTTGAAATTTTGCATACACATATCCCCATAGGGAGTGGGGGCAAATGTTGTTTTGTCCTTTTCACCACCACCCCTGCCCCGGTTTTCAAGTTACTATGAAAATTTTTGCTAAATTGGTCCGTTAGTTTGTGTCCATGTTTTGATTTGTTTTTTCAATCAGAGATTTATCAAGGTAACTCAATTTTAGCCCTGCCACTGCTTAATTTATGAAGTAAAAAGCAGCATCCGTGAGTGTTGGTGATTCATAATTTCTCTTAGAATGCTAGTCATGTCTTGTGTTTCTTCCTTTCAGAACTCCTGACCAAGAGATTAAACTAACAATGTTCCAGGGAACAAACTAAGCCTTAGTCCAGTGAATAAGAGCTACTATGTCCTATTGGACACTCAGCTGTCTTTGGAAATAGAATTGCTAGACCTCACTATCATGGGCATCTCTGAGTCAGTATTTTCTGAATTTGTCTAGCTAGCTTACTTTCTGCCGGTCTCAATTTCACATATGAGCTCTGAGGATCTACGTTGTGAATCATGATGTCCAATGGTTGTCTGCTATTCTTGCAACATGTCCAGCCCATCGCCATTTTTGTTTTTTAATGGTTTATATATCTCTGACTCTTGCTTTTTCCTTTGATATACTGTGCTGTCTTGTGATCTCTCCATGTAATGTTGAGCAGGGTTCTTTCATGTGCACGTTTCATGGTTCTTGGTTTGAGGGTCAAACCTTTGCTAAGGTTCCATGATCCAGCAAAGCCTAGCGTACACAGCAAAAAAAGAATGTAAAGGACGGATTCCTTGGGGAAACTGTAAAAGATGTCAAGGACGGATTGCTACCATACATAGCAAACAAAGAATGTCAAGAACTGATTCCTCACGGACACCACAAAGAATATCAAGGACGGATTCCTAGCAGAAGCCGCAAAGAGTGTCAAGGACAGATTCCTAGCATACACAACACACAAAGAATGTCAAGGTCCTAGCGGAATCCGCAAAAAAAAAAAAATTGCCAAAGACGGATTCCTAGCGTACACAGCGAAGGAATGAAGTCAAGGACGGATTCCTAGGGGAAACTGCAAAGAAACAAAGAATGTCCAGGACGGAATAGAAGAAACGAAGAATGTCAACGACGGATTCCTAGCATACACAGCGATGAAACAAGGAATGTCAGGGATGGATTAAAAGAAAAAAAGAATGTCAAGGACAGATTCCTAGCGTACACAGCAAAGAAACAGAGAATGTCAAGGACCGATTCCAAGGGGAAACCGTAAAGAAACAAAGAATGTCAAGGACGGATTTTTAGAAAATTTCAAGGACGGATTCCTAGCGTACACAGCAATGAATAAAGAATGTCAAGGACCGATTCCTAACGTACACAGCAAAGAAAAAAAGAAACAAATAATGTCAAGGACAGATTCCTAGCGTACACAGCAATGAAACAAAGAGTGTCAACGACGGAATAAAAGAAACAAAGAATGTCAAGGACCGATTCCTAGCGTACACAGCAAAGAATGTTAAGGACCAATACTAGCATATACAGCAAAGAAACAAAGAATGTCAAAGACGGACTGCAAAGACGATTCCCTAGAGGAAACCGCAAAGAAACAAAAAATGTTAAGGACGGATTCCTAGCATATATAGCAAAGAAACAAAGAATATCAAGAATGGAATAAAACAAACGAAGAACGTTAAGGACCGATTCGTAGCGTACACAGCAATGAAAAAAAGAATGTCAACGACGGATTAAAAGAAACAAAGAATGTCAAGGACGGAAGAAAAAAAAAACAAAGAATGATTTTTAACGTACACAGTGAAAAAACAAAGAATGTCAGGGATGGAATAGTAGGAACAAAGAATGTCAAGAACCGATTCCTAGCATACACAGCAAAGAAAAAATGTCGAGAACGGATTCCTAGGGGAAACCGCAAAGAAACAAAGACAGTCTAGGACTGATTCCTAGCGTACACAGCAATAAAATAAAAAATGTCAAGGACTGATTCCAAGCGTACACCGCAGGGAAACAAAAAATGTCAAAGACGATATAAAACAAACAAGGAATGTCAAAGACCGATTCCTAGTGTATACAGCAATGAAACAAGGAATGTCAAGGACCGATTCCTAGCGTATACAGAAACAAACAAAGAATGTCAAAGACGATATAAAACAAACAAGGAATGTCAAAGACCGATTCCTAGTGTATACAGCAATGAAACAAGGAATGTCAAGGACCGATTCCTAGCGTATACAGCAATGAAACAAGGAATGTCAAGGACTGATTCCTAGCGTATACAGCAATGAAACAAGGAATGTCAAGGACTGATTCATAGTGTACACAGCAAAGAAACAAAGAGTGTAAACGACCGTTCCCTAGTGTACACAGCAATGAAACAAGGAATGTCAAAGACCAATTCCTAGTGTACACAGCAAAGAAACAAGACTGCCAATGACCTATTCCTAGCGTACACAGCAATGAAACAAAGAATGTCAAGGACGGAATAAAATAAAGAATGTCAAGGACCGATTCTTAGCATACACAGCAAAGAAACGTAGGATGTCGAAGACCGATTCCTAGCGTATACAGCAGTGAAGAAAAGAATGTCAAGGACCGATTCCTAGCGTACACAGCAATGAAACAAGAAATGTCAAAGACGGATTCCTAGCGTACACAGCAAAGAAATAAAGAATGTCAAGGACCGATTCCTAGCGTACACAGCAAAGAAACAAAGGACCGATTCCTAGTGTATACAGCAATGGAACAAGGAATGTCAAGGACCGATTCCTTGCGTACACAGCAAAGAAACAAAGACTGTCAAGGACGGATTCCTAACGTACACAGCATTGGAACAAAGAATGTCAAGGACGGAATAAAAGAAGCAAAGAATGTCAAGGACCGATTCTTAGCGTACACAGCAATGGAAAAAAGAATGTCAACGACGGAATAAAAGAAGCAAAGAATGTCTAGGAACAATTCCTAGTGGACAAGGCAATGAAACAAAGAATGTCAAGGATCGATTCTTAGCATACACAGCAAAGAAACAAAGAATGTCAATGACGGATTAAAAGAAACAAGGAATGTCAAGGACCGATTCCTAGCATACATAGCAAAGAAACAAAGGATATCAAAGACGGAATAAAACAAAGAATGCCAAGGACCGTTTCCTAGTGTACACAGCAAAGAAACAAAGACTGTCAAGGACGGATTCCTAGCATACATAGCAAAGAAACAAAGGATGTCAAAGACAGAATAAAAGAAACAATGAATGTCTAGAAACACGGAATAAAATAAATGTCAAGGACCAATTTTTAGCATACACAGCAGAGAAACAAAGAATGTCAAGGACCGATTCATAGTGTACACAGCAAAGAAACAAAGAATGTCAAGGACCAATTCCTAACATACACTGCAGAAAAACAAACAATGTCAATGACGGAATAAAAGAAACAATGAATGTCTAGAAACGATTCCTACTGTACACAGCAAAGAAACAAAGAATGTGAAGGACGGATTCGTAGCGTACACAGCAAAGAAAGAATGTCAAGGACGGATTCCTAGGGGAAACCCCAGAGAGAGAATGTCAAGGACGGATCCAAAAGGGGCACAAAGATCAAACACTTTTTCAGACAGCTGTTTTACTACCATATTTGCTCTTCGCAAATAGTCTCAAAGGTCATTGGCAGGAAGTCTGAATTACAACACCTGATTGACAGTTGGCCTAGCATAGAATTGATCACCATATGAGGACCTTTAGATTGTATTATGTGATAACGACCTACCCACAGTGATGCCAGACCTTTTTAGTATGGTGTGTTGAGGTTTTCATTTTTTCAATAATCCTGTTATCAGAGTGTCACTTACATGTAGATGTGTATTTTACTTTTGGGTAAATACTTATAGATAAGTAGCCTATTTTTTCCAATACATTCATAAAACTAGGACTTTAACGAAATATAACTCGAAATTGAAAAAAAAGATTTTTTTCAAAGTCCATCGCATGCCACTTGAAATCGAGGCAGCATATCACTAGCCTAGTGGATTATGTGTTAGTTAAGCATTACAGTTTACCTAATGGTCATAAGTTCAATCCCTGGGTCAAGCAGTGGAATTGAGCAGAAATAACATAAGCAGCATTCCAAGGATCAAATATGAAGGAGATATCCTTGGGCATAGACAGTGGAATGTGAACTGTCTATGGATTGAATAAAGGATTTGGTTCAAGATTCTGGGAACATTACTGAATATGACAGGTACAACATATGAAACTATAGAATAATGATAATTCCTCATCTTGGATATTTGAATAGCTTTGTGTTCAGGTTTAATCTAATCTAGACAAGAGAAAATGGAATTCAAACTCACCTTCATGTCAGTGCCTCCATGAGGACGATGACCCAAGAAACTCAGTGGGTATGAACCATTGGCAGGATTTAAATCTGACCTGGCTGAGATAGCCAACTCAGCATTTCCGGAGGGTGTGCAGTTGCATTTGGACAGTGGGTCATGAGTGTAATCGTTATATCTGTTGTCAAAGATAAAAGAAACATAAATCAATCTAGTTATTCATACAGCCATTTAGTTTTATCAATGACGGTAGTTGCCATTTAAATGAATCAAGTCTCAATGATATCATGGTTATGAAATTAGACAGATGGGGAGTGACCTTATCTAACTTAACCCTGTTCGTTTTGTAATCCTTTGTCATTTTTTTTAATACACTTGAAGTTAATGAATATTTGAATTTTTTTTTTTTCTTTTCAAATGCTGCTGATTTTGATATGTATTTACACTGTCCTTGGGAAATTCAGCTTCTTTGAGTCTGTCTATATATATATATATATATATATATATATATATATATACACACTTTTTTTATTGTTATTTCATTTTCATGTAATGGGAACTTCCTTCTAATAAAATCTCTGGATATCATAAGTCAAAGTATGAATTTATTAAAACTGAACGAACAAAAAACCTGATTACAAAACAGGTTAAAACCTGATTTCTACTCCAGTCAGACCGTGTATAGAAATGTGTCATAACGTAACTATTAATTTCTACAATTCATGCTGGTATATAAAAAGGGCATTTAATTTTTTTATTTTTGAAACTATACAAATATCATGCAGAATCTAATATGTTGGTATTATGAGTAGGGGAGCAAGTATTATAAATCTTTCAGGCTAATATTAGAAACTGTCATCAAAACTCAAAGGTTTTGTAGTTTTCAAGTTGGTCTGGCTGGCTATGTATGTATGTATGTATGTATGACACTTACAAGCCGCACCAATGTAGCTAGAGGGCTGAAAATTTAAATATTTACGCCATTTCATGTCTAGGAAAATAGGATTTTATAAGGGTGTTGAATTTGCAATGTAACTTTTTGCAAAATTGATCCCTCAGTTTATGCCTGCTTTGTTTTCTCTAAATGATCAGACTTCTTTTGGTGATGTTGCTCACTTGATGGTTTCTATTGAGTAACTAACCAGACCTTATGTTTGTTTGATCATTCAATGGTATCACTGTACAGAGCAGTCACTTTGTGGATACAAGTAAACCAGAACTGTCAACATAGGTTTTGCTAGTTTCTAAATTGGTCTGGCTAGCTATATATCCCATATACAGGCAGCACTAATGGAGCTAGGGGGCTGAAAATTTAAACACTTACTCCTTATATCCACAAAAAACTTTTATTCATTTCCACCCCCAAATAGGTTCTCAGTAGGGGTTCAATGCAAGGTTGCTGGGTTTGGGTCACTTAATGCACTTACAATGTAAGTTCGTACTAAAGTGGTCCCCTAATTTGTAATTCAGACTTTTTAGAGATCACTGCCCAACGAACAGCAAGAGAAATGGCTCATTGATCACCCGCAACACGGTATGCTGCCAATGTTGGTCACATGATTATTTCTATTGAGTGACTAACCAGACCTTTTATTATTTATCTAATTTGCTTAAGTATTTAAAATTATTGATATTTTTTGGCTATCCTTCCACTAATGCACCAAGTGCAGCCATTTTGAATAGCTAAAAGTGGCTAGATTTGCTTTGCAGAAGGCTTGCAGGATCCATATCCAAGTGTAATCCCAGTTCATAAAAAAAACAAAACAACAACATTGTACAGTACTAAACTTGGATTATTCTGGCATAGGGCTATACTACAAAACCTTTTGCTGACATACTCACAAAATCACCTAATTACAACTCTCCCCTCAAATCAAGAACATGTTAGTTGGATTCAAATTAAAACCCTGAGAAGTTATACATCATTTTGAAGGTTATAAGATATGGATTTCATTTGAGGCAAAATTAAGCAAATATAAGGGTCATGTAACCTCACTATGAATTCAGAATGGCCGCAGAATTCAAAGTGCACCTATGTGCATTTCGAACCTGATTGGATTAATGACAATATAAATAATAAAAATCAATACCTCATTAATTTCATCATTGATTTCATGTCTACGACGTTGCCTTGATCTCTGCGCATGATTTTTGCTCGAGGTGCATTTTTGTACGTGAATAAATCTCCATATTGATTGATCATGTCCTGCTGTTTGCTTCGTTCCACAATTTCTGGGAAATACCTGGAGAAAATTAAAAAAAAAAAGGAATTTGACTCAAAACTCATTTCACAGTTGCCAAGTGAAAAAAAAAAATTTAGCTTTAATAAATAAAGAAGTGGCCTTTTTTTTTCCTTTCTTTTTCTCCTCTAAAAGTTTTTAAAAATTGATAAAATGATTTTCTCTGGTAAATAAAACAAACACAGACAGAAATAAGCAATAAAACAAAATAACTCCAAGCTGGAACCACCTGACAGATTTAGGGTGGAAGATGTTCAAGTGCCAATACTAAAGGGAGAGAACTCCAGGCTCAACAATATATTCTTAGCTTCATACTTTAAATGAAGAGCTAAGTGTGACAAGACAGATGAAACACTGGATTAGATCCAATACACAAATCTATATATTCATATAAGTGAACGATATCTCTTTAAACTTTGTCAATAAAATAAGGTATTTACCCACCTTAGGAGGGAAATTCAATTTTTCTTTAATAAAGAAGCAATAAATCTAACTATTATCATGTAAATATGACTGCAAAAGGCCTGATCTCTAGAAGGTCAAACTCATCACCAACTCCTTTTTTTTAGAAAGTAGCCAACACACTTTGAAAGTGCCCAATCTGCTAATATAGTCCCTTTTGGAAACTTTATCTTGTTTATACAAATGTAGAGAAAACATGTTCAGAAAATTTCATACATTTCCAAATTATGCTAAAAATGAGATAATCCTTGCTTACATTGGTATGTACTTAATATAATATTTTATACCCATGAAAATTACTTCCTTCAGAAAAACCCTAATAATTCCATAAAATGCAACCACACTTGCTTTATATATAATGAATCTGAAATGAATGGCCTATCGATTGTTTCTTCATTCGTGTTTATCAAGTTATCGTTATTAAGCTTCTAAAAGCATGAATAATGGGCCGGGTTGAGTTGTTTTTGTTTGTTTTTTTTGGTAGAATATTAGATCTAAATGAATCATTAGAACATGTCTTATCGAACTGTAGAAAACACATCCCTCTATATTTGATAGTTCCAGAGATGGGGGTACTTCTGTAAACGATACATTTAATAAGAGCGATCATCATTTCCTGCTTGGTCACAGCAATGGATTGAACTGAAGATCTCGTTGCCACCAGCCCAATACTCAAACTAGAAAGTTGTCACATGGTACGAAGCTGAGCACGAAATTCAATAATCAACATCACTTCAGCACCTGATTTATTGATCAATAGATGGATCTGGTGACCTTTTAGAAGGAAAAAAAAGAAAAAAAGAACCGAGCAGGTGTAACTTTTTGTATACACTTAATTAGACGTCAGATGATTTGAAATAAGGCTGATGCTCCTGATATATTTTATAAGATGCTGCATTATAAGGCAAAAGTCAAAGAGCTATCATTGAGAATCCGGTAAATTCCAAAGCCAGCCAAAAAAGGAAGGTGTAACATTAATAGTACCAAACAAATTTTGGTACTATGAATGTTGTACCGTCCTTTTAAACCCCAAGTCAAGAATAGAGAAAATTTCATGTTAAGACCAATTTTCAAATCTGTTAACAGTGTTTGTAAGGTTTCAAGTGACTCAAAGAGGGAGTGGTTGAAGAGAAGTGACGTTCTTTTCTTAATTGGTCCTTAGCATAGGTAAAGATAGAAAGATACGCTGTAAGGAATGGGCAAAGAAAGATGAATATTTTTTTCTTCCTAACATCATATTAGATTGATTCTCAAGATGAAAAAATAGAAAGTTAAGTAAAGGAGAGAGAGAGACAGATGAAAAAATAGAAGTTAAGTAAAGGAGAGAGAGAGATAGATGAAAAAATAGAAAGTTGAGTAAAGGAGAGAGAGAGAGAGAGAGAGAGACAGATGAAAAAAATAGAAAGTTAAGTAAAGGAGAGAGAGAGAGACGTGAAGACAGACAGAAAGGATGAAAGAAATCAGACTATACAATATTTACTCCATGAATATGTTTCTAACTTTTTCATTTGCCAGTGAATTATATTGCATTTTGGGAGTTACTTTTATTTTTATTTTTGATGTAATCATTATTTCTGTTTTGAACATTTTAACAGGAATTAGCTTGAAAACTCAACTGGAATCAAATAACATTAACAGAATGTAGACAAAAAATGTGTTTTTGAACAGTCTGTTCTCTTCCTAGTTTTTCTAAGGGTAAATACACAATAGGTACAGGACATAAGCCAAAATACTTTAGTTGGGAGAACATTAGTATCAAGATCTAAAGGTCCCGAGTTCAGCATTTGTTATATTTCTCTTTATAATAGTTGTTACAATTCTGAATAAATAGAGATGATTAATGCACTTTTTATTGTAAGCTGTAAATAGTTCAGCTGGAGGAATGTAAACTGAGGATATAAAGGACTCTGGTTCAATCACTGGCTCTAGCATTATTTAGTATTTCATGTGAATAATATTTTAGTAGATAGTTGAGTTTGAAATCTCTTTTCTAAAAGTTATTGTTACTAATTTAGTTCAAATTGACTACCCACACCTCATGGATCTACTTCAGAGAAATAGAATGAACATTAATGTATGATAGATTTAATCAATTTCTTTTATGCTTGGGTAAAAGCCAACGTTTCAAAAACTGATTTTCTGAAGGCAGGCAGACAGGCCCTCCCCATTGGGATATTGATGTAACAAAACTTCCCTCCCAAAACTAAGCTAAGCTCAGTAAACATCAATTTTGGTGCCTTGCCACAGAGGAATATTTTAACAAGCAGGTCTACAATTGTAGTGAGTTTGATCCTAACTAGGTGCCTTGTACTGTACAAGGTTATGTTTAGGACTACAAGTTTTGTTGGTACCTGTTCAGATCGTACCATCAACAAACAATGAAGGAAATCAAAAGAGAAGCAATATGTAAATATTGGAAGCAAAAAAAGGTCTTTTGCAAAAAAAGTACCAATGGTGACTTGCCTTGTGGCGGAGATAGATGTGTATTTCCCACCAGTACCAGAGGTCAGAGTTTGAGCCTTGGTAAAAACCAAGATTTTGATCGTTGATCTTCAAGTCAAATAAGACTTCCCTATCTGGATAACTGGCAAAACACTGGATTTCTATAACAATTTGACCACGAGTTTAGTAAATATCAATAATACATTAAAGTTAATCAATGACATATTGAACTCTTCCTTGTTTGGTGCTGACCAATAATTATTATTTATCTTTAGAAAGTTTAAGAGCTAAGTCTGGTGAATATATGAAGTTGCCCCCCAAAATTTTGCAGTTTCATCTCCAGGGGCTAAGGAAGTTGATTTCCATACCTTTGCTGAAGATAGCATGAAATCTAATTACTCACACCATTCTTTCCGAATGAGAACAATAGCTGAGTGAAGGTGATTATTTCTTCATTGAATTTCTCTTTAATGAAAGCATTTCCTAGAAGGAAGAATTTCTTCATGAGGAATAGTCCATTTCCACATACTTAAAAACTAAAACGAACTTAGAGTTTGCAACATTCAATTTGAATTTTATCAAACATGTTTCCTCCTTAGCATGTTTTCAGAACAGAAGTATTTCAACTTGTCACACCATTTTCAATGTCTGCAAATTTCAACGAATAGTACACAAATTTTGAGAACTCATCTTGGGAATTATTTCAAAACTTTGATAGAAAACATGATGACCATACACGCTAGTCCTCGAGCAACAACCAAAGCAGTCGTCATTGGAAACAATATCACAGCATACTTCCAAATCTATGAAATGCGAATGTCTCATCCAAAAGACACTTGGAAGTCCACTGAATCAGTATCAAATATTTTTGTCAACATCAATCTAACTTTTCAGACTAGTACCCCCTCCTCTTATGGATCTTCTTGTAAGAGGAACCAGTCAGAATATGTGGCAATACCATTTGAGTGGTATCAATAGAGGATCCCAGCTTGACCTTCCAGAGGTTTCTGCGTGTCAAGGTCATTGCCATTGCATTCATCTAAGAATATGACAGTCTCTATACAACAAGAGATGCTCATCTTGGATTATCAAAACAAAAAAGAATATCCAATAGATTTTCTTTCAGGTTGAAGGAAAAATGATGTTCGTTTTAAACATATAACTATATTCTTATCAATCCAAATTATCATGTAGCGTAACTTCAATCAAGTACATTATTGCAGGGAACAACGTTGTAGAATGAAAAGGTTGAAGCAATCAGCACACATGCTGTGCTCAGAATATTTGAACAACAGACCAAGCATAGACATTAATCATGTGTTGGAGCCATTGATTAGTTGGAGATTGTAGCAGATTGAACAGGGACATTAATAGTGTTAGGGAGCCATCAACTAGTTAGGAACAATGAATTCCAGGTTCCAGAAGCCTGACCCAAGAAACAGGATTGATGGTAAAGTCCAACAGGTTCATTAGACAGTCATGGGTTCAGTGCTGAGGTCAGGAAGAGACAATCCCAAACACTCACAAGCACTGGATGTGACATGTAGAAGAGGAAGAGCGATTACCCCTTCAGAGCAAGATTGAACATTCAAAAATACAAAATTCACACAAGGAATGCTGGAGAGTATACTGTCCAAACAAAATGATAAAACAAAGACGAAGAAGTTAGTCTGAACTAACCTATATGCAATGTTTACCAAAATCAAATTTTAAAATTTGGGTATTGATTTTTGCTTCCATGAGGAAAATGGCGGGGATATCCTCAGGAATATTAAATTAAAAGTCTTGTTTGTTTTTTTCCCAAAATAAACTTTGAAGAAATTGTTTGTATTCTGCACACTGAAAGTTACATTGGTCATAGACATGAATGTAAACTTAGAGAAAACATTTCAATACTGAGAAATAATCCTAGGCACTGCAAATAGGCACCGAGAATGAAATGTACTAAGTATAAACAAAAGACAAATACCTAAAACAATCAAAAAACGTCATCGGTACCCAGCTAGCTGTATATATATCCAATTGTATATACATAGACAGTGAGTGGGAAAAGGATACACTTGCCTTAACAAGTTGCTATATACACGGTACATCTATGAGAAATACTTGAGGTTTAGTATTATATTGTTTCTGATAATAGGTATTCAAGTGGAAATAAACAGTAAGAACAAAAGCCTGGTTCCAAGGAAATGTTGACTGAAGTTTCTATTTGTAGGAGCTGTGGATAAGGTGAAAAGCTACATCTCTTTTACCTATGGTATTTTGAGATGACGTTGTTTTTCTTACCAAACATTATTAAAAGAGACAAGACTAGATGCCTCAGGGTCAAACTCCATCAGTACAGCCTGTACACAAAACACATAGAGAGATAGAAAAACAACTAATTCAGCCACTAGTTTTTATGGTTAGGACTGAGAAGAGTAGAGACAAAAAAAAAATTATAGTAAAGCTAAAAAATGAGAATGAATTCTAATTTATAAAATCTGTTTAGCAACACCAGATTATTGAATCTAACGTCCATAGCCTTCCATTTCTCTTTTTTTCTCTCTCTCTTTCTTTCTTCCCTTTTTCTTTTTTTTTTAGTTGATTGGTGGCATAGGAAGAGACTATGTCTCTCTCTTTTCTCTTCTCTCTCTATTCATCATTTAAAATTGATTTTTTTTTTCCAATCTCAACCGGATATCTGAACTTGGCATCATTGTCATTAGGATAGAAAAACAAAGTCAACTCCAATAACAGTAGGAGTTTGAGAGAGAAAAAAGATTATTTTTGCAAACAAGAAATGGATTTGCAGATATCTACTTAGCTCAACTTGCAAGCATTTTTTTTACTTTTTTTCCATCTCTTTTGGCACCATTTAATCAAAGAAGCAATTTTTGAAATGAAAAAACTGGGAATGTCACCATTAAACTTTGAATTGATCTAACTAGAACAGACTCTGTTGGAAACCTGCAATGTTGTTTACAGAATTTTTGACATTTGTTTAAAAGACTTCATTAGAATTCCAATATTCCATCAAAAATTTTTTTTTTTAAATGCATTTCTATAGAGAAATTATTTGAATGATTTTATTCCTAAAAAGCCCTATTCTATCAGTAATACATGCCTTGATTCCTGACCACTGACAATGTCTTCATTCCTGATTTTCAATGAATTTCTATAGTAAAATAATTAGCGATGTATTTACTTTATAATATTACCCTCACTTTTGCTCTTTGACGCTAACTTTCAATAAAAAGTGTCTTCAGAATATGAAGCCAGCTAAAAATCCAACTTGAAAAAAAGTGTAATCAGAAAATGAGTTCAGGTAAAAAAAAACAACCTATGAAGAAACTGATCAAAATAAATTCTCTTATGACATCAAGGCATAAAAGGTCAGAAATATAAATATTGCAAATTTCTCCCTCTAGCTTCCCTTCTCTCTCTATGAATGATTTCAACCTTTTTCAATTTTGGTCTGAAAGAAAGTGAATTTGGCTTTTATGGACCTTTCAACTTAATCAGAGGTAAAAAGTAGAGGGGAAGATCGTTTTACACTTATCCCCCAAGTTGGAAGTGTCTGTCTGCTTTGAAAACCAGAATTCAAAATCCTATCTTTCAACTGGCCTTGAACATTGAGAAATATACAATTCCCTCAACCATGAATGAGGCCAAGGTGTGAATATTATATGACTAGCTGAAAAGCTGCCCCACGGACAGGTTATTTGGCTAGCATACATATATGTGAATTATAAATTGCGTTACATTATACAGAAACTTCTTTGAAATGATCCCCCATCATTACACAGTTAATATATCACTCAATTCAGAAAACCTAAATAGAATAAATGATTTAAAAAAATGGGGCTGCAGCAGGAATCAAACCTGTCACCAATAGGGGATCTGCTTCAACGTAGCAATGCTTTTACCATTAAGCTAAACAGCTACCAGTAATGCAAAGGCCAAAAAAATGCTTTCAACCAAAATTCTCATTTTGTTTATTCTCCATCTATTCATCTCTTTCAACATGACAGTTATGTATTTAAGAAATAGACATATTTGGTCCAACGGAAAGGATTCTAACACTGAAGCGGCTACCCTATCGGTGGCAGGTTTGATTCCTGCAGCAGCCTGATTTTCTCTAATTGTTTTTCCAATTTACATTGTCTAAATTGAGTGATATATTAATGGTGTAACAATGGGAGATCATTTCAAATAAGTTTCTATATAATTTAATGCAATTTATTATTCATTCTGCCAGACCAAATATGCCCATTTCTTGAATATACATATATATATACATACATTAAACGGAAAGTGTTTTGCACGATAGTTATATTACAAATAGAGCCACCTTTCTAAAACGTTTACAAATGCTTTTTTAATCAAAACTTTAATTTAGGAAAAAGTCTTCTTTACTTCTGACCCCTTAGAGGGTGGGTTTCCCTTCACTTTACATTCCTCGCTATTTTTCCTGTCATCAGTTATATTTGGTTAGTTAGAGCAGAAAATGACAAAAGCCAAGCAAATAAGTGGTGGAGTAGCAGTAAAGTCAGTGTGCAATGAAAAGAAAAGCAAAAACCTAGTCCACCTCTATGAGGATTCAAACAACAGCTTAATTGAGATATGAATCAGTTACAAGTTTGAATAGAATTTGGGTACTTACGGTGTGTTGTAGCTACCCCAGTAATGGTCTTCTTTCAGTTTTGGAGTCATATCTTCATATTTGATGTAACCACTGACAAAAACAAAAATAACAAATGTAAACAATTGTACACCTTAGATTATATAAGCAATTTGTAAATCAAATTCAATCAGATCTCTCAATCAACAATACCAAAAATGTGTTAAAAAGATCAACTCATCTTCTGATCTGAAAAACCTATAGATTCTTGGAACTCTTATTATGAAATTAAATAAAGTCCAAGCTAAATAAAGTCTTCTGTCTGGTTACTGGGATTTTGAATTCATATTATAAGGATCCAATTTCTGTTTTTATGTTTGTGCATGTGTTATAATACTGCAAAAACAGCATCCCCATGCAAGATCTTTGTCAATGCAATACCCTTAAAATATTAAAATGTAGAGCAATTTCTAGTTCAATCAGACCATCGTTTTTTCGAATAATTATTTTAATTAATCATGAATTGACAAAACGTGTATCTAAGAGAGGTAACTCGATGTTTAATGATTTCCAATCATAACTGGTATCAGAACAGACTCATTCAAACAAAAACATAACTTCTCAGAACTCTTTACCAGACAAACCTGCAGTTCCAGGTTATGTGGCTAGGAGACCAACTGTCTCAAACATCTTATTAAACATTTTTCATAATCAAATGGAGATGTGAATAAAATGTCCATAGTTATAATTATCTACAGTGTATCAAGTTGTTAATAATAATCACCACCACTGTTTGTTTTTTTTTACTGCTTTTTTTATTCAAAATTTGAAAATTAAAGAATTACTAATATCCAAAAATTGTCTCATGTCTTGATAATTGATAAGTGCATAGCCTGAACCATTTGAACATTAATCGCACGCATTGACCTCAACCTGAGTTCTCTTGCACAGAAATATTTTCTCACCCACTGGTTCTTTATCCATTTAACTACCTCACAATACAAGATGGAGAGACAAACTAGATAAGTTCAGAAAATATTGGCACCCATGATAGAGAGGAATGGCAAATCAGGGGGAAGGTTTATTTCCAATGACGGACGATAAAAAAACTGATCATGATGAGATATATATATATATATATATCAAACTGAGTTAAAAGTAAGAAATATTGTGTTTCACTTCAGGTGTGGGATCACTTAGTAGTAATGGTCTGTTAGCCGAGTTCTTTAACCATTACTCCATGGAAAAGCAGCTCTCGTTTCAATGGGGTACCGTGCTGTATAATAAATCTTTACTAATAAGTTTGACTCTCACTGAGTGCCAGACTATATTTTGGGTACATTTTTGATAATTTTAATTTTTATATTTGCTCTTTTAAAGAATCATTTCAATATTTTCCACTGATTTACACATGTATTTTTCATCATAAATATTCCAAGATATTTCAATTTTTCATAACACTAGAAAGGATGCCCACCATTGACCAGGGAAAAATAATTCCAAATTTGATAACACATTAAAAAAAAAATATGATCTTTAATATATTTCTTCTCACCCAATACAAACCATCAAACCTAATACTAGTTTAATTGAGTGTACACACAGGCATTTTGGATTATATTTCAGTGCTTTTGCATACTTTTTTTTCTCTTATCCGTTGTCGAACACCACAAGAAAGCCACACACATTCCCAGGCAAACCCATTCTAAGATATTTGTTTTAGACAGATATTTGGAAAAAAAAATTCAAAATAAAATAATTTTTTGCGATTAATTCATTGAGCTTTCAATCCAAATGACCCTTGTTTCCCTCTGGTAATTTATCTCTTTTGTGTGCAAATAATCGACTAAAAGGAACACCTAATTTCATGAAAACTTGATATAATTTGCTTTCCTGTTATTTTTCCCCCCCAGGCAATTCTGGGTATCCCTGTTTGTATAATTATTTTCGCTTGCTTGTATCATCAAGCTAACTCACAGTTCTTCAAGTCAATCTTTATCCTAACCATTCTTTTCATGAGCCTCATTGATCTCACCATGGGGGGGTTGTTTCTTTTCCGAGTAGAAGAGAGAATGCTTCAAGAAACGCTATTCAATCCTGTAAACACCACATACACAAAAGGCCCACAAAAATAATCTCTAGTAAAGAGAGAAATTCAGATTCTGAAGACAAACAATCAATTTTTGCTGAAGCCAATATTTGGATAAGACCTACTTCCAACCCCCCGCCAAAAAAGGGGGGTAAAAAATGTCCACCTTGATTGGCAACTTATGTTATTTCTTTAGTGTTCCACGAGAACAAAATTTTGGCCAGATATTTACATAAACAAAATTACTACCTTTTATTCTATTGTTGGTACACTACAATAATGTTCCATGCTTTAACCTGATCAAGTCTGGAAGTTTGCCATGAGAAGTATTTCTCAATGATTTATCAGGTTTTTTTCTCTAATGTTTATTCCATTTGAATATTTCTAATTATAACTGACTGATGCTTCTCTAACAAGCACTCTAATTAACATATTGCAAAAAAAAAAAGAAAAAGAAAAAGAAAAAAACTTTCTCCATTTATTAGATAATTAATCTGTACTTCCCTTAGAGCAACTTGAATAAAAATTTCGATAACTAAACTTGCTTAGGACTCAATTTTGTGAGTGTAAAAAGCCATTTGTAATCTCAGTAGCATTAATAACAACCAAGTGTCTGTCTAACTTTGTTGGGTCAGGAATAGGAATTGAATTCAATATTTCATTTCATCAGTCATTTCCAGCCAGAATATTCTGAGCAAGATGTCATATCAATAAACGATAAAATATTACTAAAAACAAACACATTCTCTTGTTTGCAAATCCATTGTTTAAAACCTAAAAGTTTAAATATTTATCAAACACTGAATATTAATTACCTACAAGCAGGCTTGTCTCAAAAATGTTACTATACTGCATTTAAATTCTGACTTGGTGTCCTATTCTAAGGGCCCCAGGACAGACTAAGCTTAGTTTAGTAAATACAGGAATACCTTGAATAGTGTAGGTTTTGATATAATATGGTAAAGATATTGCTGTACAAATCAATGCAAATGAGTAAAAGTGCAAAGAAAAACCATCAAATTATAATAAGGCCTAAAACAGTGTAGAAAAATTTGGAACAAATCAACAGCAATAATAAAGGTATACCTGTATCTATCTCCAATCTACATATTGCAGGAGTTGTTCAGACTATTTTTAATGCTTTTGTTGTAACATTTCAGCCAAGCCATTATTCTCCAGACATACAATCTCTATTGGAAAAACTCTTTTTGTTTTCTTTATTTTTAGCAAACTGGAAAATGGTTGAAAATATACTGCTTGGATCAACCTATTCCTGCAACAAGTGTAAAACAGGTTATTCCATTTTTCTTTTTTTTTAAATATGCAGGGCTGCTCTTTAATCTTTCCCTTGCTAAGTGAAGAAAACTCTACTGCATTAGAATTCACAAAAGAATGAGTTCAATACTTGGAATTATAATGACTTTTCTGAAGATCATTTATTCAATTATTCAGTTAGACATATGCAAGACAGAGTCCATCATTGTGTACTCATAATCTTGTCCATAGCTATAGTGGAGTTGTGGGTGCTACTCCTGCAGCCACCCTTTTTGATATCTAGGTATGGTTCTCCAGTTTTTACTCAACCAAGAGTCATCTATAAGACAGTAGCTCACATACTTTACCTCCTAATCACACGACTTAGGGTGTTTTCAATTAGCAGCTGAGTGCACAGGGAAATTTATCATATGAAGTGTTTCCCATATTCTTTTCAAGATATCAGAAGCTATTTAAATATCTATATTTGGAAAGTACTTTATTTCATCAAAACAAATCCATCAAAAAGTAAGCCTCAAGATAAACTGCAAAAGTGAGTATCAAATAAATGATTTTCTTTTACTTAAGTCTTGGGTATAAAGATATGTTTGAATTCAATGTTCAGTTTGTTGTAATGATGATATTTATTCTCAAGTCCAGTGTATGAATAGAACACTCTATCAATCTAATATGTAACAAAGTGTCTTTATTAGCTTGATGACATGCTAAATGTGACTGCAAACATCAGGGAATGACCTTTCACTTTTAGAGTAACACCAATGGAGAAAGGGTTGCATTGCCACAGCAACATTTGACCTTCATTCATGAGCATATGGGAACACTTTGGTTGAAGTGAGCAAAGGGTTTGATTTGTCTGAAAATTGACATAGTTTTGCAAAATTATATAGATTTGCCTGAAATCTTATTCTGTTTGGCCTGAATCGCTTTTGACACACCAATTCACATACAATCACATGGGTAACCATCTGGGAATACCAGGTGCCGTAAGCAGCTGGAGATCATGTGAGAGTTTTTTGCAGTGATCCTATTAATCCTCATAAGGAAAAGACTGATCTCTACACTACACACAATAATTCGAATCAAAGACCCCCTGACTGACTTGGCTCCGAGAAATGAATGAACCCAATTACTGCCACAGCGCCAACCATGAAAAAAGCTGTAGGGTACAACGGCTGAAACATTGTATTCAAACTATGAACTGAGATGAGGAAAATGGTCCGAAAACACTTATCCATAAAATTATTGAAATACAGTTAAGTTGTGAGTGCTTAATCGTGAGGTAATCTGAAGATGAAAACAGGAAGTGAACAAATCCAGGTTCAATACACAGTTAATGAAACTGGCAGGTCAGTAAACGATATAATCAAAGTTTTATCTCTCAACTGTAGTCAAACATAGAAGCCCGCTCCTAAGTTCACAGAAGTCATTGAGGGTCTTTTGCTTCAAAATAAGAATTTTTAGATACTATTGCAAAATGGGGTGATATTCAACAACTTCAGTTTCAATACCTTACATCAATAAACCTGATGAATAAGATACCCCCCAATACTGACAAGGCCTAAATATAGGTATTCAGTACACTCAGTTTAATCTAGCACAAGATCAAAATAGTGGGACACACATGAGAACCGAACCCATTAAACTAATGGTCTGCTTGACCAACTTGCTAAATATCACCCCAAGCCAGTTACCCAACAAGGCCTATATATAAACTCAATTCCATCTTTGAAGATTATGTCTGTCAAGACTCAAAGAATTTAGCGGATGATTGAACTCTTTCTTGTAGTTTGTGTTAACACAACATTTCGGACAATCCTTTCTGTAGCCTTCTTCAGGTGGTCTATCTGAATATGATGGTGATGAACTAAAACTTTCTGCAATGGTAACAACACTTATAACATTGGATTCAAGTGATATCTCTTCCTTTCCTTGTAAGGCCTAGATTTCCATACCTTGTCCCAGTTGAGTAACAAAAGCCACATCAGTTTAACTCTACACGTTTGACTCAGTTGACAAGTTGATGTCTGCAGTCTCTTTAATCTTTTAAAATTTTTGTTCCTTTTATATAATGAATCAGCCAAAACACAATGCTAACAAAACAAATGACCAGAGGCAATTCAATCGTCCGAAAAACTCTTTGAAAGTTAATGACTCTTCACAAAACTATAGACAGTATCTGTCAAGGCTCATAGTAAAGTATTCAACAAGTATTTTCACAGGGTCCATTAAATCAAGAAAATCACAAATTAAATTATGATTAACATTCTTCTTCTTCTTGGCGAGAAAATAAAGGAAAAAATGTTTCTTTTTACAATACTCACGGCAGTTGCTCAAGCACGATAAGCAGTCCCTGATCAGGAAGTGTGTGGCCTGGGGTAAACAGATTGTAATCAACCACCATCCATTGGTTGTTGTAACTGAAGGTAAAGAAAAAAAATAATGTTCGGTGTTTTGTTTTTTTTATTGAATTAAAAGACGATGTGTTTGGATAAAAGACATTTCGTGTATTGGAGGTTTTGATTGGTTGGGAGCTAAGTTAAAAGGTCAAATGTTTTGGTTTTGTTTTTATTATCAGACGGCATGTTGTTGATTGCTTGGAGAGTGTTTAGGGCATATTTGAGTTCTGTTGAGACAGACATTGAATTGAAACGCGGGGGGGGGGGCAGAATGAATGGGGAAGGGGGGTAAAAAAAAGATGAAGACGTAAGTCAGAAAAAATTAAAAGGAGAAGGAAGGAATAAATAAAAGGGAATGGAGGAGAGAGAGAGAGAAAAAGAGGGAAGAGTAAGAAGAAAGCGAAAAGAGAGAGAAGAGAAAAGAAAAAGAAAATCAGTGAGATGGGGGGTGCGGCAAAAAACAAAGGGGAGAGGGGGAGGAAAAAGAGAAAGGAGGAAATGAGGAAACGCAAAGAGAGGGTGGGGTAGGGAGGAAAGCAGAGAAGTAGCGGGTTAAGAAAGCAAGGGGGAGCAAAAGTAGAGAGGAGGAAAGGAAAGAGAAGAAAAGAGAGTAAAAAGTGAAAAAAGAAAGAGAGGGAAAGGAATAAAAAAAGAAAACAAAGAAGGGGAAGATAAAAAATGGGGGAAAAGTGATGATCAATGAATAAGTTACTCCACTTCCCTTGATAAAAAGCCTGAATTTTTAAAAAAAACAAGCATGAATGCTGCAGGACACAAACTAAGGGATCATAATTTAGCATAAACTTACATTGCAAATTGAATCCCCCAGTTTTGGGGGGAGATTTTCAACAAATAAAAAAAATTTCTAGACATAAGGAGTAAATGTTGAAAATTTCAGCCCTCTAGCTCCATTGGCACTGCCTGTATGCTAGATACATACATACATACATAGTCAGTCAGCCAAACCATCATGAAAACTGAAAAAAACCTACGTAGACAGTTTTGGTGACAGTTTTCGCTGATTGTTTTTAACAACTGGAAATGAGATCTCCAGAGGAATAAAATAAGTGAGAAAATGAGAGGCTAAGTCTGAAAAGAATTAGGGAGTCTAAAAATGGAGACAAAATGTCCAAGGAAATACAATATATTACCAAACAGGAAAAAAAGGCCCCAAAAAATATGATATTCTTTCTTAACATTCTAATGTTTCTTTTATCTTTTTCAATCCATTTTAACTTTCGACATTGATATAAATAAAAATAGGCGCTTTTCTTTATTTCTTTCATTTTGGGGAAAGCTCTTTGCCTACAGCCACAGAAAATACCTAATCTGACTAAGAAAAGAACAAAAAGAAATTGCACATAAATAGAAATTCATCTGATAGATGTCGACTAAGTCAATGCATGGCTTTTAAACCAGAAAACACAGGAAATTAAAAATCTCTCTGAATCATTCACTGAATCACAGGACAACCACATTTGGAATAAAGGGTCTGGCAACCATTGACCAATGAAGTTCTCACAAGCAGTAATAACCCTGTTTTTTTGTTTTTTTATTGTTAGCAATGTCAGTTTTTCACAATCCATGAACCTTTATTAATTCCAAAACAGCACACTAGTTTCACAGCATTTATTCTTCATCAAGTAAGAACCCTAAGCCAAGAAGGGTTGGTCATTGTGACCAGAGATCAATGAATTACTTTTCAGCTGGTTTTTATCATCCAAAAATTATCTCAATAAAAGATTCACATACATGATTATTCTACCATGCATTATCAATTTTAATGCAATCCAATTAAGGAAATTTACTATGTTCTCTTGCAAATGACTGGTCAGAGTTGAAAAAGGAAAAACGTGTTTCGTTTTTCCATGGGTTACTTCCTTTACAACCATCCACTCGGTCGATGAGAAAAGTAAATTAAAGAGACTATAAAAGTTTAAATTTAGATTTTAAATAAATCAGGAAATCATTCATATTGATCTATAGTTCAACGAAGCCATTGTTATGTATAACAATTAATTCTGCAACAGTGGCTAAAATATCTTCCGTTAGCAATTCATTGAGAAGCAGACCTTCCAAGCAACTATTCAGTGTTTGGGTGTTTTCCGTATCTCAGCTGATTCAAATTAAGATATGCTACAAAACAATTACTTTCAATACACTTTAACTTATAATGAAGTTAGTCCATTTCACTTTTATAGAGTTATTTAACTTTTAATTAAACTTGTATTCACAGTATTTGATGGCATATAGAACACACAGCTAAAAAAAAAGACAGGTCTGTTTAGTTACTCAATAGAAACCGTCATGTGACCAATATCTTTTGAAAGCATGCAGTGTTGAGGGTGATCAATTAAAAAATTGGAAAAAGGGACAATCAATAAAAGTTATTTCTCTTGCCTTTTGTTGGGCAGTGATCAATAAAAAAAAGTCTGAATTTCCAAAAAGCAAGCATTAACACTACTGGAGATAAAGTAAGGGATCGATTTATTATAAGATTTCATAGCAAATCGATCCTCTCACAAAAAAATCTATTTACAGAGGGATTTAAAAAAATGAACATATTTCGTAGATCTAGCAGGGAGTAGATGCTTGAACATTTATTGTATATGAGACACATACATAGATAGCCAGTCAGCCAGCCAAACTTGAAAACTGAAGAAACCTATGTTGACAGTTTTGTTGACAGTTCACATTGATAGTTTCTAATACTCCCTCATTTCAACAAGGAATGGTCAAAAATAATGGTAGCAGTGCCCAAATATTAGAGGAAAAAATGACCTCAATTTCACATGCAAGTTAGCTTCTTGCCAGAAAACATCCAAAAATTTAAAATCATATTAATAAAAAAATAGCCAACCTCAGGCTATGACACCTTAGTCCTTTTTGAAGAAGTCCCCTTGGGACCTCTCACTTACTTATCATGGATATTAGCAGGAAAAAATTGCCAAGACTGAAACTCTCTCTTGCCAACTCAATATGATTACCAAAAATTGCTAAAACTGCTTGATTTGAAAGAAAAAATAGTCAAAAATGGCAAAAAACACTGTAAATGGACTTAAAATACCTGAAATATGGCCATAAAAAGCACTTCCATGCTGATTTAGCAATTTTGCACTGACAAATTTTTATTTTGGCAAAGACAGAATTCTGTCTGAAGACAGAGATTCAACACCTATGACTTCTTTCAGCATTTCTTCCACTTCCCAAAACAGTGTATGAAGTCCTATTTTGTGATCGCCCTCAGAAGTCTTGTCATGTTCTCCTTAATCTTGTCCACAGTCCTAAATCCTTTTGAAGGGAGCCAAATCTGGACTGTAAGAAGGGGAGGGTGTCTGATAGACCTGGTTAATGTGCCAAATAATAACTGAACGAGACATGAAGAATTGGCAGACTCAGTGGTGTTGAATGAGACAGTCACACAGTACATATGCTCACTGAATGGAGCATGAGTAACTCCACAGGAAAGTTTCTGTTCACGTATGCACAGTAAGTGACCCTACAATCGGTTGTCAAGATAGATCAAGGCTGAGCGACCAGTTCTTGAAAAATTGAAAATGGCTGGATACTTTCCGCACAAATCTTATACCATCATGTTTGCCTTGTCAATGGTCTGAAATCTCTTTTTCTGGGGAAAGCCAGAAGTTGCTGGTAGTCAAATCTGAACTACAAGATGGGGTGAGGGAAGATATTTTGCAGACATAGCTTATATCATAGACAAGATGATTTTGAGACTGAATCTCAACGGCTTTGCCATATTCAGTCTTGTGTCGGACTAAGGTGAGCTTAGTAAATAACCAAACACGGTGATCTTTCAAGCTGTTTTGCAGAAAAAATATGTCCTACGTATAGTCAAAAACAGTATTTTAAGATGTACTTCAAATAACAAGAAAAACAGTTTTTCTAAAAAGAAATATCAACTTCTTGAGATTTTTAACATGCTTGAAAGCTTCAGACCTAAAGCAAACACCAAATATGAAGCCAGGTAAAAGAAAATGTTAATTAGAAATCAGAAATCTCTTGGAGAAACAAAGTCATAAAATTGACTCACGTTCCACTGTTGTATGCTGAGAAGATTTTTGCCCACTGGGGTCCATTAGTAGCAATGCGGTTGGCAACCATTGCTCGTATCCCCTCAAGCACACACCCATTTGGTACAGTGTTCCTCTTGGCTATTTTCTTATTGTTGTTTTCTATTGTTGTCTCCATTGAAGCCTGAAAAAGTGACAGAAAAGAATATTGGAATTTCACAAAACTGGAAAACATTTTTAGACATTTTGCAAAGATAATTGTAACATTAAAAAAAAAATTAACTATACAAAACAAGATTTTTTTTTATTTTGTTTCAAATGATAAACAGGATTTGGAGAGATTCCATAGTGCATCTTGGCAATATACAAGTGGAATACGAAGCAATTCATATGTTTTAAATGGTAAGTTTTTGTTTTAATATGTTTTATAATACTGAGCACATCTGGAAATTTTTGTTTTATTATGCTTTATAATACTGAACACATCTGGAAATGTTTGTTTCATTAGGCTTTATAATACTGAACACATCTGGAAATGTTTGTTTCATTAAGCTTTATAATACTGAAAGTATGTGGAAATTTTTGTTTTAATATGCTTTATAATGCTGAATACACCTAGAAATTTTGTTTCAATATGCTTTAAAATCCTGAACGCATCTGGAAATTTTTCATTTCAACGTACTTTATAATACTGAACACATCTGGAAATTTTATTTCAATATGCTTTATAATACTGAATACATCTGAAAATTTTTGTAGCTTTATGCTTTATAATACTGAAAGCATCTGGAAATGTTTGTTTCAATATGTTTCACATTACTGAAAGCATCTATTTTGTGAGACACAAAGAACTGGTAGCCACAAAGTATTAGAGTTAGTACTGTCAGGGAACAGTATTATCAGGATTTCAGCCAAAATGTATTAGCCAAGCTTCTTCATAGTCTTCAGGCTGTTAGTCGGGATCTCTTCAAGTTCTGAGTTAAACTTCTGGTTGCCCACAAAGACCCCTGACCAGTCCACAGTCTCATTGTGTAATGTGTCTCTTACAATCATTGGGGCAACTACTGCTGCTGGTCAAATGAAAGCTGCCTATATTGAAAACTTCAAGGATGAGTTGGGGTGTGGTCTTACTGGGAGGTATAATTTATGAGGTTCAAGCCCCAGTAAATCACTTCCCATGTAATTTCCCATATTTAGCTTGTCGCTCTCAGACCATCCCCTTCAATTGCTATTTTGTGTTCTGATTGGTGCAAGGTCTCTCACTATTCCTCTATTAGGAGGGGTCTATTTACCTACGTCATCTCACTAACTATCCACCCCCTCCCAGCCAATCAACAGCTTCTGCTCAATCTCCAATACACCAACTATTTCTTGAATTTTGAAGACTTCATCCTCTGTTTCACAGTAAAACAGGAGAATTGCTTTGTGTCACTAGTGTTACTGCAACTCAAAATAAGCATTACCATCGTTCAGGTCTCATTCTTTCTTTTCATTATAATTTTGCACTTACATCAAGAAGTGACTTTGATCATTATATAAAACACGTATTATTATTTTTATAAAAATTGCCTGGCCTAATTGTTTCCAGGTCAGACCTTGCTCATGCTGGTACCACCACTGCTTGATACTCAGCTAACTTTGAAAAGCTTGAGAGAAATTTTATAACAAAAGTTTTATTAATTTATTTATTAACACCCTCCCAGCTACTTTTGGTAACACACGCTGCAGATTTCTATCCTACTTCTATTCTTACTTCATTTCCCTCTCTCTTCACAGGTTTGCAAACCTACATATATAGATAATTTTAGTTAGAAGTTGTACTTGACTCGGGTGAAGCACCAACTCATTGTCAGTTGAAATGAGTTTTAACATTGATAGTGTAGACAATTGAAGTATTTAGGGGAA
Organism: Thysanoteuthis rhombus; assembly: GCA_963457665.1. NCBI lineage: Eukaryota > Metazoa > Mollusca > Cephalopoda > Oegopsida > Thysanoteuthidae > Thysanoteuthis > Thysanoteuthis major. Next base: position 74,148,564 of record OY735198.1, read on the forward strand.
AAACAGGAATCTGAGACATCATAGGAACCTTCAGGAAACTCAAATGGCAATGGGTTGGCCATGTTGCAAGAATGGCACACAACCAATATACATCACAAATTACAATATGGATCCCCAGAAATCAAACAGGGAAACTGAGGCCGGCAAAATATGCGATGGTGAGACGAACCGGACTTGTTCAGATAATACAGGCTCCGTGACACCCACGATAGAGAGATGTGGCAAAACTTAGGGAAGGTGTATATCCAACAACGGACAATAAAAGACTGATAATGAGGATACTGATATATATATATATATATATATATATATATATATATATATATATATATATATATATATATGAGTTTACATTGGGTATTTACTTGAGACACTTTGCTTTGACAAATCTACACAGAAATTTTTAGAAGATGAATTATCATACCTATACATCAAGCTACTCAGACTACTCTCCCCATCACATGTTATAGTTACAACATTTCAGCTGTTTCTAAGATGAACAATTATCATTATTATGCATTGACCTAAGTCCTCATCTTGGTTGCTAGTCACATTTCAGATGATTTGCCCTCCTTCTTCAGGGGAGCGTCATATTTTGGTTACGTTCAGAGTATTTCTAATTTGACACTTCATTCAATCCATGGGGGTAGATAATTCTCATTCCATTCTCCTGGCCTGAGGATATCTTGAATCGGTTAATTCTTCCAAGTTAATTTGTCTTTGTGATACCAGTATTGAACAACCATAGCCACCAAAGGTGGTGGAAGGTTCTATCCCTTTTTATATGTGCTTGTGTATTTGTGTGTGCCAATGCTCCTGGCCAAACCATTTTATCTACAGACATGAAATTTGACATCGGTGCTCCACTAAACCACTTCTAAAAAATTTTTGCTTTCCCCAAAAAAGTTTTCCTGACCTTTTAGGGCCTTATTTTGACAAGTTTATTATTGATATCTAGATTCTGGAGAATCTAGATGTTTTTTTACTATATTTTAGATATTTTCCAGAGCAAAATGCTAGTGATATCATAAATGGAATCTATTGAAACATTTATTCTTTGATGGCATTTTCTTTACATGATTTAGACGCAATGGTTGTTTAAGTATTGACTGTGATGGCAAGCTTCATTCTTTTATTTTTCTTTCTAGAAAAAGACAAAATGACTTCCATTATCCAATCCAGATTCTAGATGCAAATATTTCATGGGGCCTGCTACAAGACAATGGCCAAGTCAATAAAACCATTGGTTATGTGCATCTAGTAGCCTGGTAGTCATGAGTTCAATCATAACTAAAGACTGAAACGATGTGATTGTAATCACTAAGTGAGGTCAGTTGTTCAAAAAGATCAATGGGAAACAGATCTACACAGATCAACAATATCAAATTTATTAATAATGGAACAGAAACATATCAAGTTTCAGCATCTTCCATGGACCGACATTGCTGAACTTTGATGACCCAAAGGCAGAATACCACAATGCAAAACGTCTCATCAAGCGGAAGTCAAGTATTTTAAATTCACTGACCGAGTTATTTGAGTTTTTGCACCCCTACAGGGATGCCCTCTTTGAACTGTACAAACGGCTTAAAATTTCTCTAATGCTATCGGTAAGGAGTGCAGGCTGTGAAAGCAGTCTCTTTAACTGCTTTAGAGATAAGAAAGGAAAGAAAATAATTACATATTTGGAAAAAACTTATAATTAAAAGATGGAAACCTTCAAATCTTGATTGTACTCGTTTTAAAAGACAAGCATCGATTAATATTCAATAATTTTTTTTTTTTTCCTAGGGGAACAGGATTTATCTGGCAGTGAAGAAATGGGAGAATCCTCCCCCCCCCCTTAGATCAGGGAAGCTTTGCAAATATCTTATAGGTGAATCAGCCAGTCAATTTCAAACATGAATCAATCAATGTCTGACTGGGCCATTTTTTCTCAAAGAAAATCAGAACGATTCTGAAAATTCTTTTAAAAGAAAATTCTTTTTTTTTTTTCAAAAATCTTTACATATCCGTACCTCGTATAAATGAATCACCATGGCCAGGGGTGAACCAGAACAAATTGTCTCAACAATTATCTAAAATTATCTCAAAAGAATTGATTTTTTATCCCAAATTATCTAAAAAAAAAAATGGTTTTGGAATGACCATAGAGATCCAAAAATGCTCTTCTTAAAAAGAACAATTTTAGATGATACTTGATGGTGTGCTAATACAAAATTCCAAGGTTTCAGCCCCGCAATGTGACCAGGAGTACCCAGGGAGACACATAGACACCCAAAGAGAGAAGAATCTGTTGCCCCTTTAATTGTTTGATCGGCTATGATCAGTTGATACATGAAAACTTTTAGTAAATTCAAAGAATGATGCGTCAATAAAATGTTTCTCCATAATTCTGAGATTAAGCATCTATGATATTATTCTGCTTGTTTGTATGTACACTGTAGACCCAATATAACATGGAATCGCTTGTAACATGGTTTGAGCATGGACCCCAATATTCAAAAGGTTAAATTTGGCTCTCAAAATAATAGTTAGATACAAAGACCCTTACTTATTCAGGTTAATACCAAATGTAAGTTGGAAATGAATTGGACAAAAACATTCCAGTAAATCATATCACTGTATTTTCAAGCTGAATGGTGTTATACAATATATATCCCTGTATGCTCAGTTTCAAGTCAAAGCAAAAATATAAACAGAAAAAAACAACCCTCCCCAGTTTCTTTCATTTATAGATGTAGCCAACAGTCACTGTCAACATCCTCCCCACCTACCCAATATAAATCCCAATAATCCTAAAAAGAAGGGTATACAACTAATGTATCCTCCTGATAGTCACTTATGGAGCTGAAACATGGAACCTAACCAAGAGACAAACCCACAAACTGAGAAACATGCAGAGTGCGCATGAGAGAATTATGCTTAACCTCACATGGAGAGATCACAAGACAGCACAATATATCAAAAAGAAAACGGGGGTCAGATATATCCTAAAATCCATTAGAAAACTCAAATGGCAATGGGCTGGTCATGTTGCAAGAATGGAAGACAGCCAATGGACATCATGACTAACAACATGGATCCCCAGAGACCACGTGTGAAACCGAGGCCGACAAAATACAAGATGGAGAGAAGAACTAGACAAATTCAGAAAATACTGGCTCTGCGACGCCCATGATAGAGAAATGTGGTGGATCCTGGGGAAGGTCTATGTCCAACGATGGATGTTAAAAAAAGAAGAAGGAGAAGGAGGAGGAGGAGGAGGAGGATCATCATCATCATCGTCATCGTCATCGTCATCGTCGTTTATCATAAGCCCTATACTTGACTTCAATGAATGAAGCCAACTGAGGGGTAGGGAATAGAAGATTGGCTACATTACAGATACTGCCAGGGAACGCTCAAATTGATGTGGATTCCACAGAGTTGCAGAAGTGTCTGGCCCTGAACTTGCAAGAATGGCTGTATATTGATGCGATCAGTATTATCTAATTCTATACCATGTTTGAAAATATATTGATATACCATATAAAGTCAATCAATCTCCCAGCCCTACTTTCAGATTAGGTGTAACGATTTAAAATCCATTTTGATAATTATTTCTGTTTTCCTGTCAGACTAGCTTAACCCGACAGCCTCCCGGGGGTTTTCTCTTAATTTCTGCACGAATTACAAGGGTCTTGAAGAAGTTGCAGGCGGAGGTGGGGGGCAGTACCATAGATTGAGGTTTGTAAAAATGGGAAACTCGTTACAATGCAGACTCGCAGATAACATGGTTGAAAACTATGAACCCCTATTTCCGTATCATAATGGGTCTACAGTGTACGACCGTTATATGTCAGAGTGATGGTGTCGCCCTCGTGCCCTGACACTGACAACTCGACTCTCCTTCATCCTCTCCTGACCAGAACATGTCACCTGCATGGCTGGAATAGTTCCACTCAGAACTGCAGCTTGCTTCAACAGACTGCTACAGCCCTTTGCGCACACTACAAAAATCAAACAAAGTGAACACTACAGCCAGTTCATGGCTTCTTTCATCTTTTACTACTCCCACCTTATCCTACCTTGTAATGTAATTAAAGCTAAGAATGGAAGAGGGTGTCTATGCTTAAAGGGAACAAAAGAGACTCAGTCTCACTGAAACTGTCATTCATTCATCACTCCTACATCACAAGTCTGAAACCAAGAAATTAATTAATGGCAGTGGTACCTCTAAACTGAGAACTATGCAACATGTACATGAGAGAATCGTGCTCAAAAGTCAGAGATATCATAGAATCAATTAAAAAAACTCAAATGGCAATGGGCTGGTCATGTTGCAAGAATCTCTGGACTTCATAATTCACAATGTTGATCCCCAGAGATCATATGCAAAACTGTGGTCAGCAAAATAAAAGATGGCATGACATAATAGGCAAATTCAGAAAGTATTGGCTCTGTAACGCCCATGACTGACAGGTCTGACAAATCCTGGGGAAGGTCCTTGTCCAACAACAGATGCTAAAAGGCTGACGTTAATGAGACCAAAGGAATATTAACAGATAACAAAAGTAATCGATGATAACATATGTTAGTTTCATGATATCATTGTAGTTATTGAATATTATTATGGTTAATAAAGATAAATACTTTGATAAAATTTTGTACTTGCAGAAATATGTATGCTGCAGTAATGATTACTTGTTAACATCCATGGAATTTCCATGGGCCCAGCTAGCTGTCATTATTCTATGAATTATTCAGATCAATATCCTTATCATTACTTTTTCAAGCCCAAGATTTTGGCCGATCTGCTCTCCAACCTTCCTCAGTTGACTGTCACATCTGGTAATCTTCAAGGGACTTTAAACGGAATCTCTAACTTATTTCATTCATAATTTTCAGTTAGTATTTTGCCTCAATTATTTTGATTCCCAAATAAACCAAAATCTCAAAGGTTTTAAGGAGAAAAATTACGAATTCCAAGGTGTCAGGAGATCACAATTACAAAACAACAGTCTAGACACATGTTGAATGATTTGTGCACAGTAATAAAATAGCTAATCTCTGGGGAACAGTCTGAAGAGCATCTCCATAAACTGAAGCTACTCCATAAATGTACATTCAATGCATAGACATTCATGACAATACAAGACTGGAAAGGGATACATTTAAGAAAACATTAAGATGATCGATCATGTAGAGAAGAGAAGCAGCCTGTTTGGTTCAGAGGGTTGTGCCTATGCATAAAAATGAAATATAGGAAAGAATGAGTAGTTAGGAAACACGTGACATAACAGGTCTAAGGTTGTCTGGTTCATCTATCGAATGGAGCCTGATTAGTAGAGCCTAATATAATGAGTGGTATGTTAGACCAAGCTAGATTATCAAAAGGTGGTTAGTTCAAGTTAAGTGCAAGAAGGGGCTAAATGGGGTGAGATAATAAGTGCAATGTTTGCATTGTTGCCAAAAATTAGTCAAGTGAAATAGTGATTGCATTTAGTAGCTATAAAGCACTTGCAGACTCTCACATCAGGGAAGATTAGTGCCAAAAGATAATATATATAGTCATGGTCATGGTCATAGAATAGAAACTATGCCAATCATGAGTTTAGAGAGAAGGAAAAGTAGATAACTGGCTAAGAAGCTGGGGCCAATGAGCAAGTGAACACATGTGTTCAGCACTCATAGGGAGTCATCATCGGTACTGACGTTTTGGATATCCAACTAACAGTAGGGATTCGTACTTAATTTTAACTGAAAGCACTACCAACTCTTAACAATAGAAGTGTAGGAGGAGACATAATAGGAATATATAAGATTATAATGAGAAGGTTGATAGTTTCATCAAAAATAGCACACAGCACACTCAAAATACAAATCACTATACGCCATTTACTCATTATCATTATCGCATTTGGGTTTTTTTGAAATTACTCCCCTAAATAAGTTTTCAGTGGAGTATTCAATTTGCAATGTAAGTTCTTGCTAGATTTGTCCATTAGTTTGTACCAGGCAACGTTTTTTTTTTTTTCAAATATCAAACTTTTTAGTGATTATTGCTCAACAAAGAATTCATTTTGACCATATTCACTCCTCAATGGAATTTTTTTACATGACTTTAAATTCTGACCTCACAGTTGTTCAATTATTGACTGTGACGGCTAGTCTTCTTTTTACTTAATACTTCTAATTCATCTCTGAATGTGATTGTTACAGATGAATATCACATTAAAATACATTGTCTCAAACAAGGGACTAAATTGCATAACAGTATTTCATTATATGCACCAAGGATTTTACAGGTATGTGTAGAGAAAAATTAAGATGAAGTCAGCAATGGAATATTTAGTGTGAATGATCCAAAGACTCAAAGACTAAAGGTACAAATGCGTCTCCTCAGGTTGCACCTCCCCATTGCACTTGGAGTAGAGTCAATATCATTGCCTGATGACTGAGGGGTCCCAAAAATGGAAGTTTTGAGCAAAGTGGACAATTTCTGGAACCACCCACATAGGAAGGTAGACAAAGAAATCCTAGAACTATTATACATGTATGTGTGTGTGTGTGTGTATATATATATATATATATATATATATATGCAGAGATTCACTATTAAATGGGATCTGGAAGATTGTGTCTCCTCAGTTTGCCAAGTGGTGGTCAGGGAGCTGTCAGCCTGTCTTGAAAATCAGTATTTGAAATTCCGGTTTTCACTTGAGGCCTAATAATGACAATAGTGGAAAATAGACAACCACCTTATCCACCAAATAGACCCATAAATGTGTGTATGTATCCATATATATTATAAGCCGAATGGGGGAACTTGCCTAATTGGCAAAATTTCATCTTTTTCTAAAAAAATAAATCAATACATGAATTTAATTTAAATAGTTGATTTAATCAAAACAAGGATATAAAAATGATTGTTTTTTTACAATCATAAATTCATGTAATCAAAATGAAATCAAACTTTTTTTTCACAAAACATAAGTGAATTTTGCAAATTAGTCTATTTCAACATTGTCAACACTGTCTATAAACTGAATGAAACATTACAAATTTCGCCTTATGAATTTGTTTTCATCTTCGTGATGTACGGTGTTAGTCATCTTTTTCATAGACAAGAGCCATGATTGTGTTATTACAAATTTTCAAGTGAGCAATTCTTGATTTTTGCAAGTATATACGCACATATATATATATATATATATATATATATATATATATATATATATATGTGTGTGTGTGTGTGTGTGTGTGTATTTAGGCAGAAATCTTCCATTGACACATGTTTGATTAAAAACAACAGGCAATGAATATTTCTCAAATTTTTTAGTTGACCTTCCTTGTTTATAAATGAGGGAGCATGTGCCTAGATCTAATGAATGTAGATACTGTCCAAAAGTGTGCTGTGATTGAGCCCTTTTTGTCATACTTTTAGCCATTATCAAACGGGAGGTGGGGGGGTGGTGGCTGTGGGTGTTGAACATTCTCTGAATTTTAGCATGTTTTATATTGAATATTTTCCCAAGCTTATAAAGGTTTATGTCTGTAGAGGAAGTCACTCATTGTGATCACTTTGAGACAGCGTCTTATAGGTAACAATAACCTTGAGATAATATTAAGCAAAGGTTATGACAATTGGAACAATTTACATTCATTGTTATAAATTCATTATTATGTCAATAAATTCATTGTTATAAACAACTTCACATGATAAAAAATTGATATGAGTGTATTGATACAAGATGCAAACATGTTACATGCTTAGTCAGTACTGCGTTTAACATTACTGTCACAAGTAAAGCAGAGATTATGTAATTTTCAGTCAGGCTGTTATATTCTTGTATGATGAACTGCTGACCAAATTATTGCAGTAGTCACAGCCGGATCCGTCCAAACTCGATTGCAAATGGGCATCTCAACATACGATTCAACACTGCCCATAACTCTCATAATCTCTCCAGACTGTTACAAAAAATTATTTGACTTTTGTGATGAACCTTTAATTTATTTTGAATAAAGTGTTTGGGATTGATCCATTTTGATAACAAGAAGTGTTTGATAACATTATCTGTTCTTATAATTTGTTTTCCAGTTAACCAATACAGATGATAATTCTACAGTGAGTTTCTCTTTTGGAATTCCAATGTACATTCTGATTTTATGACAAACATTCAAGAGTGAAAGTGAAAAGAGAAAAATGATAAAAGGCAAACATACCATTCCAGATGAGAGAAGGTAATAATCATCACCCGAGTAAAGTAATCCAGGGTATGAAGAGAAGGTAATCTTTCTTCCAGGAATGGTATCTACAATATAATAATGATAGTGATGATATCACTGATAAGTATGATACATATGTACCCTAAAAATGAATTATAACAGAAATAAATAGCCAAGAAGAAAGATAACAGGTTTGGTCAGTCACTCAAAAAAAACTGTCACATGACCCGCACCTTTAGAAAGCATACCATATTGGGGGTGATCAATCTTTTAAAAATTTCAAAAAGGGGTGATGAATGATTAAGTTATCTCTCTCGCCTTTTGTTGGGCAGTGATCACTAAAAGAGTTTGTCTTTTCAAAAAAAAAAAACAAAGTCTGAATATGGCCAGACACAAACTAAGGGAACAATTTAACATAAACTTACATTGCGAACTGAATCTCCTCTAAAAATTCATAATACATACATAGCCAACCAGACCCACTTAAAAATTGATGAAACTCATGTTAACAGTTTAGGAGACAATTTTTGCTTAACAATCTCTAGAAAGAGAGAAATGGAATCTCTTATCATTGCAACTGAGAATAAATGTATGAGGAGCAATTCTATTGATGTTACATTTGAAGAGAAAGAAAAAACATGAATGATTTTCAATGGTATATGGGGGGGAGTACCGCTCCCTGAATTCAGCTGTGCCCCCAAAACTATTCCTATCAAGCTTCAGTAGAAGACTTTCTAGACATAATACCAGCCAATTGGAGGCATTGTAATATTTGTATAGTTCTTTTTAGTTTTTCATCTGAGCAAAACAAAGATTTACTCACAGAACCCATTTGGCATGAGGGTCTACATCATTCGCAGTTAGTTCCTATGAAGTTGCATGATAAATTGACGGACTGAACTGAAATTTGGTAATGGAGACCAAGGTGCAACTTTTGTACATATCAAACCATAAAAAGCATCCCTACACAGGCTATGACTTCAGCAGTTCCTCCTCAGAAACCTCATCCCTCCACCATTTTAAATGCAGAGACTCCAAACCGGCTCTAAATAAGCTAAAATATTTGAATATATTGAGATTAATGATTATTCCCTTAATGATTTATCATAGATGGAAGTAATTAAATTTATACAAATCAGTTGACTCTGCCTCTTTGATATAAACAGAACTGTTACTACTTAATGATATATTTGATTGATTTAGGCAGTTGTGTTGCGAAATGAAGATCTCCTCCCACATCCCATTTGGCAAGGGGTCATAGTTTATTCCAGCAAAGTTGCCTTATAGATCGCCAGTTTGAGCTGAAATTTGGTACTGAAGACTTTTGCACCACGGCGTAACTTTCGTAAATGTCAAACTATATAAAGTGCCCTTTCGCTGGCTAGGCCACTTAATCACCACATATTACACTAATACTTACTTGGTTCTGGTTTGAGATATGTGAAATGGACATTCACTACACCAGCAACTTTACCTATAACTCAAGGGAGAAATGTACTCATGCCTTTCCCTGGGACAATGATAAGAAGGGAACACAATCTGTCCCAGCCAGAGCTTGAATTCTTTTTACAGAGTCCATTGTCAATGCTAATACCCCTACAGCCTTATCACACCTCCAATAATTACAGTTAAAAAAAGAAAAGGTGACGTAACAATTACTGACTTGAAAATCAGCGAATAGATTATGTATGCAATACAAGTTGAGCCAACATTTTGCTGCTGACCGCTTATTATTTCATCTAGATTTATGGCTTGCTTCCTGATTACGTGAGCTGTGATACTACCACAACAAGGTGAATCCAAAGTTGTTGGTGCTTAGTAAAAAGTAAATGTTCTTCTTGTAAACTGGTGTATATGTTAGGTGAAAGTAGCAAGCTGACTCAAAAGGAAATATAAAAAAAAGCACGACAGAATAACGAAGGTGATACAATGAGAATAGAACAAACAACATTGTCTCTACCATTTAAATAAGTGGTTTCGGAAAAAACAGAGACTGTTCTAAAAAGCGAAAAGAATGAGGTACTCCGGCACTTCTAAATCCAGGCCAATCAGCCCATACAAGCAAGAAGAAGGGATCTGACGATTGTGAAACAAGAAAAAGAAGACCCATCAAATCATAAATGTAGATATATCGAGGGATCACAGGGTAAAGATAAAAGAAAGAAAAATATTGGGAAAACACCACAACCTCTCCTGGAACTGAGAAATTTGTGAAACAAGGAGGTTAATTGGGGCCCCTTGAAACAATGCTGATAACATGAGTTGAAATTGGATGAATTGAAAATTCAAGGGAGAATCAGGATTGTCTACATTGCAGCAGTGAGGATACTGAGGGAGTTGATAAAGACTTGCTGTCACTCAGTCTCCAGCAATAACCATCAGTGCAAATATACAAATGCATGATATATAACACTATTAGGTTTAGAAAATAATGGTTGATTCCAATTACCAAATTTATGAATCAAATAATGAATGGTACACACGAGACAATCAGGAACCACATCCATTCACTTGCCATCAGGAACAAAGGCTATTTATGCCTACATGATAAAACTCTGGAGTTCTGGACTCCAGATATTCCTTGAATGCGTTCTCTGCATCTACTCAGCAACTGATTCTCTTGAGTCTTAGAGAGTTGTCTAGGTGTTCAAAAAAACGGAATTCAGTCAATGACAAAACCTGCGATAAGGCAAAATTTTACACTCCAAACTTTGTCATTGACCTTCTGCAGTGTCATCTGCGCGGTGTATTGCTGATAATTGTTGTGAAGCAAGATTGAGCCCTGTCATTGGCAATAAACATCAAAGCTCTCAGCAGAGTTGAAGAAGCTGTAATGGATAACACCAAATGCTGACCACCATACTGTCACAATAATCTTTTGCAAAGGCAACTTCACTTTTGAGAAATGCTTGGGAACCTCTTCACTATTAACCCATTGCGCAGACCACTTACAATTGTCATAGTGCCCACATTTTATCACAAATCAAGATTCGATTAAGAAATGGACTATTCTGTTACACAGATATAGCATAGAAGACACATCAAATAAACAAAATCTTTGGTTTTCATTGTGTTCAAGTAGAACTCACTTATCGGGCTTCTTCACTCTCCCAATTTGCCTTTGATGGTCCGATATTGTCACAATGCCAATTCCCAGTATCTGCAACATTTCTCTGACACTTTGCCATGATTTTTGTTCAACCAACATCTTCACTTATTTATTTTCAATTCCAGATGGACGTCCTCTGCCCTCTTGATTTTTGAGACTCAAATCTTCACGAAAATTATGAAACCAATGCTGCATTGTGTGATCAGAGATGGTTCCTTCAACCTATACTAAGTTAACATGGAAGATGCTTAAGATACATTAGGACCAAGTTCATACATGTGCAAGAGGATTACTTGCAACTCTTCTTTTTTCATCTTTAGGTTAAAGGGTCTACACTCATAACTTATATTCATATTATTATAAAATGAATGGAGAATAATGGAATAGTTGGATTTTAATCATTAAAACAAGCTAGATATATAGAGATGACAATATACTATACTATGAATCCTAAAAAGAAGGGCATACAACCAATGAATCCTCATAATAGTCACTTATGGAGCTGAAACATAGAACCAAACCAAGAGACAGACCCATAAATTGAGAACCATGCAATGTGTACATGAAAGAATTATGCTCAACCACATATGGAGAGACAGCACAATATGTCCGGGAGAAGGAAGGAGTCAGGGACATCATAGAATCCATTAAAAAACTCAAATGGAAGTGGGCTGGCCATGTTGCAAGAATGACAGACAACCAATGGATATCACAACTCACGACATGGATCCCTAGAGATCACATGCGCAACCAGGTCTGACAGAGTATTAAATGGAGCGATGAGCTCAACTAATTCAGAAAGTACTGGAAGGGAAGGTCTATGTCCAATGAAGGACATTAATAGACTACTGCTGCTGCTGACGATGATGATGATATTATTATCATTATACTATACTATACTATACTAATGTTGTAGGACACAACTAAAACTTGGTATCTAAAATCAGCCATTATTTTCCGAAAAACCTGATTATAAGAATCTTAAACTGAGAGGTAGCCATTTGCGTGTTTGTCTGATATGCTATAAAAAGTACCAAAACATGGATGTAGCCCAATCAAATTTGCCGTACATGCTCAGAAGATTTTCTTCCAAAAACTTCCTATACAGGTCAATCATGAAACAACCAATCCCTACTACAAAAAACATCCTTATATATCCAGGAACTTTACTAATTTTCTCATCAAGTTCATTGATGAGTATCAAATATTGAAAACAGGGAACACAAGCATTCCAAGGGAAATTATGAACTACTGTTATCCATATATGCTTCTTTCTACCTTGTAAATTAAGCAGTTGTGATGGTATAATCGAGTTACTTTGATGAAAATTCTACCTGTATGGTTTGAATCATGAATTTATGATTTTTTCCTTTTAAACCAAAAAATAGGTCTGGTTAGTCACTCAATAAAAACTGTCATGGGACTAACATCTTTAGGCAGCAAGCTGTGTTGGGGTTGATCAATAAAAAAATCAGAAAAGAGGCATGATCAATGAATTAATTGCTTTTGGGGGGCTGTGATCACAAAAAGTCTTAATTTTCAACAAAAAATGGGAACTCTGCTGGACACAAACGAAGGAACCACTTGAGCATAAACTTACATTGTATACTGAATCCCCCCCCCCAAATACTATTAGGAGGGGGAAAAAAACAAAAAAGTATTTTCCTTAATCATTGAATGTTTGTACTCTGAAGAGTTAGGATTGGGCTAAGTCTAGATACATGGATATATATAAATGTCAGAACACAGGTTTAATCTAAACCCAGCAACAGTTATTAAACCAATCTGTTGTGGGTAGTGGCAATTGATAAATTTCAACAGAAATCAGAGTTACGTCCAACTTGCGACTTTTAGTTTGCTTGAAACAATGTATTCATGATATGCTGGAATACTCGCGTGTGCACACAGTAATGCAAAAGCAAACCCCATTTTCTACCTTGCATCTACCGTGTTGTGTTTCTGACATCTCTCGTAAGCCGTGGAACCCCAAACTTGTGTAACAAACATTAAGAAAAAAGGATAAATACACAAGAACGCTAAAATATTATAATGAAAGCATTTTTCTCCTCTCCATCTCTGCAACCTTTCACTTTTACCAAGAAAACACAAATCATGTCTCCTACCTTTGGAGCAATTGCATTATTTTCCCTGAGTAGCTCATTATGCAACAAATATAAGATTTGGTACGAAAAAAAAAAAAAAATTGAATGAAAAATATTCAATGACTTACATTTAGAGTTTGGTAAAATATGGAAAGCAAAGTCATAATTCTTGAGAATCCGTAGCATACTCGAGTAATGGTTCCACGTATCATGGGCAACATACAAGTCCTTGTTATCATCTAATACTTTGACCATGGCTGAGCAGGAGGCTCCTCGGATGGGCTTCTTCTCAGGAACATCAAGTGCCAAACTGATGTCACCCAGGTCACTGGCAAACTGCATCCAGCTGTAAATCAACAGAAAATATAAATCAAAACAAGCTGATATAACCATCCATGATAAGAAATTGATTTCTTTATGCATATATGCACAGTGGAATGAGTTTATTGAAACCAATAATTATTAGGAACAGCCAACAATAAGACCACTCTTCTAAGAACTGATTTAAACATATATTATACAATCAAATTGCATTGGATATACCAGTTCTCGTAAGTTCATCGGAGTTAAGCAATGTCGAACCTAATCATTATCTTGATGGGTGACCATCTGAAAATACCAGATGTTGTCTGTAGCAACAGGTTTGCTCTGCTCCGTGGATGACATAACAATTAGTCCTTCAAGGAGCCACAATACTTATATTGAGGGGCAGCGATCCAATTGTATGTAATCAATACTATTTTCCTTTGTTTATTATGACAAATAAGCTGTTTATTTGGACCGACCAGCAGGTGTTTGAAAATGATATTTTTGTAAGATACAAAGCCATTAATTTTGGAGTTTTCTTCTGTGCAAAACAAAGATATAGGCACCTGTTCACATTTTCAGAAGTGTGTGAGCTTCAGAATGAATGTGTCAATAGGAAAATATGTGTCTATGTATAAATGTGTGAGCGTGTAAAGGACGCCATTTCCTATCAAGGTTTCCCATAGCTAGAAAAAGGAGAAAGGATCAGGTTGAATAAGTTGACCTTTTGTAAGATGATCAGCACCTGAGAGTCAAGTCTTTTGAGTCGTAGATTGTTCCTCTCTTGTAAGGTGTATGGGAGTAAGTGTGTGTGTATTCAGACCATGCGTGAAGTTGTATATGTATGTGGGTGTGCTATGAGTGACAAGCATTTAGAAAGAAATAGGGTTTGACACACATTTAGATAGACTAAGAGATAGGAATATTCGGAAAGAGATCATAGAAGTCAATGGTCAGTCACTAGCTGGCGCACTCAGGGCTCGGTTCAGTGTCCCAGTCCACAGATAGAAAAGATGAATGAAATTTGAATTTTCATATTGTTTGTTTGAGAAGCAAAATGAAAACTGTAGCAGCTTGCAAAGCAAATCAATTAACAACACCGTCCTGTCTCTGGGGAGAGAATAACCAATGCACCATCTTGAAGAGAGAGACACAATCACAAAACATATTTACTCCTCATAAATAGACATTGTGTTTTTAATATAGAAAAGGTTGCGTGTCTCCATAGTTCATACATTTTTAAGTGCTGAGTTTTCCTTTGCAGGGCTGTCACACCATGCTCCAATGACCCGTCTTAACACAACAGGTTTCCTGTACCATCAAATTTTAACGCACATGCACAGTGTCAGTATGGTGCAAAACAAACGTACACGTAGGGAATACAGCATAGTTGACGTGTAAGTGATGGGTATCCCTTTAAAAGGGACCAGTGAACCTGCCATTGTCCTACACTGGGCTACCGAATTAACATTTTATGGAATAAGATAGAATTTCATTACTAAAAACATATTTTTTAGTTCTCAAAAGTCTCAACTATCTTTCAAATATTTTAGCTTGTGATTCTACAAAAATTGAAAAAGAGAGAGAAAAAGAAGAAGATGAAAAGATGCTCAAGTTGTTGTTTTTATGCATGTTTTTCACCTTGAATTGTTTGGTTAATCGGACCAGCCAGTTATTGGGTCCAAGAAAAAATTACAAAAACTAATTTTTATAAGTTATTTTTTTGTGAACCCCCGCTGAAAGCTTAAAAATAGATTGTTCTGAAGACTGATTGAAAATCCATAAGATCTTCAGTTATCGGAACATTATTGAGAATCTAGATGTTTCAAATAAACTCATCAGAGTAAGGCCCAAAAAAGGTCACAATAACTTTTTTTTCCAAAAATCAGAAAAATTCTTCAGAAGGAGTCTAGTGGAGTACTGATGCCAATTTCCAAGCCTGTAGACAAAGCGGTATGGTCAGGAATGCTGGAACAAACTAACAAGCCAGCACACAAACATATAAACAAATACCAACACTTATAAAAAAGGACAGAAGCCTCCACCATTTTCAATGGCTACGATTGTTAGATATACTAGGCTGATACAAAAGTTTAAAGAACTTTTTTGAGAAAATCTATTATTCATATAAAATGATAGCATAATTATTCAGTCATCAAAGTATTTTGTTGGCTTTCCATGACCTTACGCCAAATTAAAGCTAAATTTCAAATTGCATAATAAAACAACTATTCCAGCTGTGATTCAATGGATCCTGCTAGGAATTTTTTCAATATCTCCCAAATGGTTGCAACTGCTGACCAGACCAAGAATGTTGCATGAAGCAAAGCAAGTGACAATCTGAAGATAACAGTTTAGGAGAATACACTACATGTACAAGAACTAGTTCCATGATCATTTTGCAGAATTGCATTTGTGACAGAAAACAACGTTTTATCCTGCATCAAAAACTCCAGTTGACTTTTTTGTCAAGGAAAAGGTCTTTTCAATCTAATGTGTCATTAAAACATGCCAACTGTTCAACGAGCAGTAACAATTTGTACAGATTCAAGTAATTAATAATAGTGAATACCCCTTGAATCTTACCAATCACAGAACTTTTTTACGTAATAGATTCCTTCAAGTTGAGACATTTATTTTTCTTGGGGGGGGGGGGGGGTCTAAATCCATTTTTCATTGCCAGGGACTATTTTGTCTACAAACAATTTTTTTTTTGTATAGAGTAAGAAATGAAAAACAAGTGTTTTAATGCTAACCGATGTTCCTTTCAGTGAGTTCATGTAGAATTTATTTTCTAATATTCGTCAATGACACACTCTAATTAACTGATTGCAAGAGCAATAGCAACTGTGTGAACTTCAAAGTCACTTTTAAGACTTCTTTAACATTGTACTAAAGATGGTGCCCTGAAAATTTTGCATCTACCTTATATAAATTCTTGAGTACATCTTTTTACCTAATCTCATACTTTCAATTAAAACCATTCAAACACTTTTGGAAATATTAACAGTATTAAGGGTCATTTTATATCGTCTGGTAATGATCAAATGACCTGATTTTAATTTTCCTAACTGCTCTACAGAGAAAAAGTCTGAATTGTGAATGCCATGTCAATTCGTAATTATATCTGGTTGTTATATATAAATTTTTAATAGTGAGATGAAGGATGATATAAACAGCGATAAACGGTAAATGTTTAAACAAAATATCACCGATTTAAAGCAAAACTTTTTTTTACCAATCATCTAAAGATAAGATGCCATTTTCATGGAATTACTAGTAAAATACCCTTTGCTTTGCTAATGGTATATGTACAGGTGGGAATTCAAAGCTCTGTAGTACATGGAAAAACTCATAGGAGTGTGAAGGAAAACTAAGTCATACTTGACAGGATAAAACATCCTTGTTGTCAGTTTTTGATGCCAACCCAGAGCATTGTCTTCATTTGGGTATACAATGGAATTCAACATCACACTTTATAAAATATAATAACATGGCTGTCAACTAAATTCTCGTATCAATTTTATATTAAACTTGAAACAACTATAAGAAATATAGTAATGTGATTGTCAACTAAATTCTTGCATCAATTATATATTAAACTCGAAACAACTATAACAAATATAATAATGTGGTTGTTAATCAAATTCATGTATCAATTTTGTATAAAACTCAAAACAACCATATGAAATATAATAATGTGGTAGTTAATTAAATTCTTGTATCAATTTCATATTAAACTTGAATCAACTAAAAAGCTGGTTGGCATGGTCTTTATTAGATTGCAGAGAGTTGATGTAGGACATAATAATGAATGTTGAAATCCCAAAAGATCAGGGTCCCCAAAGGTTGGAAACTCAAAAACCCCTATCCCAAAGGTCAAAATCCTATGAATATAATGTTATTTAATCACAAATAATGGTTCAATCAATCTTCATGAGGTTTCTATCATTAAAAAGAAGAATTGAGGGGAAATCTGATATAAAAATGTTCTTCCATTACATACTAATGGAATTTATTGTTCAACTCAATATTTATTGGGATGACATATAATTAAATAATGAGGAAGGAGGGGATCTGACACAAAAAAAAATGATTTTCCATTCATTTTTTTTTTTACAAAGTAACTTTTTCATGAATAAATTCAATAATCAAGGAGTAAATACTCCAAGTCTTATCATTATCTATGGATTGAAAGAAGTGACATTCCATGTGAGACAAGCTAATAACTTTTATTCATTGGCAATCCATGTACACTCTGCTTACGTTTTACATCTCAGTGAATATCAACAAAATTTTTTAAAACATTAATTCACAAAATACGATGTTTTACATTGAGAAAAAAGCCTAGAACAAAAATCACCAAACCCCAGTATAAAAATTAAGCAGAAATTAATGCTTTCTCTAAGTCTTCGTTGCTGCTAGGGAAAAGTTTGCCATTGAAATTTTATCTTCACAGAAAATGTTGGATATTTCAAATGAGGCACAAGTGGGAAGCCATGTAATTCCGTCTCTTCCGCAAGTGAAAATTTGCGGCTAAAAGCATTTAATTGAAATGAAATACCAAAGATTTTCCGGACATTATGTTATAATCAAATTTCTGAAATTCCGTCTGGCATTTAAATTGAAAAACAATAAAAGCAATTTCTGATCAGACCAGATCTTTTAACCTAATTGCCCATCAAACCACCTTCAATGACTTGACAAATTGCTCATCATGAGATATGTCAGGAAAATTTCATAATCTTGTAACAGCTGCATCTTCACTGGTTGTTTCAGCTCCCCAATAGTTTAGAGAAACGTGATTTGTAACAGCTTATTATTAACTGGTCACTAAACACAGTTAAAGAGCTATACTTACTCTAGTTTTTAAGTCAAGGATGTCTTTCAACCACACCACCAGAGATTAAACCACACATTCAGCCTCACCCCCTCAATTTCTTTTCCCCATCCTTGGAGTTTCAATCCCTGGGTAGATAGTTCATAAAAAAACTCATTGTTCTCTCTTTATTATGCATATGCCAAGAAAACTCATAAGACAAAAAGTTGGAGAGAAAAAATTTTGCTAGTTGGATCAACAAGTAAAGTTTATGGAGATGACAAGAAATGGATAGAACGAACCACTGATCCCTGAATTAAATAAAAGGGTCCTGAATGAATCTACTGAAAATTTGACCACCTCTTCATCATGCTTGGAAAAAACATTTTTTGTTTTGCTTTTTAAAAGTCACCCTGCAAAATGAGTTTTTATAGAGAGTTCAATTTAGTATGTAAGTTTAAACTAAATTGGTCCTTTATTTTGTGTTCAATGATCTAACAAAAGGTGAGAGGAGTAACTCATCAGTTCCCCTTTTTTCCAATTTCACAATTGG